>CM059041.1:43165207-43704451 GCA_030279155.1 Forsythia viridissima | reverse complement strand
TGGTGCGTAACAATTATTATACTATTAAGACATATACATTTAACATAGCTTTATTAAACTTGTCCAATGCACACTTGCCAAGTGTACAATTGGCAAGATAACTCCTCCCCACTGTGGGGAGGAGATCAGTCCCGTATTGAAATAATAATTGATTATAGATATGATCATACTTTGGTGGATGGTAGTTGTACTCTTTGTGACGCATTTCTCAATAGTTTGCTAGTCTCATCGACCCGCCCGCCTCGTTGGTCTCATAAGTTCGCCTCTTACAGATAAACAGCAATAACCCAACTGTTGTTAGGTTAGTCAGACAGGCGACCCACATACTGACATTCACACTGACAACTGAAAATATGTAATATTCTTCATTAAGGGTGTGTTTGATTCCTTTCATTTTCCATGGAAAATAAAATTTTCTACCCATTTTCCAACTTTGGTCTGTTTGATTGACAAAATTTTTCATGGAAAATGTATTTTCTCACCTATTTTCCATCTTTCGTTTGATTGGAACTTTTGTTTTTCTATGGAAAATTTTTTCCATGTTTTCCACTTTTGGCCATATTTTCCTTATTTTCAAGGAAAATATTTTCTTTGTGGGATAGGAGAATTTATTTTCCACGGAAAATTTGTTAACCTTTTCCAACCCATTTATTTTCCATGGAAAATTTGTTAACATTTTCCAATCCAAAATTTCTTGGTAATTCATTTCCATGGAAAATATTTTCTTTCCACCCAAATTTTCCACTTGCAATCAAACACAATCTAACTTCTAATAATGAAGGAGATGAATGGACACATATCATTAAAAGCCATTAAAGACTATAACTACAGACTACCCATATAAATAGAGACAACCCCCAAGTAAAAATACAAGACACATACTCAATATTGTTATTCTGCATTTCTGGGTTTAATCACATATTGATTATCACACCGAAGTAGACACGGAGTATAAAAACTCCGCTACTATTTTGCAGGTGTCTACCACTACTGTCACAACGCTCGAAAAAGGAAAAAAACATTTTATTATCAATAATAATAATAATAATAAAGTTTCGATAATAAATTATAATTCTTAAGAACTTATAGATTATGATATAATTTCCATCTCACTTTCAATCAAACACGAAATATATTAAGATAATCACAATCCCAAGGACTCGATCAATCAATAACTAAATCCATTTGACATAATAAATTAAGTATATATTAGTGGCTCCCACAAGAGTACAACAAAACAAAAAAACAAAAAAACAGAAAAATAGAAAAAGAAAGAAGAAACCAGCGTATTCAACAGCTCAATCCGAATGTGTCATTTGTTTGTCATGAGTTGTTTTTGTTCAAAGTTCAAACAAACTCCACCCCCGCCCCTAACATGCACCCGTGCACACACACAACTGGACAATATTATACTGCACTTATAAGAACATATCTAATATTAGACACTTTTTAAAAAAATTATGTAGCAAGAGAGAAAAAAAAGATGATGAGAAAGAGAGTGGATGGAGGAAAAATAAGAAAAAAAATAGATAAGAGAGATATATACAAAATAATAAAAAAATACGTTGGACAGCCTTCTACAATAAATCCTGTCACATGAGTTTTATTTCCTCTACCTCATCGCCACATCTATTGGACATTCAAAATGAAAAGCAACGTTGGAGATGCTCTAATTAAGTATAGACATTTTTTTATGGGTAAATTGCAGCTAGTGTCCCCAACCTTTGATTTCATTTGCACTTGTATCCTCAGTATTTAATTCTTGGCATCCATCACCCCAACCTTTCATATGATTGGCAGCCAATGTCCTCATGTTCTTATATAATTAGCAGCCAATGCCCTCATGTGAAGGCATTGGCTGCTAATTATATGAAAGATTGGGGTGTTGGATGCCAAAATTTAATACTGAGGATATAAGTGCAAATGAAATCAAAGGTTGGGGACACTAGCTGCAATTTATCCTTTTTTTATAATGACTCGAATTGAAACAAAATTGGATATTTAAAAACTCCAAATGGACTCCAAATCTTAAAATTAAGAACCAACAATGATTATCAATCCGTTATTATTCAATTCAATTCCATAAAATTGTAAAATTTAAAATTTTCGTTAGTAACGAGTTCGATCCAATAAATCGAAATATGTATGGGTCAAAATGGACTTTGACTTTTCTTTTATGGTCCCAAAATACAAAAATATAATTCCTATTCACCGATTCCATTGTCAGACCTTTCCCACATCCCATAACCCATATAATTCTATTCATATAATTTCATTATTCTAAAGACAAAAACAACATAGGTTAAGGAATGGAAAATTATTTTCCAACATTAATTTTCCCAAATAATTAATGCCTTTTAAACTGTCTCTACCCCTCCATTTATTACTCCCACCCACCCCACCCCCAATTCATGCCCTGCGTCATCAGGATTCACATTAGTGTATCTGCGTTTAGAGAGAGAAAGAATGATATGAATATACAGATAGAGAGTTGACTGTTGGGCAATTGTCTTCTACTACAAACTGGACACCACAAAACTCTATGCTATACATTATACACACATTTATATACTTCTTTCTCTCTCTAGACCATAAATCTCTTGGGGGTGGGGTAGAGTGGAGGTGGGGTGTACTGTGTATGTATGTATGTATCTGTATCCATATGGAGAGCAAATCAAACGGCCCAATATTCTTACCTTATTTAGCCGGCTGGAATTTCGTAATCAAAATCTCTCGTGAATAAAAACGCTCTCCTAACATTTTTCTGTCACTGTTATACAAAGTAGCAGTAGAAATCGAGGCGGAACCAAGGTCTCTCTCTTCTTCTCTAACACACACACAGAGTTCAGAGTAATTCTACGCATCGTCTATAACTATTTGTAATTCTTTGTGTTTTGTATATGTGAATGATTTAGATCTTAGGGTTGATCTGTCTTCACTGATCTACTTTTTCTGCTTAAAGTATTATGTATTGCTTTGTATAGAAATTTATGTTCTTCCACAAAGATTTTTGTAGTTTAGCAGTTTTAATGAATTACGTGGATAAACACATACTTTTGTATATTTTATACCGTATATATGATGATCATCCTTCTGAAACTTTGCAGTGAAAAGGGATTTTATAATTTTAAGATTTTTACTTTCATTTTTTGTTGGGATCTTCGTGAAATTCTCTATGTAACTGAGATTGTGGAGAAACCTATTACAGTTTAAAAGGCTAGATTAGTTATTTAATACAGAAGGGTTTGTTCAGATGTGGGTGAGTGTGATAGGGAGCTAGGGGACAGAACAAATGGTGGGTATTGGGTTTTGACTTTTAAGTAAAAAATGTATTTTAAGTATTTTTTAGCTGTTAAAGGAGTTGTTGGGATTTAAGAAAAGTGGTGACTTTTTCTTGTCCTCTTCTTTGTATCTTGGCAAAGGGAAGATTCCAAAGCTTGTCCACTATTGTTTTTTACTTGCAAAAAAGTTCTTTTCTTATTTCTTTTCCTGAAAAGTCTAAAAAAGTGTCAATAAAGGGTGAAAACAATTAGAAAGGTAAATAGTATACTTAGAAAATTTTGCAGGGTGAGAATTGAGATGTGAATGTTGATTATTAATAAACTTTTTTGTTTTCAAGATTTACTGTACTTAGTTAGAATTTGCAGTGCTTAGTGCTTATTTCTCGTCTTGGTGCTGATTATAGTTAAATAATTTGATCTCTTTGTATTTCAAGGTTTTACTTTAGCGGGTACTGTATTTAGCAATCATGCTTTGTGATATCTGGTTTTCGATAGAATGCTAATCATGAGAATAAAGATGGCTAATACTTTATATCCTGATTGGTGGATTAGTTAATTTACCGTTTCATCTAAATTTCTTTACGAAATGATTTGAATTTGTTGCATTAATATTATTACGTTTTAGGTACAAGTGTTTTTCTTTTCATCATACCTAGTAACGATGGTACTTTTAGTAGCTATTGATCAGTTATCACTTATCAGAGTGGTTTGTTATTCTCACTTGGTGCTCGTTTTTCTTTCCTTCAAATTTCTGTTTCTCAAGCTCATATATGCTTATTAACTGTAGAATTTGGCCACTCATGTCTGCTTTCATTTCGATAGGTAAAGTGCTTTGGTATATATGCTTGGCTAGTGGATGGTTTGCTTCTCGTCTGTTCAGAATTTTCCAAAAGATCTCAAGGGAAGAAAAGTATGAAGCCTGGTAATAATTCCAAAATTTACATTGTGTTTGAAAAGCTATGTTACCGAAATCTTGATTGTTGCCCTACGGCCTTACCCATGGCACTAAATGGCCGACAATATTTCTCTGCTATTTTTCTTGAGGTGGAAATTATACAAGCAAAATCATCTGTGTATTTTTCACTGCTGATTGCATTTTGGAAGGTTTAAATTATGCATGGTTATTATTTAGTCAATGTTTTAATGTATTAAATGAAACTGTAATACACAAAAAATGCCTTGCCACCTGCCTGAGGACTACTTTTTTCAATGGTAACTCTAATAATCACATTATATAAATGTCTTTATGTTTTTCACATTTTTTCTTCAGTTTTTTATTCTTGATATGTTTTATGTCCCCCATTTATCTCCAAACAGTTACCTCGTATGAGTAAATATAATTGCTCTGATGTTGCCTTTCCAAGCTTTGACATGTATTAAGAAGTTAAATCCACCTGCAGCTAACGAACCTGTGTTTTCTCATTCAACTCTCACGTTTAAGGATCATTCTAAACCATTTGAATTCAATGACGGCGTCTTTGACACAGCTAAACCAAAGGTGATGATGAAGGAAAATTGGAATGGAACATTGTATCATTCTAATAGTTTAGGGGGGGAGACAAATCCCCTGGCCTTAATTGCTAAAGATATATATCACTTAAATGGGCATGGAAAGGAGACGGCTCCTTTAGAATTGGAGGCTAAAACCGCAGATGAACCTTGGAACAGTGATTTTGTGGATGCTTTTGCCAAGGATAATGAATATGGAAATTTAAATTCTCCGGAAAAGGAAGATCAGAATGGAGTTCCAAGTGACCACGTGAGGGATGCAGATCCATTGAATTCTGATACAGAGGACAATAGCAGATTGGGAAATAGTCCGGAGCTTGAACGTACTGTGATTGCAGAAGGATTCACACGTGGTCATGATAATGATCCAAGAGATTCTGATCTGCCGTGTATTGCTGCTTCAGATTTTTTTGAGACGGGTACAAATATATATACTGATAAAAATATTACAGTGTGTGAACTGCCTGAGTTGGTAGTATGCTACAAAGAGATTAATTATAGTACTATCAAGGATATATGCGTTGACGAGGGGATGCCCACGGAGGACAAACTTTTTACTGAAAGCATTAAGGATGACTATACAACAGCAAAAGGAGGTGTTGATAAGGAAGTGCTCATTCCAGGCTGTTTAACATCTATGTCTTTGGAGAATACCAAAGACAATGCCTGTAATGATTATGGGACCAAAGAAGATGGCTGTGACAAATCACTTTTGCCAATTGGACCAAAATATGCCTCAGAAATTTCTTTTGTCAAGGATACTGTTCAGAAATGTGATATAGAGGACTCGATGGACTTTTGTGAACCAAATGATGATGCATGTGCCAAGATTGAGAAAGATGTTCCAGAAGAGGTAGATAGCAAACTTCCTATGCAGAATTTTGGTACCCGTAGTTTCCTTAGATCTTTTCTCAACTCCTTAAACAGTGATGGAAATGAAATTGCACAACCACCTGAACAGGTTTGTGCCCCCATATTCTATTGCTCAACTTAACGTGTTGAGTTTGCCACATGATAAACGATATTGTTTAGAAGCCATTGAAAAAGAATTAAACATATCGTTTCCTTGCAGAATTTCGTAAATACATGTTTATGCGTATAAACTAAGACCTAACAACTAATACTTAAAAAAGACTACATGGACATGCTGGAGATGCTTTTTTGTCCTTGAAGCTACTTCAATTTTTATTGTTTACTTTGCAGATTCCTTCTGGAGATGCAATTTCAGGAAGTCTGACTGCATTATCGACAAATACAGAATCAAATAAGAATGTCCAAGCTGGCAAATTATTATACAATAGTAAAGTCGACTGTGGAAGTATTACTTTTAACTTCAACTCACCCAAACCTGGGGCAGCTGGCAGTATGGATGGATGTGCTAAAAATGTCGACGCACAATCCGTTAAGTCAGAGGATGCATGTTGTCTCGAGTTTCTAAATTCCGACAATCTTTCGGAAGCTAGCCCGGTTCAGTGCACTAGCAACAAGTTGGAAAACAATGGAAATGCTCATGAACAATGCATTGACCTCCAAGACTCGAACTCTACTTCTCCGGATGGCCGAGTCCAGTCAGTTAGCATCAAGGACAAAAATACTCAAAATGTTCATGACCAAGCCGTTGAGACACACGATGTTTTTAAGGATGAGGTAGGGAAATGTGGCAGTGTTCCAGTCACAAACCAAGTCCGATGTGATGAGGGAGAGTCAAGCTTCTCTGAAGCAGGTCTTATCACTTTCTCAGGGCCAATAGCTTATTCGGGGAGCCTCTCTCTTCGATCTGATACCAGTGCAGCCAGCGCTCGATCCTTTGCCTTCCCAGTGTAAACTTTAGCTTCGTCTAACTAACATATTGATTCTTCCCATATTGGGATTTTTAATGATTCACTAATCAGTTTTTTCTTCCCTTTACAGATTACAATCCGAATGGAATAGCAGTCCCGTAAGAATGGCAAAACCCGACAGGAGACATTTTCGGAGACGCTGGAGTTGGAGATCTGGTCTTCTTTGCTGTAGATTCTAAAGGCTTCCATTCATTAATAGGTTCATAGTTCAGATATACACCAACATCCTAATTAGACATTGAGTGCTGCCTGCAAGTTGTGGATATTTCTTAGGCTTTGTTTGCCTAATGTAATAGGTTCATGAAGTCGTCCTTTGAGTTAAATATAAAGCCTTGTCTAGAATTTTTGTTTATTTTTCACTACGTATATATATATATTCATGGTTTTGCCCATGGAAAATATGGCAGATGGTCGTGCAAATTGTTTTTCAGCATTAAGTTTCATTGGCTAATATAGACCTCTTATCTCTCTTTTTGTCCTCCGGCCACTCTAGGCAAATTATTTCTCGAAAATGCATCTCTCCATTTCCAAATTTGCCCTTGACTTGGACGAGTGGAGGACCATTGTAAGGGTAATTCATTGAGATGAAAATTGCTTGATGGGATGAAAGTCAAAAAGTCAAAAGACTCATTATTTCTCTGTCGATCAACTTTAAATTATTCTTTATAGAGTTCACGAAGTTGTACGAAAAAATCGATATTCCTACAAAAATCAGCTTCAAATACACGCATTTCGATATCTCATACTGGTCGACGAGAATAGACTCCATCTATTAGTGAATAATGATTTATTTCTTGAGTTCTATCTCTTTAGCGTGTAGCATTAACACCTTATTTTATTGATTGAAATAAAATAAGTGATTTAGATTGAGTGAATTGAGGATTTGCTACAGTGAATTGCATGTTCTTGCCACTACATGAGTGGTATTTAACTTCACAACTGTGTCGATACAAGTTTTAGTCACAAATTCCCATATTACACCTTATGAGGGTGTCGCAAGTAGATCCAATTCCAAGCTCAAGGGCCAATCAAGCCTTTGAACTAGGTGAAATAGTTGGCACAATATTCGTTCCTACTTTTAACAAGACTTCCAAACGAGAAGTTTAAATCACTTTTTTTATTTTGATTATAGCAAATGGGTCTAGAGGTAACTTTGCCTAAATATATTATGAATTTCGAATTTTCAAGTCTTTTCAGTTCAAGAAATGCATTGTTAGTATATAGACTCTATGAAATTAGATTTTTTTGAAGATGGAAACCCTTTCAATTCTTATTGTTTTTTTGTAATACAAACGATTGATAAAAAAGTTAACAAATTTTGCTAAAAGTTGAAGAAATATATTGTTGAAAAATTGATAAAAATAGTGTATCTAATGAACTATGTAATTAAAATTAATTATTAATTTTTTAAAAACTTTTTAAGTTAAATCAAACACACTAAATCCATTTTGCAAATTCTTTGACTGTTTCTGTCAACTGCAAATTTAATATAATGATTTAGCTTCAGGGGCTCTGTCATGTACCCAGTTGACATGCTTTATCTGACTATAAATAAGAAATATACAAAGCTCACCCTAGATTAGAACATAGGCTAAGAATGCATGATTAATTAGTTTAATTAGTATGTTTGCCTGTCCTTATAAAGACATGATTTAAATATATAACTTTATTCTATTTTTAAACGAGATGGTTCAACGTAATACCATATCACGTAGAACAATCAATTAAACGATATATTTCAACGTAATACCGTAATAAATCAATTGATCAGCTTTTGTCATACTGCAACTAACTCAGCATTTTGGGTAGCCTGTGATAGGTGACACAAATCCAACCCAAATGGTGTGAAAGTTCCTAAAAAGGGAAGTATAAAAATATGAATTTTTCTGTGTACTCTGAATTTTGTGCTTTGTGTATGTTTTCTTTCTCTGTCTTTTCCCTTTTTCTCTCTTCATTTCATTGCTATAAATTAGTAAGTTTCACAAGCAAAGTAAAAGTGTAAGAACTTTCATTTTAATGCTCTTTATATCATTTCTGTCATGGAATTGTTAATTATCATTTCTGCATTTTGTTTAAGTCTCTCTTTCATGTTGGCACCCTGTGCTTCTGATCAAGAGCAGCCGCAAAAATCTCTTCAACAAGGTAAAATTGCTCGTAGTTGGACTTTAGATTGGGTTGGCCCGTCTACCTATAGTGTGGACCGGTCGTCTCGTCTCTTCTGTGCATTTGTTTGTTTTTATTAAGGTTTAATCTTATGTATGGCCTTTCTTGATTGTGCAGTTAATCATGCCCAGTTTAGTACTATCCCTTCACTGCCAAGGAAGTTCAAACTCAAAGAAGAGTCAAATGTAAGGTTTACATTCTTAATCATGTGTGCATCTTTATTATTTTCTGCTAAACTTTTCATCTCCCTCGTATGAATGTATGATAAACACTGTTCTAAAAAGTCTGTCTAAACTTCGCCTAGGCTCTGTCTAGGCGTGAAGTTTGGCCTTCACGCTTCACGCATCGCCCTCGCTTTGCCCTTGTGTCGCTCTCACCTAGGCCTCACTTAGACCCGAAAAACTTGAAGCTCGACCTCGATGCCTATTCACGCTTACGTTTTTTATAACATTGATGATAAACAGGTGAAAAGTACTGCTGCAGGCAAAGATTTCGTGCCTTACACGAAGCCGATGGACGCTTCATCAGGTATGTATTAATGTATATTCACCCTCATCTATGCTTCCAATTATAGAGAACATTCGACCGTGCTTAAAAGTCGAGTTTTAGTTGCTTTGAAAAACAGTTAAAAGGTTAGCTTTTAAGCACTGTAAAAAAAAATGATGACAATATTCTTGTATGTACCTTTTTTCTTTATGTATTAATTGATTAATTTTTTCCGATACTATAGAATATGTGACATGTCCAGGTAACAAACTACACCTTAAAGAAGACAATCTGATGCATGCAGCAAAAGGGACATGGAGAGAATGGGTCGAAGGGGACAACAAATCAGAATACTTTACAATGGATTATACGTGGGTTAGACGACGTCGTCCCATACATAACAAGCAAGTCCCCGTCACACCATAAAACATGGATATAAATGGAATAAACTTTTGTATCAGAATTTTGGACAGAAAAAAACATGGGCTTTACATATTATTGTAAATTAGGAAGGAAATGAGGAATGTTGTCTCTTTTCTAGGTTAATTATGGCCGACACTTACCCAGCACGAACCCTAACTTTTTGTTACAAATTTTGTTCTTTTTCTTTTGTTTTCAATGCAGTCAAAGGGTTTTTCGATTTCCAATATTTTTTTCACAAATTTTGAGTGTATTAACAAGTGTATTAAATTAAGGAAGTGGGGTTCTTTTGTACATTCGATACATAGTAATTCTAACATGCCGTACGTTAAGGGCATGAATGTATCACTTTGTAGGGCTGCTTCTTTATCGAGGTTGGAGTGATATTGTTAGAAAAAATAGAAATTTGGAATATGTGGACCAAAAATCGATTCCTTAACTACCCTTTTGCGATAAAGCATGTTTGAACAATTATATATTATGATGTTGTACGTGTAAGAATTAATGTCCAAGGTCCAATTAGTTGGGTTGGACTTAATTACTCATTGGGCCATATTAATTAATAAGATTATTTAATCGGGCCTGATTGTTGATGCGTTCTAGTTGGACTAGAACTAGGGCTAGGGTTAGCCCCGCCTATAAATACATAGGCGCAACGTATTAGGGTTAAGAGAGTTGATCTTTAATTACTTGCTAGCACAAGCAAAAGACAACCCAATCAACTTCTCCCAAAATTCCGCTTTCATCTGTTCTTGATTGTGGAGTTCAGATCTGTTCTTGCTGTGTGGATCACCATTGGAGGCTGGACAATTGGACAGCTGTGGTATTGAAGATCGCACCTCCAGCCAATCAGATAATCAGATACAAGACATTCATCAAAGGTAATATTCTATCACGAATTCTCTCTAAGTACGAGGTAGATCCGGGCTTATAGGAATTGAGCATTTAATTTCCGCTGTGCATGTATACCTCAATTCCTTACAGTGGTATCAGAGCCTACCTTGTTACTTGTTAGAGTTCGTTAGTCTGCTTTGATGAATTTGAACAATAATCGTTATTGGCATATTAATTTGATTTGAGTTTTGACAGTAAATAAAATTTTGAATTTTTTAAAATCTGAATTTGATTTAGATTTTATTTTTATTTTTTTTTGGATTAAAAAAAAAAAAAAAAAAAAAAATTTGGAGACGAAGATGGCGACCGGCAGCGGCACTTTGGAAGTCCGCTGCCGGAGATGGCAACCAGAGGCGGAGTCCCGCTGCCTTTGGAACGCAGCGAACTCCGCCGCGAGAACAGCGGTCTCCACCGCTTGTTCTCGCGGCAGCGACCCACCAAGCATGCTCTCGAACAGCAGCTGGACACAAACCGGCGGTGGCCGCCGGTGTTGGACACCGGCGCGACCACCGCCAGCTGGTCCGTTAGCGGCGCCGTCACAAACGGCGCCGCCTTGCAGAAACCCTAAAGGGTTTCTGCGTTTTGTATTTTTGGGAAGAGGGCTTCCCATGCAATTTTGGAAATTGCATGGGAAGCCCCCTAATTTCAAAAGGGAAGTAAAAGAGCCTCTGATGCAATTTGCGAAATTGCATGAGAAGGCCACTGTTTTAAAATTCAGAAAAAGGGTCAGCTATGCAATTTCTGAAATTGCGTTAAAGGACCACTGTTTTAAAATTTTTAAGGGCTGACTGTGAAATTTAAGAAACTACACATTAAGTCCTCAAATTTTATTTTCTAAGAAAAAGGGTCCTAAATGTAATTTTAAATTTTTAGAAAAATTGTAATTATTTAATTTTTTAATGCCGGTCAAATATTCAGTATTAAATAATATTTTGAAATTTTGATCGGATTAAATTTTGACGTTACCTTATAAAATTACAATTTTGACCCTATATAAATTTTATCTTCAATTTAGGATATGACTTTAAATTGGGAGATAAAACAATTTTTTGAAAAATCCCCTTTATGAATAAAATTAATTGATTAATTTGATTAATTGATTAGTTTTATTATTGAAAAATTAAGTAATTAATTAGATTAATTATTTAATTCCGTCTAGTCCGTTCCAAAATGTCTAAAAGGTTTAGACTTATACTGTCAAAGTTGCAAATTTAGAAATTAATATATTTTTAATATTAGATATTAAAATGGATGTTTAGTGGATGATTATGGACTCGACCCATGTGATTGGTTGAATGGTTAATTATTTCTGTTGCTTATTGGTTGGGCCTGCGAGCCTATTATTTAATTAAATGGGCCTGCGAGCCTATTATTTATTTAATTAGATTTTCGAGTTATTTATTTATTATGGGCCTGCGTGTCCATTGATCAGGGCCTGCGTGCCAACTAGTATAGGATACAGGTTGCAGCAGAAGATGGAGATGATTGCATTTAGCATTCGATGAACGAATGCAACGTCCCTTAGGAATTGACCAACTAATCTTTTTTTTGGCTCAAGAAGATTAGATAGATAAAGTCCATAATCATCCACGCTTATTATTATGTATGATTGATTGCATGTTGAATGTTGGTTAATATACATAAATGTGATGAGACAAACTCCTCTTTATCAAAATATTAAATTCGTATTAAATGGTTAATACAACGTGCCTTCCATTGTTATAGTGAAAAATCAGAGTCTATTATCGATGTCAGTTTGTTGAGTCGCTCAAGGTTGCGCGCTCGTAGATATGTTTATCACTATGAAACATTCGATGTTTCTGAACAATGGGTCGAATTTAACTAGAATTTTATTTTTTGTTGAGTCGCTCAAGGAAATAAAATTTTAGGGGCACAATCAAGTAAAACATATAAGATGTGTACGACAATAAGTTGTCTACTTGATGATCTAGGAGTCACATGGAGATGTGATTGATAGAGTATCTACCTGGATGTTTTATTAGGGCTTGTTGAGTCGCTCAAGGTTCTAATAAAACAAAAGGGATCCTAGTCCACTGGGAATCTGACCGGTTCTATTGATTAATGTTTGAGGGTCATTAATTCAATTTAAACAGTGGGAGTACAATTAATTTAATACAAGTCCATAATTAAATTAATTTTCTATATTTAATTAATTTTCTGTCTTGTTATTTCAGTATTGAATCATGAGTAACCACATGAATTTGAGAGGCATATTGGATGCCAACAAACTTACCGGGCCAAATTTTCTAGATTGGCACCGCAATTTGAGAATTGTTCTCAAGCATGAAAAAATTGGATATGTCGTTGAGCAACCTATGCCGGAAGCTCCTACTGAGGAGGCTACGCCGGAGGAAGTGCAGGCTTATAATAAACACAGCAATGACGAAAATACTGCAACATGTGTGATGCTTGCAGCTATGTCACCTGAGTTACAAAAGCAGCACGAGGGTATGGATGCTTATACCATTATAATTCATCTCAAAGAGTTGTATGATGAACAGTCACGCACTGAACAGTATGAGACATCCAAAAAGTTATACAGATGTATGATGGCAGAAGGATCTTCAGTCAGTGCTCATGTACTGAAAATGATTGGTTATATTGAAAAAATAAACCAATTGGGTTATGCCATGGACCATGAGCTGAGTATTGACTTGGTTCTACAGTCCCTGCCTGATAGCTTTTCGCAGTTCATCATGAACTTCAACATGAATAAGATTCAATGTACCCTGTCTGAGTTGCTGAACATGCTAAAGACTGTTGAGCCCAATATAAACAAAGGGAAGTGACAAATTTTGGCTATTGATACCTCTAAGGGCACTAAGAGGAAATCAAAAAGGACCTTTCAGAAAGGATCCAAGAAGGCCAAATCTGCTGGAAAAACAGTCAAAGCAGACAAGACAAAATCCAAGTCTGATGATCCTTGTTTTCATTGTGGAAACAAAGGACATTGGAAGAGGAACTGCAAGGCATACTTCGCTACCTTGAAGGGAAAGAAGTCTACTGAGGCTTCTACTTCAGGTATCTTTTTCATTGAAATTAATTTATCTACCCCTTCAGCTTCTTGGGTATTAGATACCGGATGTGGATCTCATATTTGCACAAATATGCAGGGGCTAAAGAACAGTAGATTACTGCAAAAGGGAGAAGTAGACCTACGCGTTGGGAATGGAGCAAGAGTTGCTGCCTTGGCTGTAGGAACATACTTTTTACCGTTGCCTTCGGGACTTGTTTTAGAATTAAGAGACTGCTATTACATTCCTGCTATTACTAAGAACATCATTTCTGTTTCATGTTTGGACATGGATGGGTTTTTCATTAAGATTAAGGATAAACGTTGTTCTTTATATCTTGATGATGTGTTTTATGGATGTGGGAATTTTTTTTAATGGCATCTATATTCTAGACTTGGAATGTCCTATAATGAGTATAGACAACAAAAGACATAAAGGCAATAAGGTTAACAACTCATACCTTTGGCATTGCAGACTGGGTCATATAAATGAAAAACGCATCACCAAGTTACATAAAGATGGATACTTGGATTCAAATGATTATGAATCATTTGATAGATGTGAGTCATGCCTGATGGGCAAAATGACCAAGACCCCATTTACTGGAAAAGGAGTCAGGGCTGCAGACGTTTTGGGACTCGTACATACTGATGTATGTGGACCAATGTCTACAGATGCTAGAGGTGGCTTTTCTTACTTCATCACATTCACAGATGACCATTCTAGATATGGTTTCATCTATTTGATGAAATTCAAGCATGAAGCCTTTGAAAAGTTCAAAGAATTCAAGCAAGAAGTAGAAAGGCAAACCGGGAAAAATATTCTAACACTTAGATCTGATCGAGGTGGAGAATATTTGAAGGGTGAGTTTTTAAACTATCTAAAAGAGAATGGGATTCTCTCGCAGTGGACTCCACCGTATACACCACAACTAAATGGTGTATCAGAAAGGAGAAACCGCACCTTACTAGATATGGTGCGATCAATGATGAGTCGCACATTTCTTCCAAATTCGTTTTGGGGATATGCACTTAACACTGCATGTCACACACTAAATCGTGTCCCATCTAAATCGGTCGATAAAACTCCATACGAGTTATGGAAAGGAAAAAGACCCGATCTTTCATACATGAAAGTTTGGGGCTGCGACGCTTATGTGAAGCGTGTAGAATCAGATAAGCTAGGAGCTAAATCTGATAAATGCTTATTTGTGGGGTATCCAAAAGAAACTACTGGATACTATTTCTACAATCCCATCGAGATGAAAGTCATCGTATCGAAATATGCCGTATTCTTAGAGAAAGAGTTCATTCTAAGAGAGACCAGTGGGAGCAAAATAGATCTTGAAGAGGTTCAAGAAACCACAAATATAGACCAATTAGATGAGCCAATAGTTGAGCCTGCATTTGATGAGGCACATATTGGAAGTGGAGAATCATTAGTCCCCGAGGACACAGCAGCTCTCCGTAAGTCGAGTAGGGTCATTCGTCCTCCTAGGAGATACGATCTCTTAATTACCAATGATGCATTGCTAATCGAGGAAGATGAACCCACTACTTACGCAGAATCGAAGTCAAATGTTGACTCAAAGAGATGGCATGAAGCCATGTAATCCGAAATGAACTCCATGTATGAAAACAAGGTTTGGACCTTGATTGACCCGCCTGAAGGGGTAAAACCAATAGGCTGTAAATGGGTTTACAAGAAAAAGGTCGACATGGATGGTAAAGTTCATACTTACAAGGCAAGATTGGTTGCGAAGGGTTACAAGCAAAGACAAGGAATTGACTTTGACGAAACTTTCTCACCAGTAGCCATGTCTAAATCAATTCGGATTCTGCTTGCAATAGCGGCATATTATGACTATGAGATATGGCAAATGAATGTTAAAACCGCATTCCTTAATGGAAATCTTAGTGAGGATGTGTACATGACACAACCAGAAGGTTTTGAATCTATAGAGCCAAACAAGATATGCAAGCTACATAAATCCATATATGGATTAAAGCAAGCCTCTCGGAGCTGGAATCTTCGTTTTGATGAGACAATCAAAATGTTTGATTTTATCAAAAATAAAGATGAACCATGTGTGTATAAAAAGGTTAGTGGGAGTAAAGTCGTATTTCTAATTTTGTATGTGGATGACATACTATTACTAGGAAACGATGTCCCAATGCTAAAATCAGTAAAATTGTGGTTATCCAAAAATTTCTCCATGAAAGATATGGGAGAGGCAGCGTACATTATCGGAATAAAGATCTATAGAGATAGATCTAAAAGAATGCTTGGCCTATCTCAATCTACACACATAGATAAAATCTTGAGAAGATTTAGCATGGAAGAGTCCAAGAGAGGACTCTGTCCCATCGGCCATGGGATCTATCTCTCAAAAGAGATGTGTCCAAAGACACAAATTGAAAAGGATTGCATGGATAGAATTCCTTATGCATCAGCAATAGGATCTATCATGTATGCCATGCTATGTACTCGACCAGATGTTTCATATGCTTTGAGTGTCACAAGCAGGTTCCAAGCGAACCCTGGCGAGAAACATTGGATCGCAGTTAAGAACATCTTTAAGTACTTGAGAAGGACTAAGGACATGTTCTTGGTGTATGGAGGAAATGAACTTAGAGTTCAAGGTTATGCCGATGCTAGCTTTCAGTCTGATAAAGATGATAGCAAATCTCAATCTGGATATGTATTTACTCTAAATGGTGGTGCAGTCAGTTGGAAAAGTTCCAAACAAGAAACGACTGCTGATTCAACTACAGAAGCCGAATATATAGCTGCTTCAGAAGCAGCAAAGGAAGCGGTAGTTCCTAGCATTGTTGATCCAATATCTTTGTATTGCGATAACAATGGAGCCATCGCACAAGCGAAGGAACCCAGGTCTCATCAACGATCCAAGCATATATTGAGGCGATATCATCTCATTAGGGAGATAATCCTGAGAAATGACATAAAGATAGAAAGAGTCCCAACTGATGACAATGTAGCAGATCCTTTGACAAAGCCGTTGTCCCAGCACAAGCATGATAGTCATGCTAAATCTATTGGTATTAGATACATGAGTGATTGGATCTAGTTTGTATGAGACGATTTATATACTCTTTGTTAGACATCGAAGTGTATGAATAA
Source organism: Forsythia viridissima (assembly GCA_030279155.1). Classification (NCBI taxonomy): domain Eukaryota; kingdom Viridiplantae; phylum Streptophyta; class Magnoliopsida; order Lamiales; family Oleaceae; genus Forsythia; species Forsythia viridissima. Next base: position 43,687,681 of record CM059041.1, on the reverse strand, counting down.
TTTTATTAATTAAATATTTTGTCTACATTTTAATGGCAGATCTATTATTATTTAAATTTTATTATTGTTATTTAAAATAATAGAGTCCGAAGAAAAGTTCATAGTAACTTGTTAATCACAAGGTGTTGTGATTGTGAGATACAAGTTATAAATAACTTATTCTTGAAATATCCCTAGTCATAGTAATAATGAGATACGGATATCATTATTGCGGATAGACTAGCATGTGTTGCATTTCTTTTAAAGAAAGTAGCTGATCTCACGAGCTAAGATGTAGAGGGACATCTGAATGAACACATGAATGCATTGTTATGAGAACATGACATTGGATGATCCACCTAGAGATTCCACATGGATAACTATCCAAGCGTCAGTGGTAAATCTCTAATGCGCGGTTGTGGATTTGGTCCTTTGACTTGAGGACATCATAGAATCTTATATGAGGACCACTGTACTTTGGTGAGCGTTTGATGGGGCTCGAAGATTTGAGTCATCAGGAAGACGTCGTACGGGTATAGTGAGAATCATATGAAGGTTGTGAATGTCCAATATGAGGATTCGTCACTCCTGGAAAGTAGGAGATTATAACATGCATTTTGCCCACTTAAGTTGATATAAATTTCCTCGGCCGGGGTGAAGTTATGAGTTGAAAATGTTTCAATCATAACTAGATTAAATCAACGAAGAGTTGAGGTGAATAACATAATTGGTTGAAATGAGATTGACGCTGATCCATATCTCTTAACCAATTGGGTTATATTGATGAAGGGATTATATTTTCACGGTAACTACACATATATTGGTTCTGTCATACCACATGACATTTTCCTTCACATGGATTGCCTTGACACATTGCTAGATGTCAATCTTGGACGGCGACGTGAATTGATCGATCTCGGTGACTCGATGAGAATATCACTGCGTTTGCCATCGTGAATGGGAACCTAATGGGTCACACACATAAGGCGAGAATTGAGCATCTGGAGTTGGACCTTGTCCAAGTGGGAGATTGTAAGAATTAATGTCCAAGGTCCAATTAGTTGGGTCGGACTTAATTACTCATTGGGCCATATTAATTAATAAGATTATTTAATCGGGCCTGATTGTTGATGCGTTCTAGTTGGACTAGAACTAGGGCTAGGGTTAGCCCCGCCTATAAATACATAGGCGCAACGTATTAGGGTTAAGAGAGTTGATCTTTAATTACTTGCTAGCACAAGCAAAAGACAACCCAATCAACTTCTCCCAAAATTCCGCTTTCATCTGTTCTTGATTGTGGAGTTCAGATCTGTTCTTGCTGTGTGGATCACCATTGGGGGCTGGACAATTGGACAGCTGTGGTATTGAAGATCGCACCTCCAGCCAATCAGATAATCAGATACAAGACATTCATCAAAGGTAATATTTTATCACGAATTCTCTCTAAGTACGAGGTAGATCCGGGCTTATAGGAATTGAACATTTAATTTCCGCTGTGCATGTATACCTCAATTCCTTACAGTACGTGCACAATATTGGATATTGGATCATAACGTGACTAACACATATTTTCATTAGATCAAATGTGGACTGGGCACTTTTCTCAAACTTCGTTGACGAACTCCTTCATTACACGAAGAGCTAATTACGAAGAAAACATATAAAATGAAAATTGATGGAAACACTTATTTCTCTATTGTACAAAATTCTCACTAGATAGATACCTCCTCATCATTGCAACACGTGTTTTGATTATGATGAAGACGGACTTAGTAGACTATAGATATAATACTCATTTGCTACTCTATTTTATCACGAAAAAAATTACTCGAGTGAAGCATAACATGTACAAGAATTATACTAAATGAATCTAATTTAATGAAGTAATAAAACATCTGAACAAAATATTTATATAAATCTGCATTCTCATAACATTGAAGACTTTGTTTTTCACATTTAAGTTAATCTTCGTTGACACCTAAACGGCTAATGCAATGAGTACCAAAATTGTTTTGAAATATATTGATATAAAAAGGAAAAAAATTGAGAAAATTTAGGGTCGGTAATTGATCATACGCTAATTGGCACGTAAATCATATGGTCCAAACTTAATTCAATTAAAGTCACATTTCAGTGCTAGTTGCAAAAAGCGTTAATTCAAACACGATATTGATTATGGTACTGTTTTCTATGATACTATTTTATTATGATACTGTTTTCTATTATACTATTTTTTGAAAAATGTTTGATACTATTTTACTTTTAATATTGTACACTAGTTTTCGTTACATTATAGCATGTTTAACCAAGTTTATTAACTCTTTTTTTCTTAATCTTATTTTCAACCATATATTTCATGGGACCCACAAATTTTATCAACTTCCAACCACACATTTCACTACATTTTTTTAAAATCTCAAAAAAAAAAAACTACTTTAAACTCCACTGAACAAACACACATTCAAAATTAAATGTTTTATGATTGAAGTAATGATACTGTTTCAAAATGTTCCATTACTAGTACAAGATCATTGATACTATTTTTATTCAAAATGTTTGATACTGTTTCAATCTATGGTATTGTTCTTCTATTGGATTGTAATTTGTGTATGTGATATTGTTTTATTAAGATATTGTCGTGTATAATACTGATATATTAAAATAATTTTATCTATGATACTGTTTTATTTAGATATTGTACTATGATTTCTATTAAAACATAATATTTGTGCTCATCTAAACATGTATTGATAATAATATGCTTCTAATATTGTTAGATTTGCTATTTTTAAACATACGATATTGTTATATGTGATACTATTATTATGATATTGATAAAAATGTCCTTCTAATACTGTTTTATTAAGATAATTTTATTATAATACTATCTTTTGTGGGGTTGAAATTTTCTATTTTGAGTGCATGTAAAATACCTTAGTCTACAAAGATACTGATATAATATGCTTGTTATATTAATATAATAATGTACTTCTAATACTGAAATATTAAGATAATTTTATATGTGATATTGTTATATTAAGATGCTAAAATAATATTTTTAATAAAATATTATTTGTGATACTATATTGCAATATACTGTTCTTAATAAGATAATATTTTGTTATACTTTTTTATTAAGATATTGTTTTCTATACTACAGTATCAAACAACACATATGAATGTGTGTGAACATTCTAAAACAAATAAAATATTGATGTATATGAAACAAATATTGTTTTCTTTTATTCAACCAAAAATAATTACAAAACAATAGTATTCATATATATAAAAAAAAACAATACCTTCAACAAAAACAACATAATTCAAAGAAAAAAAAACACCAATAATAAAAACTGAACCTCCCTACAAAATAACATTCAAGAAGCAATTAATTCCAAAATTTTGCAATCTAGGGACTGCCCAACACTTCTCAGAATCACCGTCATTATCTGATAACAATAGCAGGATATTAAAATTTAAAATTTTATCTTTTACATGATTTGGAAGAATAAGAACAGAAGAAAACTGTGAATCCACTATTATTATCAACAAAAAAAGTAGAAGAGGTTTGTTGGTCGGCGGCGAGTCGTGAAACGCCGGAGACGATGTGCAATAGTCGGTGGGGTGGCGCGGGAAAAGATGGTGACTATGTGCGTTGCTGCACTGAAATTTAAATATGTATCATATTGGTAATTTCGGGATTTATATGAAATATGGTTGAAGATTATGACTTAATGACAATTTTAAAAAGTATTTTGATATAATTTGGAACAAGTCACCTACATATTACTTATAGACAATTTCTCCAAAAATATTTACCTAAATATTCAAAGTAAAAAAATATGAAGGGAGAATTGTTAATCTGGGCCAAAGGCTTGGATAGTTTGGCTGCAATAGCCCAATTATCAAGCATAGGCCCAATCCCGTAGGTCCTCCCACCTAGGGTGGACATAATTACCTCCAACTCGACTTAATCGAATCGGGTTGGGTTAGTTTAGTTTTCTACGCTTGGGCGATTTGGTTCGTGTTGCAAATTGGGAATTTTTTTTTTTGATCGTTTCGAGTTGGGAGAAATAAACTGACCTAACCCAATTACAAATTCGAATCGAATTAAAATTATAACAAATAGTGGATCAAATCTACTTTAATGGGTATGAATTACGATAGTTGATTGGGATTTACATTTGATTTGAATGCAAGTCCAAATTTTTGATTTGAATACAATCATACATGTCCAAGTATTTCCTCCAAATGGGATTTAAAATTTTAATTTGAATACATGTCCAAATCTACTTTAGTCATATTCCTTATATATAATAAAGTGGGTTTTAAAATGGCTTTGGACATTGACAATTACAATAGCGATGGCAACGGAGCGGATCAGCCTCATCCAAATTCGCCCCGCAATAATTGTAGGAGATTCAAATCCGTCCCGCGATCCGTCATTTTTGAGGGCGGATCGGATACGGATCGGGGCGAATCAGAGCCTTGATCCGTAAACTGATCCGTTTTTTTTTTGTCATTCAAAAATTTTAAAATATATTGAAACAAGCTTTACTACTATACTATAGAGTTTAAACAACATTCTAAAATACATTAACTACTTAATTAAATGTCCAAAAGAAACAAACGACATCAATTACTTAATTAAAAATTGAATACTCCAAAATACACAATAAAAAAAAATGTTTATCATCTCATCTTCATAACTTCATGAAATTAAGAACCTAGGTTTAAGAATTAAGAAATTAGGAATTAAAAAATTTGAAATTGCAATTGCAACCATTGCCCCAAATTTTTTATCTTGTTATAATTTAATCTTTTTTTATTAAATACGGGGCGGGGCGGAGCGGGGCGGATCAGGGCATCCGTGGCGGATCGCGGATATCTGTCCTGATCCGTCCCGCCAATCCGCGGATCAGGTATTTTTCGCTCTATTTGGATCGGGTATCCATCGGGTCCGGGACAGATCAGATATTTTTGTCATCTCTAAATTACAATTTAAAATATTTTTTTGGACCAATAGTGCAGTTTGCCATTTTTCCCAAGTCCAAACCTCCCAACCCAAATCGAATCGACTCAATATTGGTCGGTTCGATTTAGGTCAATTTAGGTTCGATTTAGGTCAATTTACTCACACAAATCGAATTGGTTCAATTTAAAACATGATCAAACCGACGTGGTGAGTTCAAAATCGAACCCACTTATCTCATGCCTACCGGCCTATCACGTGCCCACTCCTACTCCCACTAATTTCATTATAAATAGCATTTTGGAAAAAAACAATTTTAAAAGCGCGACTTTACATGCAAAGCTCAAGGCCATACCTTCCCTAGAAAATTTCATTGGAGGCACTCAACTACAAGTTTGTTTAATGTTAGTTATCCAACTTCAATTTATTAAAATTTCTAAATTTACTTTTACATTATCACTTTCCAATTTGATTAGGAAACTATTGATTTAAGGTCCATTTGATTGACAAAGGTAGAAAAGAATTAAAATTTTATGTAAGTTAGAAAATAAAAACCACCCTTCTCTAAAAAAAAATATTTTTCATAGAATTGACAAAAAACAAACTTAAAATAGTTGTACTCTAGAATTCATTTTCTATTTCCACATTTGTATCAAACAAAAAATTGAATTACACGAATGTGACATTTTTTTATGGATTTGGAAGCTATCAAATGGACCCTTAGTGTCAAATAAACTTCAAGTTACACCCACTGGGACTTGCCATTAGTTTTGAATGTTGATCAACGGATGAAATTGTCAAATTGAAGTAAAAATTTAGGTTCAAGTGATTAAATTAAAACAAATCAAAATCGAGTAACTAATATGAAATACACATGTAAGTTGTGAGACCTCCAGTGAAATTTTCCTTGCCTTTCCCCTGTCAAAGTCTAGACTTATGCCGCAGTTCCACAGTGATTAAAATCGCCACCGTTTTCACCACCGCACTCCGCCGCCTCCATGGCGGCGTTAGGAGCCCTCCTCCGATTTTCCAGGGTTTCAACAAAATTGACCCATTCACTACTCTCTTGCCACTTACTCCCCCAACAGTTCTCCCCTGCTTTTTTCTCTTCCTTCTGCAAAAACAAATACCATTACTTTCCACCACCAATTCAGGCTCCACCGGCTGCCAAAAAAGTTCCTTTCACAGCCACAGCACACGGAATAACGTGGCAAGACCCCCACCATTGGATGTCCAACACCAATGACCCAGATTTCATTAGCTACCTCCACCAAGAAAACTCCTATGCTGAGGCCTTCGTGCAAGATACTCAAGCGTTGCAGAGTACCCTTTATGATGAAATGGTTTCCAGAATGCCCTCCAAAATTTCCACCCCACCTGAACGCTGGGGACCCTGGTTCGTAAATTTACTCAAATGCCATGCTCTCTCATCTCTTTCATTTATTTGTGTTTGCATCATAGCATGAATGTGTGTTAAATATGTAAAATCTGATTTCTATACTCTATGTATATAGAGTGGCAACTCTAATATTCTAATGAACGCTTCATGAATATGGATGAAAAATCCAAAAAATTTATATACAATTCTGAAAGGCCGAAAATTTTCTTTAGTTAGCCTTTCGTACACTTATTTATAAATGTGTGAATTTGATATGAGCCTGTCGTTTATGTTAGTGAACTTTTAGTGTGTATATTTAGGCATGTCTTTGCTAGTCTAAAAATATGATTGTGAGCGTGGCTATTTTACTACTAAATTAAGTGATAAGTGTTGCTTATGTGTTTCGCATAGCTTCCCCTGAACTTTAATTGTTTGCGCCTGTGTTTTGAGGGTGTGTCAGCAAGCAGGTTTAAAGCTACAAGCTTGACGAAATTGTGGAAATTTACTGGCAAACTGAATTTTTATTGAGGGTTGTACTAATTTCCTACCTTTTTGTAGAAATCCATGTAGAAGTTAAAATATGGGTAGAGATTGAAACTGAACATATTTATTGCTATAGTGATTTTCTGTAGTGGCTGTCTCCCCTTGATGGTGCTCATTTCAAATTTGTTTAGCACATAAATGTATGCACACGTGGATTCTTATGTAAATGCAATGAGTTTGTCTCCACCATTGTAAAGCATTTTCTAGTGGATAAATGAGGGTGGCAGTGATTAATTTGGTGCTCGGCTTATGTTTGCAGTGTGACTCATTTAAATGTCAATATGTCTTGTTCAATGTATCAGATTACATTTTTTCAAAGCACTTATTTCCATAACTTCATGAATGTTTCCTATTCTCGGCTTAGATGTTCCTTATTGAACTTCAATGGTGGTAAACATATGTGCATTATATGCATATATCTCATATCACCTAGTTTAGGTTTATATAGGTTGCAGCTATACAAACACAGTCTTTTGTATTTTGATTGTTTTCTATGTGTTATGGGATTCAACAGGTTGTACTACCAGTACATTCCAGAAGGGAAGGAGTATCCTGTTTTATGTAGGAAATTATCTACTGGAAGGAAAGGTTGGGTGAACACCATAGTCAATTCTTTCAGGGAAAAATGTGGAAGGGAACAAATTTTGCTTGACTGGAATGACATTGCAGAACAATATGGCAAGTTCCTATTTCACTACTTACTTCCTTCTTCTCTCTTAACTTCTGCATATTTATATACGTTTTTTCTTTTCTGCTGAAGGACTCAGTTTTCGGGTGCATGATACACCTTCTTTTTCATCGTATTTGGTCAAATAACTTGCTTGTATGCTGAAGTGGTTCAAAATTGCAAATATTATGTGTCGCATTGTGCTATGTCGTGTTAGGGATCTTGAATTCTTCTTGCATGTGATAGAACTGGACACAATATTGTTTACTTATTTTTTATGGAAGTGGCCAAATGTTCTTAGGTATAACACACGTGTAGAGAGAGAGAGAGAGAGAGAGAGAGAGATTGAGCAACTTTTTATGTTTGAATTTCTTGGCGAATATTACTAAACATGATCCTTACAGCAATTTATGAGTTATATGTGGCCATGGACTAAAAAATACAAGTGCACAGTGAACAATTTCTTTCTTTGGGACCACGGATGCAAGTCATGGTGATTATGGATGATGTATCAGAATTTTCAGATAGTGATGTGAATCTTCTTAAAATATGTTGCCATGTAGCTATAAATTGACCACATCATCCAGAAGTTCTTATAATGATTTTGAAACCGATAGGATTGAGAAGGAAATAAGTGTTTAGCTTATGGCATGTCCTTGAATATTCATTCCCCTCCTTAATGCACAGTGAACAATTTCTTTCTTTGGGACCACGGACGCAAATCATGGTGATTATGAATGATGTTTCAGATGGTGATGTGATCCTTCTTAAAATATGTTGCCATGTAGCTATAAAGTTGACCACATCATTCAGAAGCTCTTATAATGATTTTGAAACTGATAGGATTGAGAAGAAAATAAGTGTTCAGCTTAGGGCATGTCTCCTGTTACGACCATAAGGAGTTTTCTCCGCTACGGGAAGAAAAAAATACTTAAATATCTATGTGTCACTACGTCTTTAATTTCTCCCATCACAAAATCATTTTTTCTAAAATTTGCTAATCGCTTCAATCCATCTCCCTGATTCGATCATCTCTCTCAATCGATCATCTCCAAAATCTGCTCACCTCCCTTTCCGATCATCTCCTTTAATTAATCACCTCCCTTTCCGATCATCTCCAAAATCTGTTCACCGCCTCAATCAATCATCATAATAGAGCCTACGATTGGATTCCACCGCAAAAAAGCGGTATGCCAGTATATTCATTCCTATCCTCAACGATTGATATTTGCTTTCCCAAGAAAGAAGGGGAGAGGGCTTAAAGTTTTGCTTTGGTAGAGGCTTTTAAATCAGAGTGGTGATGATTCTACATTATGTGTGTATGTACGTAAATGTAAACATATAATGATTCTGTTGTGTTACTTTGTAGGATATGTTCATGTGGGTACTTGCCGAATATCACCAGATCACAATTTTCTTGCATATACACTTGATACTACTGGAGACGAACAATTTCTTCTTCAAATTAAGGACTTACAAAGTGACCTTATTCTCCCAAATTCCGGAGTTGATGGGGTTGTCAGTTTGGCATGGGCCCAAGATGGCCTTACTTTGTTCTATACACAGTGCAATGAAAACCAACGACCGTACAGGCAATGTCTCTACTAGTTGCATGAGTGTGTCATTTGGAAATCTAGTCTATATATTTACCCTGTACTAAATTTCAGGGTTCTGCGCACCAAACTGGGATCGAATTCTGTGGATGATGTCACAATATTTACAGAAAATGATTCCAACTTCTGTGTTGATATCACTAGCACGAAGGATGGAAAGTTCATAACAGTAAATTCTAACTCAAGGACTTCATCTGAGGAAGGAACTCACCCACTTCAATTTTCATCCTTTTTTGTATTAATGTGAAAGCATCTTCTGCTAGTGGTTTTACACCCGTTGTGGCCACATTGCAGGTTTATGTCATAAATGCAACGGATCTAAAAGCCGGGTTGCAAAGGTTTTGTGAACGTGTCTCTGGAGTGCAATATTTTCTGGAACATCACTGTGGCTTTTTTTACATCCTTACAAATGCTCCTCTAAGCGACGATAAGAAGTTTTCTGGTAATGGTTATTACTTAGCCAGATGCCGAGTTGAAGATGTTCGCTCAGCTAATTTGCAGGTAATTTTTGTGTTTAAAGGTGTACCCAGAATCAAGAAGGATCATATATATGTTTTATATGTTATATATGGACCCCGTACACCTAATGGGTCAACGCCTATTTGGTCTCTCTCTTCAAATGTCTTTTACATGGGGTGGGTTTCTTTAGCTTGAACTATGTAGTGTTTGTAGTTTGGTTGCTAGACTTAGTTAGCCCTAGCCCACACTTCAAAGGTTGCTCTTTGAGGAATTCTAGTTGATGATCATGGAACTTTGTTATTTTTTCCTTTTTTTCTTTTTGGAAAACAAATTAACAATAAAGCATACAAGTTTGATGCTTTGACATGGTAAACCGAGGATAAAAATTTACTAGAAATGCACTTATTTGTGAAAATTAGAATGATCTATAAATCCTAAAGTAAGCCGTTAACCTTCAGGTCAGGGTTAATCTTTTTTATAGTTGATATCGAATTCCCGTCTCAATCAACAAAGCAAGATAAGATTTAGATGCAAATAGTTTGAAGATTGGGTAAGTTGACAGGGTGGCCTCTGCAAACTGGCAATTCTGGAGAAATGTGAATCCATAAATAAGCTCTATTATCAAGAATAACATGATTTTTGAAGGCACTTTCCTACTTTGTGATTTTCCGTTTGACATGTTCCGGCATTGTTCTATTATTTAATCTCTTTGGTACATGTGTCAAAAACCGATTTGACCTCGATAATTTCTGACACTTAAGAGGACACTGGCTCTACACCATAAACATATTGTTAAAGTTTGGTGTTTCCTTCTCACGACATCTAGTAAAACTGCATGGTAAAAGCTGGTCTAATTATGTTTAAACTGACGTTGATATAAGTGAAAACTCTATTAAGCGGCAGGCAGATATATGTTTACCATGCTGGCTTTCTATGATTTATGTGACAGTTATTATGTGGTTCTTTTCTTTTCCGGTTTTTTTTTTTTGGTTGGGGTGGGGAGGGGGTGGTAGGGGGGTTTGGAGCTGGAAAAGGCATTATTCAGTACTAAGCATAGTCTGGTATATGGAATCTATTTGCTTTGTCATAAAATATGTTACTCCTTAAGAAAAGAATGCATATATCAAGTCTTCTTCTTCACTGCATCTTTTTCGCTGGTAACATCCGTCGTACTTTCTGCTGATTAAATTCCTTTGCTAATCAATTTGATATTGTTTCATTGAAGTTTTTATCAGAGTTTTGTGGTCCAATGCGGAAGTAGTTATAATATAATACTGTACCGGTAATATAGGAGTTTTGGAAATTATGTTTCCTAGTTAAAACCAGGGTGTAAGATTGTAGAAAATGGTAAGGTAGCCATTAGAGGATATTCTTGACACTATATTTCTATTTGGAAATGCTGGGATTCTTGTGGTTGTCTTATCAACAAGGAAAGGAATGAATTGCTGTGTAATTCTTAAGCACGTCCTTTTAATCTTTCTTATAGATCAGATTATTTGAATACTTCATAAACAATTCTGCATACAATCTAAACAGTTTACTTCAGTGTTCTCCGTTTCAATTTTTTCCTCGGGGGGCGGAGGAGATTATCCGGTCAAGAGGCTTGCTGACATGTTAAGACTTTACATCTAAAGTTGATTGTAAATATGTATGGTCTATCTAAGCATTTTTCTTTTCTTTTATAATCTCAATATTTTTCTTCAGATCATTGCTACTAACCAATGTTACATTTTTTGTTAGAACGTAATCATACCTGGTGATGATATATATGTGGAAGATATGGACATTTTTAATGGGCAGTTGGTGCTTTTTCTTAACAAAGATGGTTCCCCTTCGATATGTTCCATCAACCTGCCTATTGATACCGATTGCAAGGTATAGCCTTTACTTTGATTCCAATATATGCATTAGGCAAATCATATCTCTTAAATACAATTATTTACGTCGTCTTATTTACAAGGAAATGTATTTCACGTAATGGTACATCTGACTTCATGTTGTTTAGCACATATCATAAAGCTTACAATGACATTATGGATTTCAATTTGAGCAAGTTTGGAAGATAAAGTGGGATGTATAACGATTCTAATGAAAGATACAACGATGCATGTAGGTCAAATTTTATACAAGTCATTGTCATGCAGGGGTAACTAAGTGCATGAATCATTATATTGATGTGATGTATTATCTATCCTTTAATTTCATGTTTCAGGTTATGTTGTTTGTATTTTATTTTAAAAACTTATATTTAGTTGGTTTACATATTGGTCATGTATTTTAAGGTTAGTGAGCAATGTGATAGGTGGTATGTTTTAGGTTAAAATCTTGTGCCTGATTAAAGTCCATGATGTATTAATGGTTATTTTCTGTTATATGACTTGCAGAAATTTCTATATATGGAGATTACTGGTACTGATACCATCATCATCACCATTACCACCATAAGCATTGAAAATCACTCTCACTCTCACTCTCACTATCTATCATGATTACCATTTTGGCTATTATAATTACACTTATATGATTATCATCAGTCTGACTATAATCATCATGTTCACTGACCTATTCCAATCTAATCTTGAGTTTTGTTGCAGAAACCATTGGAGATCAATGATCTCAGTCCGTGGTTTTTCCCTCTGCCGTCGAAAATGTGTACAATTGCTCCGGGTTCAAATCATGACTTCATGAACTCTGTGTACCGCGTTGTCCTTTCTTCACCCGTGGTATAGTTTCATTTCATTTCAGTGATGAGATTGCATGTTATGTTATCAATAGCAGTTGGTAGCTAGTTTATGCCGAAAAAAAAAAAAAAAGGAAGTTGCTAGCTATTGGGCTTAGTTTTCTGGTTGCTCACCGTGAAATTTAAGTACTTCATTTCGCCTATATATCCCATTTAATACCGCTTTATGATCTCAATTGGAGCTGTAAAGCGGGCCAGGCCAGGACGTCCTGTCCATACAAATATGAGGCCCAGCCCAGCAGTTTTTTAAAAAAAAAATTTCTTTGGTTTATTTTTTGAAAAACAAAAAAAAAATGCAGAAAAAAAGAGGCCCATATCGGCCTCTCCATGTGGGCTGGGCTGGGCTGGGCTGCCCAGGCATGGTCCCTTGTCCCTCAATGATTTAGGCACAGTGAGACGGATGACATTTTTGCATTCAAATGCTTCAAATCTGTTATCTGATATGAAAGTTGTTGATGTTTGTCCCCTTATTGGTCTGCCCATTGATAGCTTGTCAGACCTTATTGATATAGGAATAGTAGTATCACAAATTTAGAAGTTAGAGTTCATGCTTTTGATTTTTGAACACTTCAATCCTTAAGCAGTTTGAGTGATTGGGAAAAATAATTAAGGGCCCTCATCCCTAAAAAAATATTCTATATAAACATCCAAAAAATATGTTATTTGTCAAAAAAAAAAAAAAAGACATGAAAAATTTGTTAGGCTCTATAAGATTCGGCGACCAACAACTATAGTTGGATTGACTATTATGTCCTGCCACATTAGATTAATGTTGTTCATGTGTAGAATCTACTACTACCGTAGAAACTAATCCTTCTTCCTATGCAACACAACTTTCTCTATTTTGGTTCCCCAAAAATTACTGTAGAAAAACCAATGATTTAGAATGCTTTGATCAGTAATTTTGCAAACTCCAAATAATAGTCAGATGACAATATCAGGCCTGTGGCTGTGAACACCGTTGTGCCATCAATATAGTCAAGAACCAGAGATCAGTTCTGTTTTTTTTTTCAGTTTTAGAGCCTGATTTTCTATTCAAAAAGGACTAAGGACATATTGATCAATACAATTAGTTCAACAGTTTTGGGAGGGCAAAATGTTTGTTAGATTACTTGGATTGAAAAATATTTGTTAGGGATTTCCAGTATTCATTCTGTAATAAATTACATAGCATTTGGACTTTCATAAATAATTTGTATGTTTCTAAGAAATTGCAGATGCTATTTAGGATTATGAATTAGGAAGAAGCCTGATGAGGTTTTACAATTGTAAAACTAGCATTAACACTCGCCAGAATTGGGAAAATTCTATTCAAAGTAGCTGTTGGCAATGTCAAATTAGGCTGCAGAATCTGATTAGTTCCCGTTTCTAAAATGCAGATGCCTGATTTAATTGTTGACTATGACATGTCTAGGAAGGTTTTCTCCATTGTTCAGCAAGAAGAGGTGACCAATGTTTTTACTCATAACATTGAGTATTCTTCACCAAATTATGACCATAGCACTGATAAGTTTTTAGACTTCTCAAATGAGAATGATAGAGATGCTCAGGATAATGAAACTCAAGGATGGAGGGACCTATCTGAAAAATATTTATGTGAAGAAAAGGAAATTGTTTCCTATGATGGTGTCAGAATCCCTCTAACTATCTTGTTTTCTCGGAGTGCATATCAGAAAGGCCAATCTCCTGGGCTTCTCCATGGATATGGTGCATATGCCGAAGTTCTGGATAAAAGTTGGTGTCCAGACCATCTGAGCCTACTTGATCGGGGTTGGCTGTTGGCATTTGCGGATGTGAGGTACAGTGAAGTCATCTTCTTCTAGTTTTGATTTTCTTCAATTGATTCAAAAACAGTAAAATACGGGGAACGTGTTATCCATTGAATCATTTATTTACTTTTATATGGCTGCTCCATTCAAAGTGTTTCAAAAATGAAAATTTGCTCGATTGATGTGTAATGGCTCCCTATTCTACAGGGAGTCACAAACTCACAATCATCAAAAAAGTGTAGGATTCTGTTTAGAACTATTTATATCTTTCTCTAGTGTCTGTGGAATAAGCTGCAATGAAATATTCGGGCTAGAGGGGATTTAAGCTAGCATATGCCTCTTTTGTAAGTATATCAATGGTAAGTTTATTTATGTACTTGTTACAAAAGTAGAAATTGCAAGCTTTTAGTAATGCAAGTGGAGACATTGATGTATTGTTCAACCATGCAAGATGGAATTTAAAGAAAGAGGTAAAAGATTATCACAGCGAATGTTTTTTTGGGAATGTTTACTACATGCTGTGTTTATTTGCTACTTTATTGCCCTCTACCTACGATAGCGTTTAGTGATCTTTACTACTGAGTCTGTAGATTATCTTCATTGCTTTTGGAGGAGAAACTTCACATTATTTATGGTATTTTTGTAACGGTTGGCATGGCACATTTTGCTGGCACAGGGGTGGTGGTGGTTCCAGTCCATCTTGGCATAAATCTGGTTGTGGATTCAACAAGTTAAACTCCATATATGATTTTGTTTCATGTGGTGAGTATCTGATCAATGAGGGTTTTGTTCATAGAGGTAAGCTTGGTGCTGTAGGTATGAGTGCAGGATGCCTTCTCGTGGGGGCAGCTATCAATATGCATCCTGAATTGTTTCGTGCTGCCATTTTGAAGGTAAGCAGAGATGCTAATTATAATTAGAAAGCTGAGCGTATAGGAAGCAACAAATGCTTGTTTATTTGTTATTATTATTATTATTATTAATATTTTTTGGGTTCTCGAAGTTTGAATGAAAATTTGTTTTGAAGGATGACTCGTTCAATTTCTCTGTTAGGTTCCTTTTCTCGACGTAATCAGCACACTATTGGATCCCTGCTTACCTCTCACTACTTTGGACTATGAAGAATTCGGGAATCCTCAGATACAGTCCTACTTTGAGTATATTCTCAAGTATTCTCCTTATGATAATATTCCTCAAGGAGTATGCTGTCCTTCAATGCTTGTTTCAGCCTCATTTAACGACTCTCGGTAATTCTAATACGCTTAGCAAACTTATTTATATTGGAAAGTCTGTTTCTTGATTTTATTGCATGTTTGGTACGATGTTTATTGAACAATACAATAGACAATATTTTAACTTCTTTTCTTATTTAATACTATTGGGTATACATCATAGTATTAATTTTTCCCATCCTCAGAGTGGGTGTTTGGGAAGCCGCAAAATGGGTGGCCAGGATTCGGGACACTGCATGTTCGAGTTGTTCTTCTTCAGTCATCCTGCAGACCAATATGAGTGGAGGACATTTTCGTGAAGGCGGCCGGTTTGCTCAATGTTTGGAGACAGCTTATGAGTATGCGTTTCTAATGAAAGTTATGGAGAATAATGAAAATACAGAAGGAACTGGCAGACAGGAACAACATGAATCTTCCATAGGCTAACGGTATATCATATGACGTTCAAGTTCATGGGACGGTCTGTTAAAATCGAATGGCCATGTCAACCTTTTTTCAGGTGGCGGGTCCAATACCTAATTGTTGAACCATCTTCATTTACTTTATTTCTCAGAAGACGCAAGTTTTTGTTGATCAGGTCAAGGAAGTGGTGATTTCTTCTGTTTGTGGAAGTGAAACATCATCGAGAAAAAAACACAGGATCAAAGAGGATTTGAGAATTACGCGAACTGTGGGAATTCTTTGGTTAGCTGCATGTCGCTGTAGATTATTTTCTTTTATCTTAGGTGACGGGGGAAAGCCTCGAAGATATATTCCTTTTCTTTAAAAGATTTAGCATAAAATTATCTCATACAAAAATCCATGTATTATGTATAAAATAACAGAAATGTCACAAAATGCTTCATTGTTTGCATTCAAAGAAAAAGATATACTCTTTTTTATTACATAAATGTCATAAAATTTCCTTGTTACTATGAATAACACGCTCCGTATTTTTTCTAGTGTTATGATTTTTACAGAAGTGGAGTTTGGCTTCTTTATAATTTTCCAGAAACGGTATGTTGTATTGAACTAGAAATAATTGAAAGAGATATGTGATATAGACACGGCCCAACACACTCCCATCCATGCCATGCTATGGCCAAAGCCAACTAAATGGTTCGACATGGTCCAGCACTGGATGGGCGTGTGGGCCGTCGATCATTAAAACTATTTTACACCTCTAGTGATATTCAGAAATCAATCTAATCGCACTTTATGCACGCTAGAGAAATGCTTTGCTGCAGAAACCATGGCTGCCTCCGGGCCTTTAGCTTTCGAAGGATTCACATATTCACTTTCACTTGATGTGCACAAGAATGAAGCAAAAGATTTCAAGACTTTTGGGTACCAACTCTTTTCCTTGTGTTTACTCATCTGCTATGCTCTAGTAAGCTGCAACCTTAGCAAATCAGATATGGGATTGATCAAGAAAACGTGTTTAGATTAACAAAAAATGTAAAGGCTAAGAATTTTGAGGAATATATCTTGCTTAATGGGCTATGGGAAACACATGTTTTGCCTTATATAAGCAGAGATTACTTGGGGATTACACTTAGATTGATTGTCCGTTATGATTTATGAAGCATCTTAGAAATTATTTGGTCCAAGATTACGAACCTTGACTGACTCGATGCAAAGTATCTGAAGTAACGGGATAACTAATGTTGACCTTTATTTTTTTTAATAATGTAAATGTGATTTTAAATTTAGTGGGAATAATTTGTCTTGTTTTAAAAAATATTAATTGGATGCTAACGGATTATTTTAGTGATTCTTATCGGAACGTTGTGTGCTAGTCAAGTTAGAAGATTACGTGTCCCATATGTTTGTTGCAGTAGCAATTATTGTGATATTTTAAAGCATTTGTGTCATTTTTTGATTCATTTCAATGATTTTGTGGTCAAAAGGCAGATCTATTTTAATGATTTGTGTCCCATGTTAACATAGGGGTGTTAATACGGGCGGATCGATCAGGTCGATATGGAGACTCGCAACCACGGGCCAACCAAGTTGGTGGTCATGGATTGTTAGACACTGAACTGTCGAGTTTAACAGTTCAGCGTCTAACAGAACAGTTGACGACTCACTTCTGTTGATTGATGTGACAAGCAGCGGCTTGTCAGCTGCAAGGACTGTTGCGTCCCCACTACTGCAACAAATAAGGCAAGATGCCTTGTATGCATCAGCCAATAAGAAAAATAAAAAATAAAAATAAAATAATTGTGTGTTGTCCCATTTTTAACACATTTTTTGCTATAAGTATAAATATTTTTTTTAAGTAACATAAGTTGGTAATTTTATTTTGGGAAAATTCAGAGCCGGTCACTGTTTGGACACTTATGGGCTCTAAAGTCATATGCTCAAAACTTAATTCAATTAAAATCATATTTTAGAGCTAAAAGACCAACATACCCTTAATTGTAAAAAAACGCTAATTGTGAGTGGTGATACTGTTTTGGGGTGATACTGTTTTTTTGTGATACTGTTTTGTTGTGATACTGTATTTTTGTGATACTGTTTATTTTTTTGTGATACTATTTTATTTTACAGATACAAAAGTGTTCTGAACCTTATCTTATTTGGTTAGAAAATATTTTCTTTTCACACTTATGTTGGGAAAAAAAACAAAGATATTAACTCTTTTTTGTAGCTACTACTTGAGTGATGATATGATTTGGTTTATAGTTTTATACGAGTTCATTTTCAACAACAAAGATATAAAAATGAGTATACTTTGCTTTATTTTTCTCTATGCAGGGAAAACAAAAATTTAACAGGGACTGCACGCTATGCAAGTTGTAATACTCATATTGGAATTAGTGAGCTGATAGACATTTTTTCTGGCCTTTTTTTTAAGACAGTACTCCTACCCACTTCTTTTTCGTTTAGATCAGGAGAAGAGGAAGATAAATGATGGGTTATCTGCATGATGACATGTGGATCACATTTTCTTGTTTTGCAGAACAAAGCAGGCGTGATGATCTTAAATCCCTTGGTTATGTTCTTTTGTATTTTTTGAGAGGAATGTGCACCAATTCTTTCCACTTTTCTTATGTTATATTCTATTTAGATTTTAGCAAAATGTTGATATACAATGGTTTTTTTTAACCAACTACTAGTTTGCATATATTGTGATACTGTTTTGTTGTGATATTGTTAAACCTATGATTCTTGTAGTGAACCTTTATGATTCTTGTAGTGATAATGAAGAACTAGGATCTGATCAATCAAGAACTGGGAGTGTTAATGAAAAAAGATCAAGTTCAAAGGATGTTCAACAAGAGAAAGATGAATGGTGGCTTCAATAAAGATATATTTATCCGTGATACTGTTTTAGAAGATTTGTGATACTGTTTTGAAAAAAAAATTAAAGATTGTTATTTTATGTTAAAGAGACGATTTCAAACGGGTTAAATCCATCATAGGCAGTGGCAAAGCGACTGGTCTTGACCGTCTCGTCGAGACCATTCCGAAAATATATTATAATAAAAATTCTGAGCACGTGTGCAAATTCTATGTTCATTTCTATTGTGATACTATTTTTTGTGATACTGTTTTGCATAATACAGTATCAAACAATACACATGACTATGATACTATGCTTTTATCTTTGATACTGTATTATGCAAAACAATATAATGGATTAAAACATGGATTAAAATAGTATAAAAATTACTAATGCACATTACCTAAACAAAACAGTATCATAAATTAAAATAGTATCATAGACAAAACTAAGATACTCAAACAGTATCACATGTTCAAACTTTGGCATAATTAGACAGTATCAAAGAATAAAAGTACGGTATCATGAATAAAACTCATTCCACAAAGAATAAAACAGTATCATGGATTAAAATAGTATCAGAATATACTAATGCACATTACCTAATTAAAACAGTATCATAGATTAAAACTAAGACATTCAAACAGTATCATAGGATTAATATATATGCATGCCTACATAGTTTTAGTTGACTTCCCTTTAACTTGAGAATGATTGACAATTCTTCTTTCTTCATTTTAGCATTGCTCTGAAGTATGTGTTTGCTTTTAAAGGACTCAGATACCTTGGAAGAGCTTTAATTTGCAGCAAAAGGATGTACATTTATCCGTGATACTGTTTTAAAGAATTTGTGATACTGTTTTGAAAAAAAAAATTAAAGATTGACATTTTAAGCTAAAGAGACTACTTCAAAGGGGTAAAATCCATTATAGGCAGTGGCAAAGCGACTGGTCTTGACCGTCTTGTCGAGACCATTCCGAAAACATATTATAATAAAAATTCTGAGCACGTGTGCAAATTCTATGATCATTTCTATTGTGATACTGTTTTTGTGATACTGTTTTGCATAATACAGTATCAAACAACACACATGACTATGATATCATGCTTTTATCTTTGATACTGTTTAATTAGTCATATATTTTGTTTGATACTGTATTATACAAAACAGTATCATAGATTAAAACATGGATTAAAACAAATATCAATTTATATGAATGCATATTACATAAACAAAACATTATCATGGATTAAAACTAAGACATTCAAACAGTATCACTTATTCAAACCTTGCCATAATTAAACAATATCAAAGATCACATAGAAGTATCACAGAATAAAAACAGTGTTATGGATTAAAACGATATCAAAATATACTAATTACCTAAACAAAACAGTATCATGGATTAAAACAATATCATAGATTAAAACTAAGACATTCAAACAATATCACAGATTCAAACATTGCCATAATCAAACAGTATCACAGGATTAAAACAGTATCATGGATTAAAACGGTATCAAAATATACTAATTACCAAACAAAACAGTATCATAGATTAAAACTAAGACATTCAAACAATATCACAGGTTCAAACATTGCCATAATTAAACAGTATCAAATATCACACATATATATATATATATATATATATATATATATATATATATATATATATATATATATTCAAACAGTATTACAGAATTAAAACAGTATCATGAATTAAAACATGTTTCAAATGATAGTGAAATATTATGACAAAGTTTCAATCTATTAAACCTTGCCATAATTAAACAGTATCATAGATTAAAACTAAGGCATTAAAACAGTATCATGGATTAAAACTAAGACATTCAAATATTAGATGATGGAACATTCAAGTTCCTATTTACAACAATTCTATGTCCATTTATATTGTGATACTGTTTTCTGTGATACTGTTTTGTATAATATAGTATCAAATAACATATCATGACTAAACATTAGATGATGGAACATTCAATCTCCTATTTACAGCAATTAGATGGTGGAGCATTCAAGCTCCTATTTACATAAGATAGTAGAGTATTCAAACTCATATTTACAACATTCTATGCTCATTTCTGTTGTGATACTGTTTTGTTTAATACAATATCAAGTTGCTATTCTATAATACAGTATCAACAACAGATGTTATCTCATTGTTTATATAACTAGAAAATGCTTATTGTTTACATAAATGCTAAAATACTCAACCTAAATACTCAACCCAGGTTAATCATATTGGTCAGCCTCTCTTGCAGCACGGATGATCAATGCTAACTGTTAAGACATTAAGAATAGAGTACAACCACAGAAGATGAAGAAATAAAAAAGCATACAAACCAAAGATACGGATTCAAACACTGTGACCAAAGTCCATAAAACGTTATTTTTTTAGTTTCACAGCTAACAAAATCTTCACCAAAAAAACTGTCTAAAAAGTTATCCAAAATCTTCACCAAAAAAAGTGCCTAAAAAGTGACACTGTGCCTTAGAAGCACTCGCCGGAGGTGGAAGCGGTGGTCACTGGAGGTCGCCAGAGGTGGAGGCGGTTGTCGCCGGAGGTGGAGGAGGAGGTCGCCGGAGGTGGAGGCGTGCTGGAGGTGGCCGGAGGTTGTCGCCGGAGGTTGTCGGCGGAGGTGGAAGAGGTTTGTGGAGTTGAAAGATTGTGTCAATGAAAAATATGGTTAAAAGGGGTGATTTTGGAATTAATATAAAATATTGATGTGAAATATGACTTAATCACAAGTTTTGACCTAATTTGAAACAAGTCATGTGGAGATGACTTATTGGCAATTTTCTCTTTTATTTTTATAGTAACTTAAAAAATTAATTTTTTATTCAGATGGGCCGAGTTCGCGTTCAAATTTGTTGGCCCAGCCCACAACCCGCTATGTGCCGGACTTTTTTTAATGCGTGCCGTCACTAGGCTCAATCAGAGACAGGCCAACTCAGATTGACACCTCTATTTCAACGTGATCTTTGTCAAGTATTTATTTCCCTATGAGCTCTTTAGGGATGGCAATGGGCGAGTTAGGCCAACTCGGTCCATGCCAATAAGGGTCGAGCTCGGCCTTTATAAGAACGAGTCGAACCTGGACCGACCTACGAGCTCGGCCGGTTAAATTTTTTATTTTTATTTTTAAATGTAGTATTTTTTTGGCATAAACAGTTTTTAAAAGATGTAGTGTTTTATACGAGTTGGTCCGTATAAAACAAGGGCCGAGCAAAAGGATGGCTAGGCTCGACTTTAGCCTGGGCTCTCCTTAAACTAGCCCGGGCCTATAACGGGCCAAGCTTTTTGGACCAAATCGTCGGGCCCACGGACGGCTCAACCCAATTGCCATACCTAGAGCTCCTTAAGGTTATAATAATAATATTTTAATTTTTTGGGTACGTGGTGAGCATAGTTCTAAAAAGCGTAAAGCTTAGCTAGCCTTACAGGTTGAGCTTCACACTTTTTGAGTCTAAGCGAGAGCGAGACGTGAGAGGAGACTAGGCGTGGAAGCCGCTCTTTATGCCTAGGTGCCGTGCTACGGATCGCATCTTAGCTTAACGCTAATATCCGTGACCATCAGGGATGATGGGAGAAGTTGGCTTGATATGAGATATTATATGGCCGTAACGGTAGCAACTTCGGGTGATGAGCAGAGAATTTTAGCAATATATTTTGGAGAAGCCGTTTTACGAAGAGCTTGCCTAAGGAGTTCGGAAGCTTCCTACCAATGCAGATGACAATTGGAGTCCATTTGGTTATGAAATGTAGGGACCGAAGACGACAGTGTCAGACAGTGGCATTGTCATAATTTTAGGATAATGTGAGGGCAATAACTCAATGGTTGAATATCCGTTGGGGCTGAAACTTATTGGACTTGATATTGAAGATGTTAACTTCGCTACGGATCAAACGGAGCGTCATTTGGAGGTCGGGAGCACCATTTATGAAAGTTAATTCATAGGCCAAAAGACATATATTGGTGTTACTTGGGTTATTTTTCTGCATCTATTATAAGGTGGACATGCTTGGTGAGCAATCAGCCAGCCTCTCACGTGTTTCCGTCCTAACTAAGGAGCAGCCTGCAGGCTAACCTTATGCACTAAATGTGCAATCCTTAGAGACCGCAGGGACAACAAAGGGCCTACTTTTTATTTATTTATTGGGAAATGTAAATATATAGATCAAAAGTGTTTTGCACAAGTACACTGGGCACCTCTAGGTTTACAAACCAGAATTACAATCAAGCGCAAACTTAAGCACCAAAGCTAAAGACTTAAAATGAATCAAAACATAAGGATACAAGGAAAACATAACTTTGTATACATGTGTTTTGATCCTCTTTACAATGCTATCTGGGATAGGCTTGAGATCTTAAAAAATCTTCCTATTTCTTGTCATCCATAAGTGATAAATGGTAGTTGCAAGTGCCACTATCTTTTCTTTGCTTTGCCAACCAGTCCATCGTGCTTGATGATAAATATTTTTCTCTTCCTTCGAGCACGGTGGCGACAGTGGTGGAGACCTGTAAAAGGTGGTGAGGTTTTTTTCCTACGCGTCCACTCCAGTGTGATAATCAGTAAATGATTAAAATAGATGTACATAATAGCAATAAGGAGTGTATGAGAGTTGTTCTTTTTTACCTGGGGGTTGGCCTCTATTGATAAAGATGGCCAGCTGTTATGGCCTTTAATGGTCCTTAATAGCGGGTGTCCCTTCATCTCCCTCATTACTAGGAGTTAATGAGGGATTTTTCATCTTCTCAATTGTTGAGGGATGTTTCATCTTTCCAATTGCCGGTGTTTCGTATTCTCAATGACGAGTGGTAACTATCATTCTATAGGTCGCCTGTCTGGCTAACCTAACGGCAGTTGAGTTATTGTAGTCTATTTGTCAAAGGCATGCTTATGAGACCAACAAGGCGGGCGAATCGTTGAGGCGAGCGTGCCAGGACGTACCACCATTGGTAGATAACATATAGCAGCTGTCATTATTTCTATCATCAGTGCTTTTTTCTTGATCCATTTCAAAGAGCTGGCAATGGTAGTCATGGATCTAGAAATACCTAGCCACTGTCTAATCTTACTCCAAACGTTAGAACCAAAATAGCGGTGAAAGAAAAGATGCTGGACAAATTCTTCTCTTGAACCACACAAAATGCAGTCTATATTGATGTCCATGGTGAACAACTTTGACTTAGCACTCAGCCAAATAATGATAGAGTGCTTTGGAGTAATACAATGTTTCCACACTTATGCAGCCTAGGCCTTAGTAGTCCAACTCATTAGAAAGTAATCATACGCACTCGATATATGAAAGTTCCCTCGTAGATTCCAAAGTGAAAGTCTTTGAATTGCAACTTGAGCATCACCGTTTAGGTGATAAATCTGATCTTTGATGATGAGAATTCTTTTGAGTAATGGGGAGTTGCAATTGTTCGGCGACCAATCCCAAATCAAGTTCTCTCTCAAATACACTTGATTGACCCAACGAACTCAAAGTGTATCCTTTTTAAGATGAATGTTCCATAGATTTTTAGGAAGCAAGGCAGTATTCTAGCATTTAATCTCACGAAAGCCCAACCCTCATTCAGATTTAGGGAGACAGGCCTCACTTCAAGCAACTAACGGTTTTTGAAGCCCCAAAGAAAGTTTCTGCATAACCTGGTGATATGATCGATCACAGTAGCCGGAATGGGAAAGATGGAGGGCCAAAAACACTAGACACCTTGCAGCACAACACGAATGGGTTCTACCTTTCCCGTGTAAGACAAAGAGACTCGTCCACAAATTAATGTACGCTACTACCTTGTTAGTAAAGGGGACGTAATGCATAATTTTCAACTTCTCTACTACAATAGGGATACTTAAGTAATGAAATGGTATTGTGCCTACTGGAAAGGATGTCAAGGCCTTTATAACTTCAAGATCTTGCCCCGTAACACCTTCTGTATATAAGCTAGACTTCAATGCATTTACCCGCAGTCTCGAAATCGCTCCAAATATGAATAAGCAATCCTTAAGAATAGACACTGAAATTTGATCCCCTCTAGCCATAAGCATAAGGTCATCCGCAAATGCCTAATGAGAGAGCTTAAGCTGACCACATTTTGGATGGAAGTTGAACTCGTTGCATTTCGTCCCTTTGTTTAGTGCTATTGAAAAGTATTCTAAGAAAATTACAAAGAAAAAAAAAGGAGAAATGGGGTCTCCTTGTTGAAGGCCTTTTTTTCCTTTAAAAAAACCAAAGAGGGTGCCATTCACCGTAAGAGAGTAAGATGGTGTAGACACACATTCTATGACCCAATTTACGAATTTGAAGAGAAAGCCCAGCCTTTTAAGCACTTCTTTAAGGAATGGAGTGAGACTCATACCGTACAGAAGAAAAATAGTTGTGCTGCGCCACTCAATAGTATTCTGTGTAGACTTCGATACTACTGCAATATGGAATTGACTGAAAGAACTCATCAGAGGATCGCATCTAAGCTTAACACTAATATCCGTGACCATCGGGAATGATGGAAGAAGTTGGGTTGACATGAGATATTATATGGTCGTAATGGTAGCAATTCTGGGTGATGAGCAGAGAACCTTAACAATAGAGTTTAGAGAAGCCGTTTTATAGAAAACTTGACTAAGGAGTTAGGAAGCTTCTACCAAGGCAGACGACAATCAGAGTCTGTTTGGTTAAGAAACGTAGGGGCCGAAGGTGACAATGTCAACAATGGCATTGTCATAATTTTAGAATATTGCGAGGACAATAACTCAACGGTCAAATATCTGTTGGGGTTGAAACTTATTGGACTTGATATTGAAGATGTTAGCTTTATTATGGATCAAACGGAGTGTCATTTGGAAGTTGGGAGCACCAATTATGAAAGTTATGATTCCTAGGCCAAAGACGTTTATTGGTATCACTTAAGTTATTTATCCACATCCATTATAAAGGGGGCATGCTTGTTGAGCAGTCATCCAACCTCTCTTGTGCTTTTGTCCTAACAGATGGGCAGCCTGTGGGCTAACCTTCTGCACTAAATGCACAATCCTTAGGGGTTTACCCTTGCCGCAATGGTCCATTGGTTAGAAATGCGATCGTAGGACGAAATCGCATAGTTGAACGAATATGACAAGATGCCGATATTGTTGGAATGAGTATGCTATGAATGCACTTCAAGTTAACCATGTATTATCAGTTGGCTCTTCTCGGGCGAGGCACTAATGAAGGGCATTGCAGCATGCAATGAGCTAATATGCCCGTAGGAAGTGACAAGCGCAAGGATTACGTTGTGGGACATGCGAATGACCCTCAATGCTTTTGCACGGAGCTAGGAGAGCTCTCTTCCATCAAGTATGCTTCGAAAGGACCGTATGTGTGCATGAGCATTCAGTCAAGCTAGCTAAGTCAGGTCCACCTGGGTTAGAGAAATTCGAGGATGATGTGCATTGCGAATATGCGAGTGCCTTGACACCAAGTGCAACGCAGGGATGCGTTTGAATATTTACATGCTAGTAAGATTTGTGGACAAAATGAGCAACGAATCATGTCTATACTTATGATGGAGAAAGTAGGAGGTCGTTGAATAGAGTGAGATTACAGTCACACATGTGAAAAATAGTTGGACTCCACGACTAAATCAATCAGCCATTGACACGCTGCCTAAGCAAGATTTTTACAACATTGGTAGTGAGTGGTGGCCCATCCTTTATAATTTTGTTTTCATTACAGATATGGAATTATTTTATACCACTACATAGGTTGTTTTTTGGCAGAATAACTGCATCACAACCATTGATGTAATCATGGAATTGTATCGCAGGCTATCGAATTTTCAGATGTCATTGTTTAGAAATTCGTGCTTCAGATAGTGCATAGATGTGAGTGAAATCTTTTTCAGCATCAGTTGATACACCAAGTATTGTGACATCTGCTTCCTTTTTCCTTTTTTAGCTCTAGATATAAAGAGACAGTGTTGTTGTTAATTTACATCAAAGGAGTGTCATTACTAACTTGTATTATATTGTTGCCACATCAATCATTGAATCCGAATTTAACTGAGTGTCTATCTTCTCAACAAGATTACCTTACATGCTATCCTTTGGCCCAAAAAGTCCAATCGACGAGTACTCAATGTAGTAGTTGAATTGATCTTATTTTTAACTATAACGCATGAACATATTGATCTTAGAATGTAACTAATTTCAATAAACATGTACACAAACAAACATATCAAAAGTATGCGACATTTTCCTTAAAAAAAATGTTAACAATGCAATCAACTTTGATTAATATAAAATCTAAGTGACTCCTCAAGAACATTAAAGAAGACGGGATTAACTTTACACAATTGTGACCTTTTAAATCAATGTCTTTCATTGTGATCTTTTCACGAGTTGTGTTCAATGATTAATATTTAAGAATATATTAGAAAAAGTTAACAACGTAACGAATTCACCAAAAGTTTCCGATTTTCCTTATGAAAGATTAACAATGTAATCAACTGTCATCAATATAAAATCCAATTGTGACACATGAAATCACTGCATTTCATTAAGGTCTTTAGGAGATGCGTACTTTTCATTAGAACACAATGTGAACAACATTAAATCATAACCAATGTTCTAAAAATTATAAAGCGTGGTTAGGCGTGGAGGCTGAGTTTTAAATTTTTGAGCTTAGGCGAAGGTGATGCGGCCTCCATACCTGAGCGAGTCTTATACGCACTCATATAAGCTCTTTAGAACATTGATCATAACATGACACTTTGTTGTGATTTTTTAGATTGTTTGTTATGTTCCATCATCCATGACACTGCCTAATTTTTGTAAATTTTTAATTGTTGTAATTTAATTACACCATTTGGGAAACAACATACACAAGAAACAATTTTTTTTATTATTGATCACAAATTTCCAGCATGAAATAGAAGCACTTAGATTATCTCCAAGTCTAAATGATTTAAATTTTTTTTTTAAAAAAAAATTTGACATGAAATTTAAGATAAGCTTACTTGATTATAGTCTATATCGTCGTTTTGGCAAACTAGTGCGATTTTTCCGATGACTCAAGATTTTCGTGCCAGTGTTGAAGACATAATATTAGTGTTTCGAGTTTTCGGCAAAGATGTTCTTCTACGGTAAATTTCATCTCCTATCCATGAAAGAATCCTTGTAACGTGAATCTCAGATTTCATGGGAACAATTTTTCCTAATTTCTTACTAACTGATCATGAAAAATATATTGATAACTGATTTTGATTCAAAATATTAGAGAGAAAACACGAATGGGGTCGTGCCAACATAATCCTCATAAGATGGGTCGCCTAAAGGACTAGGAATGACCCTCATTGTGCTTCAACGTGATAACATCTTTCCTTGTCTTGATTGGCCGAGTAGGTTTTTTCAACATTTTTTAAATACGATCTTCTCAAAAATAAATGAAAACAAAAAGATAATATTACACCCACTACTTAACAATCTTAAAATAATTCCAAATCTAACAAACTTAAAAAATTTATTTGAAAAATACTACATAATTAATATTATATTAATTAATTATTTGCACGATAAGTCCTTCATCTTTATAATATCTTCACTTTAGTCTATGTACTTTCTCTTTTATTTCAATGTCGTCCTCTTTTATTTGTAACTCAAGTCCTTCAACTTTTATATTTTAACAAGTTGGTCCCCGTATTTATATTTTTATATCAATTTAGTCATTTATAGTATCACTATTTGATACAGATGTTACAAATGATATTTTGTATCACTGAATATGTTACATATTATATTATGTTAGTTTACACATCACATGTTACATGAATTGATATTCTGTATCACTGATATTACGTATGTTACAAATGATGAAATCAATAGTTTTATTTGTTAAATTTGGCATTGTGTTACATATCTATATCATACTAATGTTACATAGTATAAATAGGTTTTTAGAGTCCAATGTGTATATTAATACGAACTTATTGAAGTTTAGAGTTGATTTTGCAGTTGTAACAGTTTCTATTTAGTATCGCGGTCTGATACAGATGTTACAAAACACTGTTTGATACAGATGTTACAAATGATATTTTGTATCACTGAATTTATCACAGATTATATTATGTTATTTTACACATCACATATTACATGAATTGATATTTTGTATCAGTGATATTTTACATCTCAATTTGTAACACAGATTATTACAAAATATCATTTGTAATATTTGTATCAAACATTGATATACAATATCATTTGTAACATATGTATCAAATAGTGATACTATAGAAAATTAAATTGACATAAAAGTATATATATGGGGATCAAGTTGCAAAAATTTAAAAGTTGAAGGACTTGAGTTACAAATAAAAGAGGACGAAATTGAAATAAAAGAGGAAGTATATAAACTAAAATGGAGATATTATAAAAATGAAAAACTTATCGTGCAAATAATTAAAGACTCATGCAGCAAATTTACATATTCAGTTATCATATATTATTTAATATAATAAATTAAAATAATAATTTTCAAAATAAATGAAACATTAATGGTTTTTTGGAATTATTTTAAAAAAGTAGCTTATTTATAAAAAAAAAACTCCAAACGAAAATGGCTCACATGGACCGTGAACCTTTCTGGTCAGAATTGTCACACGATTGACTTTTTAATCGAGCTGAGCGGTATAATAATATCATATATTATCGAATTTTATACTTCGTTTCATTTATGTCATCGTACTTTAATTCATTTTATTTATACCACTAAACTTGAAAATTACTTTCAACTAAAGCACTTGTTAATCAATTGTTCATTGTGTAACGGAAATTCTAATGTGGCATTAACGATCGTTAAATGGCTGGTCTATCTCCATATTTTGGAAATTTTGGGGATGAAGAAGTTGATTTGATTTTGAGGAAATTGAGAATTGATGAACGACAACCCTTGGCCAAAGTCGTTTAATTGATATGAAAAACTTATTTTTTATTTTGAACTTCATACATGTTGATAACACTTTCACATGTGGTAAGATACATTAGCTATTTAATGGCCCGTTAATACCACGTCAGAATTTTCGTTACACAGTGAACGACTGATTGACGAAGAGATTTAATTGAAAGTAATTTTCAAGTTCAGTGGTATAAATGAAACGAATTAAAATACAATGTCATAAATGAAACAGAGCATAAAATTCGGTGGTATATGATATAATTAACCCGAGCTGAGCCATTTTGAGCCCAACTTGCCCAGCTCATTTGACACCCCCGAACCTTTACTCAAGTTAGCAAAATCAATCCTTGAGTTTGCACAAAAAGGATAGATATAAGGGATAAAACACCACAAAAATCTATAAATTACTCAAAAGGATAGTTATTTTTCACTCATGATCGGAGTCTACGCAAACTGCGCCACCCTCAAAATTTGGAACTTTAATTCCTAATGATTTTGTCAATAAAATCTTCGTTTTAATTGGAAATTTAGACTTCTTTTCATTTATAATTAGGAACTTCATTTAACAAATTTAACTTATCAATAGAAATTCCGTCGCTAAATAAGTTTTAAAAAAATCGATCTATAGGCAACAAAATAACAATTTAACGTACTAAATAAAATTGACAAAGGAGATTCTCGTTGGTAAATTGACCGTTGGAATTTATGTCGTTGAATAAGTAATAAATAAATAAATATTAAAAAGATTAGGAATGGATAATTCAATAACGTTTAAAATATAATTTAAGATTATGAACGAATTTTCAGTTAGTAATATTAAAAAGATAAATATTTTTAAAAATTAATTTTTCGATAGAAATTTTGTCAATAAATAAAGTAATAAAAACTAAAAACTAATGAAGGAAAATTATGTCGGAAATAAGACAATATTTAAAAAGATAACTTATATATTGATAATATTAAAAATTAAAAAAATAAAAAATAAAAAAGATATCTTAAATTATTGATAGAATATTTAAAAAATAAAAAAGGTATAGAAATAATTAACTGACAGTGATTTAAAAATGCATATAAAATTATATTAAAAATAAATAAACTATCCAAAACAATGATAAGTAATAAGTAATGCTTTGGATAAATTGCAGCTAGTTTTCCCAACCTTTGACTTCATTTACACTTGTATCTTCAGTATTAAATCTTGTCATCCATCACCTCAACCTTTTATATAATTAGCAGCCAACGCCCTTATGCCCTTATATAATTAGCAGACAATGTCTTTACAAGTACAAATGAAGCTAAAAATTAGAGACACTAGCTGTAATTTACACTAACGCTTTCTCACTCCATGTGCTGAAAATATCTTTTGAGAACAAACAAAATTGCAATAAAATTAAGGAATCAACCAGAAAGGGCACTGTGGACAGACACAGAGCATTGCACATGAAAACCATTCATTACTTCGAGAGGACTCAATGCATGAATACTACAAAAGGTAGCAGGCCAATATAATAATTATTTGTTATATTCTATGTTGTTGGGTCATCGGTCATGTGAGGTGCATTATGCTGCATATATAATATAATATCAGTCAATGATTTGGACAAATAATTCATGTTTACTAATAACTCTTGTTTTCTCCGTCTTTAATCTATACTTTTTGTCAAGCATTGTTTGTGTTTCATGTTCCTTGTTTGTAGAGAAATTAAGAAAAGTGCAAAACATGTTGGGTTCATTATTTAATTTTTTCTATTGTTAAATATAAATTATAATAGTCGGGCAAACATTTAGAGCATGGTCGGTGGGCATTTTCATCTCCAAAATCTATTTTTTAGAATGAATTTTTTTACTTTTCAAAATAATTTGAGATGAAATGATCAAATTGTCCTTTTAACTTTCAAATGACATTTAATTTATTGAGGGTAATTTTGTCAAATTGCAATGTAAGTCAAAAAGTGTGTATGAGGAATTCAGTCATGGCCCACCAAATTTAATACAAAATAGATTTTGAAGATGAAAAAAAGTGCAGTCGAACAAGTACTTATTTTTTATCAATCTCGTTACTTTCAACTTTGAAAAGGTCGGCAAAGTGAGCAACTAAAGGTTGTTCATGCACCAAAAATAACAGCTAAATCAATTGCTGTTATTCAGAGAATAATAAGTTAAAACGAGTCTCTTTAAAATAAATGATTAGTCGACCGGTGTCACATTTGTTGCAAGTAGAAGGTGTCGAGAGGGTTCTATTTTCAGACTCCAAACGACGGAAAGAATCAACTGGGCTTGCTACTTGGCAAGATACAATTTGACCAAGTTTTGGTCTTTTCAGTGCACATGATCAAAGATTCAAAGGTGATTAAAATTAAGAAAGTAAAAATTTTGAGTCATTCAACACCTTCTTGTGGTGCACGTGTCCTTTAGTCAGAAAGTTTATCAAAAATAAATATTCAGAAAATCAAGGGGAAATAAATAATATTTGTCTTGTTGTAAAATAATAGGTTATTATTGATAATTATTTCGATTTATCAAGATACATATAAAATAATCTTACTTTAAAAATTTGTATCTTAATTAATTTGTAATTTTTATTGAATATATGTGTGTGTGTGAGTCAATTATTATAATGAAATATATAATTTATATTTGATTCTCTCGTATTCCTTTTATTTTATAATACGTAGTCAACATGATTGTTGAATTAGTTTGTGATATTGTCTAAATATTTATAATGTTTTAAGTATATACCATATTGTTGATTGCCATTTTTGGTCACTTGAAAGTGCATGGACTAAGAGTATGTTCGATGTTCTTTATAAATATAAAATACATTTTTCTTATTTTGACATTCGCCCACATTTGTTTATGTCATCTGACTCATTTATTGAAGGCTTCCCAAAATGAAAACAATATCCTTAAAGTTTCTACGTGCGGTCCTTGTTGAAAAGGGACAAAATTGTCATTATTTTGAGACATTTAACATATGTATCAGATGACACCTGCAAAAATGCACCAATGTGGGCCATAGTCAAAACAAAAAATGGGTTTTTTTGGTCTTAAATGTATACTAAACAAGTTATAATTTTCTCATTTTTTCCTTGTTGGAGAATGTCTGATCTTATACAAACGGCTCTAAGCAGATTTTTTCCTCTTTTGGAACTATTTCATGGGATCTACTCTACCACTCGTATCAGACATCAGTCATACGAATATCACGTCATGCTCTATATATTCATTTTCTTAGTTAAATGAAGGTTCAACAACATTCTTTGGGTCGAGGGTAATTTCAAATCGGGCCAACGGGTCCCGATCACAAGCTTCGATGAGGCGTGCTCACATCTTGTGGCCTTCTCCTTCGTCCACATGGCCATCAAGTTCACCCATGTGGCCTTGCCCTTTGCCTACGTGGCCTTGTCCTTTGCCCGTGTGGCTGCTTTTTGGTTCGTGCATGTAGGTCTAAGGTGTAACAAACTTATCAAAAATTAAGTACCATAGAACAAGGAATTGAATTAGAAAACTTAGTTGAAAAAAGAGAGGACTCAAATTTATTTATTTTTCCTTCTTTTTTCATATTATATATAGTAGGTTAGCAATGTGACATGGGTTATGATTTTGAATCGTGTGTTATACATAATCAGACATACCAAATATGTCATATATCTCATATAGTTTAGCAACGTGACATGGGTTTATGGTTTCGAAAAGTGGTATACTTAATCAAACATACCAAATGTGTCACCTATCTCATAAAGTTTATGAGAAATACTAATTATTGGTAATAAAATACATAGTATTTAATTGTCTAGATTAGATTAATGTTGGCAAAATGTTTTATTTGATTAATACATCAAATGCATCTTATGACAAGAAAGTCAAGAATGGGAGTCAAATATGTTCTTTTTAGTCAACGATTTCTAGAAACTAATTAATCTCTTCACCTAAATTATACCAAACTCTTCACCTAGCTCCATTTGAAGAAATTCTAGATGGACCTACTAATTGGTAAATGTCTTTTTCCAAAGCCGTGTGTTTTGTCTTTTGATTTTATGTCCATTTAGGCCAAGTCGATAATTAAACATATCATGGGGAAGTCAAGGAAGAATTATCAATTTTGAATTAGTATCCAAAGCTTTGACTTATTTCTTGATACTACATTCAGTATGAAATATTTTTCATTAAGTGCAAAAAATTATTTGACCAGTTGTGAATGTAACTAAGGGCTTGCTCGGTAGAGATTTTTTGGGAAAAAAAATAGATTTTTTGTTACTTTTTGACTTTTCAAATTTTTTGTAGTATAAAAAAGATTGAAAAGTCAAATATTGTAGGCAAGAAAATGAATTTTTTGGAGAAAAATCTGTACCGAACATGGCCTAAAACTGAGTTGGTCTTTTTTTTTTTTTATTTTATTTATATTTGTAACTCATTATCTACAAATAAATAAATCATTCTTCACTAAAAAGTAGGGATGGCAATAAGTCGAATCGAGTAGGATCGACCCATGACCACCAGGGTCCCACTCGGCCCATATAGAGATGGGTCGAGCATGAGCTCAGCCTATCTCCCACAGGCGAGCCTGGTTCGGCCCAAGGCTCGTGGGTCTAATGGGCTAAGCCGGACCGGCCCACAAATCGTTAAATTTTTTTTTAATGCAATAATTTTTTGAGGGACTGTTAAAAAAAAAAATAAATAATTCCAAGAGTCGTTTCGTATTATCAAGGGCCAAGCTAGCTCGGCCCGTGTTTCAAAGGGTTAGTCCGACCCAAGGGGCACATAACGGGCCGAGCTTTATTGGGCAAGCTACCGGACCCACGAGCAGCTCAGTCCAATTATCATTCCTACTAAAAAGTGAACAAGACATGTGTGTTTGGCTTGTCTTTCGTAAAAGCTAGCCACTAGCTCACGAGGGGAGATGTAAGATACTGTGCTTGTTTGGTAAAATGTTTTGTAGAACATAAATAGTAGTTCTTACATAATGTGTAGATAAAAGTTGTGGGTCGTACAAAATATGTAGATAAAAATAATGTTTAATCAACTTGTAAGTATTTATAACTATTCACAAACATGCTGTAATATTTGTACGTCTTTTTTGCATTTCCTATTAAAAGTGTGGATATTTGGTTTACTATTCAAAATGGTCAACCAAAGTTGTTTCCTACTTATTTTGTTTAAAAAATTTGCAAAATAATTATAAGAATCCAAAGATGAATTCATCATAATTAAATATGATATTTTTTCACATTTCTGAAATAATGGTATGTAAATTTTAATATTAAAAATTAGGTTTATGTGAATAAATTCAGTATTTTAATATTTTTTATTATTTTTATAGAGACTTAATGGAACGTGAAATACATATGTAATTTTTGAAAATATGGTATGTGAAGTGTAATTTATACTCTTTATACGAAGAACTATGGAATGTTTCGTAAATTTACACGTGTAATATTCTCCAAAGTAACATAAATGAATAGAATTTAAAATACATTTTGAAATCCAAACCAACTGTTGTAAAATAAAATCCTAGAAGAACTTCGTATGCATCGTTATGCCGGGTACAAGTTGTAGGACTTGATCAAAAAGTGTTTCAACTTCTAATACAAATTTCAAAATAATTGTGGCTTGTTTTGCACAGACCGAAAGAAATTATCTTGTTAGTAATGTAATAAGGTAAAACACATTATAAAAGGATTAGTATACCAAGATTACTATAGTAATATAATTAAAATATTTGGTTAACTTGGGTGTTGTTAAACCCATATCTACGTATTTATTTAGTTTTCTTTGAATTTGAATTTATTTTGATTATATAGGCTTACACCAGTTAATTGCTGCATCGTGTTACAACTGCTGGCCACAAATAGGCAAAAGGTATATTTAGCATAATTTTAGCTACTTTTATATCAATTTTCAATAAACTAAGTTATTATTATTTCAAGTTTTCAAGGTATTGTCTAACAAAATGGTTCTCATGAATGATGTGTGACATTAGAATTATGGTGTCATTAATTTGGGTTCATTTTTCATAAATCCACTTTCAAGGAAAACAAAACGTAAGAGGTTTTCAAATCTTATAGTGAAACGACAATAAAATGAAGGAAGATAATTGACAAATTCAAAGCTGTTTTGAAATGCCTTGAACAACTTTTTGGTTAAATTTGACGACGTGTGAGTTCTGATTTTAGTTTTTAATTGTTTTGGAGTTTGAATTTCAGAAGAATTGTAGTTTTACTATTTATTAGATTATTAAATTTGTAATTTCTTTTAAAATTATTCCAGAAAGTTTAACTTTTTATTGTTCTTTACTTTTATAGTATTGTTTGTTTTGGATTTTTGTCGTGTTTTTTACTCGCAGTTACATTTTCTAATTCAAATTAAAAGGCATATGAGTTGTTACTTTATTTTTTTTTAGAAGTTTGAATTTCAGAAAAATTGTACTTTTATAGTCTATTAGATTGTTAAATTTGCAATTTGATTATTTTGAAAAACATTTCAAATATTTTTCTGTAAAATTGGAGATTTGTGTTCATTGAAGACACTTTATAGTTTTATTCAATAATTTTAAATTTAGAAATTTTAGTTTAGTTTTGTTGTAATTTGGTAATACTGTCACTTTGATGCATTGTTTAACTTAGAATTTTCTTCTGATTGATTGTGTTGAAAATGTAATATCATTTGAGACATTATTTAATTTAGAAATAGTTTGTTTAGTTGTAATTAAATAATATTATCAATCTTGAACTACATGAGCTTGGAATGAAAATTGCTTGTTTATATATAAGGTTTTGAAATGCAGCAGTTTAGTAATGTCTCAATTTATTGTCATTTTCCTTTTGAATATTAATGCAACTCTAGGATATTATTTTTGAAAATGACTTGTTTGCACATTAGCAATGCAAACTCTACTTAGTGTTTTATAAATTTGTATCTAAGATGTTATTTTTTTACACACTAATGGTTGTGGAACAATTTTAATTTTAATTAATATGTTTATTCACTTGTTTATTTTTTTACACTTTTGTAGTCCATTTTTGCCATAATCTCTGACTTGCATCAAATACATACGACTTCAGTACTAGCATGCTTAATTGACAACTGCAAAGTGATTTATTTACTTTTAGAAATTCTGTTGTTTTAAGAGTTTTAATTCAACCATGAAACGACTTGATCAGTTAACTTATTGATTATCTCCATAGCTTCATCTAAAGCAAGAAAGAAGATTTTTATGAACTTTTTATTCTGCCGCTAAACATTGTGATGATCGAATTGGTACACTTATTGAAAAAGCCTAATTTGCTGTTCTTGAAAATCCAAATTTTTGATGATGTAAGCTCAATTCAACCCTCTCTTTATATTTTATTTAAGTTAATTAAAAAATTGAATTAATGTGCAGATGTTATTGTAGATACTTATGTCTAGAACCTTATTCTAGAGCAAATGTGAAATTTCATAATGCAGAGGCATTCAACTTTCTTTACGTGATTAAAATATTATAAAAAAATGAACTCAAGTTTCGAGGAGGAATGCAAATTCAAGGAAAATGGTATTTTAAAACAGTGGCTTTTATGAAGTAAATTAAATTCAATTTTCATCATATGTTTGAGTCATCTAATGTAATGAATTTTACTAAACTAGGTTTTTATGTTATAAACAGGCTATTTAGGTTTCATTCGCCTAATTTGTTAATTTATATTAAATTTTTTTCGTACTTAGATTACCAATATCAAATCAATTTGTAAAAAGAAGATATAATAAATACTATTACGTTTTTAATTATCGATACATCATGCATCACATATGCTTACACTAGTATCTATAAAGAAGTCATACTTCTAATTCTGAATCTATGTAGGATAGTCCGTATCGAATCTTTGACATATTTGTTTGGCCATAGTCTAGGCTTAGATTGCAAAGTGTTGGGATTTATAGTTACTTACTAAAATAAAGAGGTGGCTCTCGCCTTGTATTATTACAACACTTTGTCCCACAACTATTTTCTCGATCTTTCGACTAACAACACTTGTTCTAATGTCATACATTTCAAGTCTAAATTCGTTAATCGATGGACGCGTCAAGATCTCCCATAATACTATTGAATTTGATCAAGTCTGACTTTTAAAACACTTCTTACATTTGGTTCTCAATTGTTATAACACAACAAGGTTTTCAACAAAATAAATAAATACGATGTAAACTTCTCAATTCATTCATAGATAGCATGCTATTATTTCAAAACAATTGAAAGGCCTTGAGTTATTCCAAAACAACACTTTGTTCCACAACTATATTATGTTGCATTGGAAATGTTCTAAAGTGCTTTTTCACTTGTCCAATGCCTATTGGACAAGTGTCCAAATGGGCACCATAAGATTGCCCACTGTGAACATTAGAAAGGTGCTATATGTTGTATAGGAATAGCAAATTAATTAATTAAATGTGTCCCAATCAAAAGCCACCACATCTAGCAAGAAATAGCTATCTTATCAATCAAGTTGCATAGGATCATGTTCCCTAAAGAATCCCATAAATTATTGAATTACCACTTGTACTATTGACATGAGTGGTATGTGATATGATCTATTAATTAAAAAATAAGTACTTATTGATATTCTAATATTGATTGATACTTTGATATAGACAAAGTTATAGAAAATAATTAATTTAATCAAATATAAAATTTAACATGATCCAATCTATCTTAGACTAAGAACCATAATTAAGTGACTAGTTTACCAAATTGTGACCCTATTTAGAGAAGTCCACGATGTTTTTGAATTAGATTAATACTTTTTGATGATAAGATTAAACAAACGTGACAACAACTCTTCTCCATTTCAAATCTTGACAAGTCCAAAACTGACCTTGACCTTTGACCAATGAAATCATTCTGTGTTTCTAGAGAAAATCAAATACCTTGGCTCTTAATCTTTACTTTTAAGTTTTAATACATCATGCATGACCCATTACAACATTGTTGGTATCCACTCTTTTCTTGTACGAAATAGACATATAGAGTGGACCGTGTTAAATTAAGATGATTTAGATTTTGTTTGGGATTGATTTTATATTATAACTTCAGATTGATTTAGGTGTTTTATAAATTTAAGAAAAATTGATTATATAAGAATATATACTATTTGAAAACAGATTTTGAAAAACAAGCTTCTCACATTATGTTTTTAGTTTCTCTAAGAGTAATTATATTCACACTATAAATTTTATTTGTTACACTATATTTTAATTTCTCTTAAGATCTTTAATCATTGTTTATTGTAGTATTTATATCTTCAACTTTTTTTAAATCACATTGTTATCCTAATTTTTTTCTTAATTAGCACACATCGTCTCTAATTACGGTTTCCGTAAAAAAAAAGTCTATTGAGAGAGCGTTAAACGATTTATTTGTCCATTATATTTTTTAGAAAACAATAAATACAAAAGAGACAATATACATATTTTTTTCCATTTCGAAGCGCGCAATAGAATATTTTGACTTAAACTATTATTAAATATGAGATGTGCTTGTTAATTGGAAGTTGAAAATAAGAATTCAATAGAAAAAAAAGTATTGGACGTTAGTGTTACAATGAACAAATGTTGATGACTTTAAGTACAATTAAAATGTGGTACGACAAATAGAAGTGTAGTGGCAATATAACCACCATTTCTCTGTTAGCTATATTCAAAATACTAATTTTAACCATGGTTAATTAAATTAATTCATTTTCTACTATATGTACTATGCAGAATATTTGATAAAATTACGTACTTTTGTAAAACAAATTTTACAATACTACTTATGATAATAATTATAAAAGTACATAATTATAATCAATATCTATTTTTTTGTAATTGTATACATGTATAACAATAAATCACTTTTATTTATCAAATACTAAAATGCTACAACAATTTAAACAAAAATTTATTAAATACTTAATTGATTTTTTTGCAGCTAATTCTTTCTTTAGTATAGCAAAAACTGATTCTCTTAAAATGACTACAATACTAAATCAAGCCTAAATCAGACATTTATTTAGAACTTGACACAATGAAAAAATTTATATCCCACCACATAACCCACTAACATGTCCATTGTCACGTGAATTAATAATTATTCTCATAAAATTTCGAATAACCAAATTTTTGAAAGTATGTAAGGGTCAAAAGATTGGGGATTACCAATTTGTAAAACGAAAAAAGAATATCTTGCTCAAAAAACATCTTAACATTCTTTTTATTAGAGTGTCGACTCAAGTTCCATTACACTTCTATTCGAATTGGTCAAAATATTTAATTCTTAAAATTTTAACGCAAAATGACAAAAAATAAAATATCCAATTTATAAATATTATATTATGTGATATAATTTAAAGGGGACGATTCTCCAGCTCATTTATTTGATAAATAGTCATAACCCATAATTTCAACTAATTTAACGGTCTAAATGTATTAACAATTTTAAAATCCTAATATCCACATCTAAACACATCTCAATAAAGATTTTAATACATATAAACCGTTAGATTAATTGAAATTAAAGGACATGATTATTTTTCAAATTGTTTTGGTAGGAGAAACAGTCCCCTAATTTAAATAAAGGTAATTATGTTCACACCACATTATTCATTAACAACACCTCAATAGTTTAAAAGTTTTAAACTATTGCTCTTTTTTGTATTTATATCCTTAAGTTTTTTTTATCATATTTTCATCATCATTCTATTAATTTGTACATCTTATCTTTGTATTTGATGACAATTTCTATTTAAAAAATTAATTAGAAGAGCTTAAAAATATTTATCTGCATCTCGTATTTTCAAATAAGTAAAATAAATAACAAGTGCATAAATTTGACAATATTTTTTTCTCATGTCAATGCACATTAACAGAATATTTAGTTAAAAATCATCATCAGAGACAAAATATAAAAATTAATTTAAAATTAATAATAAAAATAGGTCGGAAAAAAAAAAACATATCAAAATGTTAAAAGTTCGAAAACATTGTTTGCAATTAAAACGTAGTAGATATGATAAAAACAGTAGTGCGACTTTAAACAATTGGTGAAAGACTGAAAGGTTATTTCTCTGTCCTTTCATCCTTCTCCATAGAAGGGTATTTAAGTCCATTAAATTAACCATTCAAAGTCAAAATCGGGAATTGTAAAAACACGCCGGTATTCGCCGAGCATGCCACGTCAATCCCAATCCTTTATCTCCACGTCATCACATCCCTCGACGGTCCAGATAATCTCACCACGTTCCATCCAACGGATGAAATTCCAGATTCCAGACTCTTCCACAAGTGTCAATATGTAATCAGGGTCAGTTTAGAGTAACCGCACTTTACGCGTAAATTAGTCACTGTAGAGAGTTATATTAAGAAGACAAAAAAATAAAGAAAAATTAAAAACTAAGATTATATATATATATATATATGCATACATTAATCCACTTGTAGATATAGAGAGAGAGGATTTACAGTGAGATAGTGTAGAACAAGAAAGAAGAAGAGGGTTCGGGTGGCTTGGACCGACGGTGGATTTCTTGGTAGAAAATCTTAGATTAAATACTAGCCGTTGTATCTGTTGTCCAGACCGTTAGATTGTTCGGCATTTTCCGACATTGTTTGTTCAAAGGTCTTGTACTGTACAGAAACAGGGAAACAGAGCAATAATCCTTCAGATCTGGCCGTATGGTAAGTTATTTTTTCTAATTTATATTTATTTTTATGATTATTTTGTGAATCGGCGCTTTTGATTGGTTTTTGAATCATTTGATTGGATTTCACTTTTTTTTGCACTGAGGAAGAAATTATTTTTGTTTGAAGAACTATTTAGATTAAGTTTGCCATTTATATGATAAGTTTTGGACAAAAACGAGTGGAATAAATGATAGTAATGTTTTGTAATTAGTTTACTAAATACGGGTAAATTACGTGTATTAGCTGATTTACTTTTTTAAGAATTTATAGCTGAGCATTGATTGTGAAATTAATGTTGAATAGTGAGTAGTTGAATCTTGCTTGCCTGAGATTCATATTGCACAAATATTTGTTTGCTTAGGTTTATTTAGTAGCAACATAAAGGTGTTATATATATTGATATATTCACAAAACTTGCAATACACTTCCCCCATTCTCACAACTCGGCTGTGCATGTATTTGGTATTTGTTTCAATAATTCTTGTTCTTGTTACAGAAAATCTTGAATAATTGAGTTCTGCTGGTTTTTTAGTTTGTAGTGTTGAATTTTCTTCAAGTTTTGAGTTGATTAGAGTAATTTTCTTGAATTTTATTATTTGATTTAATCTTTTCTAATTTCTTACTTACTGAATCCATTATTTGTCTGAATCGCAGATGGCCCTCTTGATGTAGTGCTCACAGTCTCTCTCTCTAAGTCAGTGCTGTGCCTTGTTCTGTTTTTTGGCATTGTTTGAATCTTGATTTGCTTATTGATGATCACTGTTGGATCGGATATTTATCTGGTTCAATCGCAATCGGATTCTGAGTTTGGCGTTCATTTGAGAGTGACAGAGAAGCTCTCTTCTGTTGCCATCTCTATTACCGATTGTGGGAAGAACCATTCTTTGTCTTTCTCTGTGGTTTATGTCTCCTAACTTGGATAGCCCAGTTCAGACCCAGATGGCTGTGGCAGTGTTCAAAAGCCCGCTTGGTAATGGGGAGTACAATAGAACCAACAGGATGGAAGGAAAGTCAGCAGGAAGGAGACGAGTTTTTGTACAAACAGAGACGGGTTGCGTTCTGGGGATGGAGTTGGACCGGAGTGACAATGCACACACTGTGAAGCGGAGGTTGCAGCTTGCACTAAACTTTCCTACCGAGGAGAGTTCTTTGACATTTGGCGATATGGTGTTGAAAAATGACCTGAGTGCAATTCAAAATGATTCCCCTCTTCTTCTAATTCGCAACTTGATGCATAGAAGCTCATCAACTCCCTGTCTCTCTCCTACTGGGAGGGACATCCAACAGAGAGATCAAAGTGGCCCAATAGAGATATTGGGGCAGTCAACATGTTATGCCAAGATGAAACAACTAGTTAAGGAAATTGTGAAGGGGATAAAGAATGGAGTTGATCCTCTCCCTGTCCATGGTGGGCTCGGAGGAGCATATTATTTCAGAAACAAAAGAGGTGAGAGTGTTGCCATTGTGAAGCCAACAGATGAAGAACCGTTTGCACCAAACAATCCAAAAGGTTTTGTCGGAAAAGTTCTTGGCCAACCTGGCTTAAAGCGTTCTGTGCGGGTCGGGGAAACAGGGTTCAGAGAAGTGGCTGCTTATCTTCTTGACTATGATCATTTTGCAAATGTACCGCCTACTGCATTGGTGAAGATCACTCACTCAATCTTCAACGTCAATGATGGTGTGAATGGAAACAAGCCTCAGAACAAGAAGCTTGTTAGCAAGATTGCTTCTTTTCAACAGTTCATTCCACACGATTTTGATGCCAGTGACCATGGAACCTCAAGTTTCCCAGTTGCTGCTGTGCATCGCATTGGGATACTAGACATTAGGATTCTTAACACCGATAGGCATGCTGGTAATCTTTTAGTTAGGAAGCTCGACAGTGTTGGAAGGTTTTGTCAAGTGGAACTTATCCCTATTGATCACGGCCTCTGCTTGCCAGAAAGTTTGGAAGACCCATATTTTGAATGGATTCATTGGCCTCAGGCTTCAATCCCGTTTTCAGATGATGAGCTTGAGTATATAGAAAATCTTGATCCTATTAGAGATTCAGAGATGCTGCGAAGTGAACTCCCTATGATTCGAGAGGCTTGTCTGCGTGTCCTAGTTCTATGCACGATTTTCCTCAAAGAAGCTGCTGTCAATGGGCTGTGTCTTGCTGAGATAGGTGAGATGATGAGCCGGGAGTTTCGCAGTGGTGAAGAGGAACCTAGTGAGCTTGAGGTTGTATGCATGGAGGCAAAAAGGCTGATGGCAGAGGACATGTCTCCCAAGGCCCGAGCTGATGGGGAGGAGTTTCTGTTTGACATAGATTATGAAGATGTCAGGTCTGATTTTACCCCCAAAATGGCCTTTGAGGACTTTATGGCAGGAACAACCTTCAATTTTGGATCTGGAGGCGTTAATGGCCGTACTGCCCTGTATAAACTAGAGGAAAGCATTGAAGAGGACGAGGAAGGTGAAAGTGAAAGAGAAGATGAGGAAAAGGAATTTGTTGGAGTCCCAATCCTTGAAAGGGTCCCTACTATTTCAAAGCTATCCACGTCACTCAAAAATACTAGCTTAGGTGAGAAGAACCAGAAGTGCCCAAAATTTTCAGGAGCAAATCCCGATCATGGCCATCTTGCTGGATCATCATCAGGCCACAGGAGTGCAAACGAGCAGCTTCCTGCAAGTGTGAGCTTTGTGAAGCTAGCAGACATGAACGAGGAAGAATGGGCACTGTTTTTGGAGAAATTCCAAGAGATGCTTTACCCTGCATTTGCCAAGAGGAAGTCTGTGACCCTTGGCCAGAGGCAGAGGCAGAGGCTCGGGACTTCTTGCCAGTTTTGAGAGCGGGTTATGATTACTATATGTTACCATGACAACCGAAGAGAACAAGACAGCAGGCTTGTTTTAGGAGTTGTAGGGTAGATTTGGTTTATGCTTTACCCCTTAAAGTCGTGATGGGTGGAAGTAGCAGTAAGAGACTGCTGTAAATATTCTTTGGAGTCATCTGAGTAGAAGAATCCGTTGTTTTGTTTGTTCGTTATTTTTTTTTTCTTTTTCACTCCTCTGACGTTGTGATAAATAATTTGTAGAACAAAATCTTATAATGGAAAAATCTATCTTGTAAATATTAGAGAATCCTTGCCTCTGTGTACTTGTTTGAATCAGTCATTTCGATTATGGCAACAGCACGATTTCCATATTCCCATTATGTGTTGGTCGTTTCAGCGGTTCACTTTGCCAGTTGATTGTGGAATGTTGGTGATCTTCGTAAAATTAGAACTTCTATCTTAGGAGGCGAACTCAATTTAAATCGGATCTTCAAAAACTAACGATTTTGTGGGGTTATTCAAGATCGTATTATAATTAAACTCTTTTCATTTTCTAATACATAGAAAAGACATGACTCGATTCCTCTGAGTGTTTTGACAAATTTGTCTGTTTATTTTAGATCATCGGTGGAAGCTCCATTGATGCTGACTGCCCAAATAGAACAAATTATCATCTCCAAAACTCGTTCTAACCATTTGGCCCTTCAGTATGTTGGAGAGTCTAATGCTCTACTTCTGAGTTCTGAGTTCATCTGATCTGATAATTTTGAGGATTCCAAAATGATCTATTTTTTTTTTTCCAACTGTATTTCAAAACTATTGGCTTGTGAAAGGGTCGGTTATGTTTGTA
Source organism: Forsythia viridissima (assembly GCA_030279155.1). Lineage (NCBI taxonomy): Eukaryota > Viridiplantae > Streptophyta > Magnoliopsida > Lamiales > Oleaceae > Forsythia > Forsythia viridissima. The sequence continues at coordinate 43,642,740 of CM059041.1, read as the reverse complement.
CACTTTGATAAATAGGCTCTGTGGCAAAGCCAAAAGTTTGAGCAAATCGACACTCCTCGACTAGTATTGTTTGCACAAGATTTAGAAGTATATTTGATACGTTAAATTGAACAACATAGCATTATGATTAAATCGGAATGTCTAGTTTTGAGGTGGCTCATGCTGCCAGTCATGTAGGGCCTACAGGTCCATACAGTTTTTTGCATAAAGCATGCCATGCCGCCTGGGCCTTGAGGGTTTTGCACATATCAACACCCCTAGCTAAGAAGGGGATAAACACATAAGGTTAGGTGGAAGTCTCCATCAACAGTCAATTTTCTAGCTAACAAGGCCTCTCCATTCATGGTGATATCAGAAAATTGATGTATCTGTGACCAATAATCGCAGAAAAAGTTAATTTGAATGTGTCCATCTGATAATATAGTTTGAGTGGCTACAAACCAAGCAGGCTTATCAGTGTACAGTCCCCTCCCTTTTGTTTTTAGGGTTGTGGGGCAATTATTTTTATATCTTCCAATATAAGTTATAATGATCAAAGAACAAAAGGAAAACACTGGTGGGCCTGAAAGCATTCAACTTGTTTCTGTTTATATATTGATTTGAATTGAAGTAATGACTTGGAATTGAGTCATGGACTCATTTTATCTGAATTCAAGAATCTCTAAAAAAACTATAAACAGGTCGGCATATATAAATTATTCATTTAAATTTTGGTATCGAACCTATTCCTTTTTTCCGAGAGAGAATAAAAATGAAAGCTGAAAAGCGATAGAGAATCAAACTTATGCCATTTTGATAATATGAATTGCCATCAATATATATAAGATCAGGGTCGGACTTTAAGTTTTCTAAACATGAGTCGAACTTTAAAAGTTGGGCCCTCAAATCATAGTATGTATTCAAAAAAATTTCAGAATTAAATCAATAAACTCAAAACTCAACAATAAAACAATAAACAAATTTTAATATCCAATACATATTAGACCACAAAATTATGAATCCTAGAATAACATATATTTTTTATATAATAAGTATGAACTTAAAATTCACTAAAGAACATAATAAGGAAAGCAGTTAGTCTCCCTACCGTCATATCAAAGAAAAAACACGTGGGTCTCTGTTTGTGTTTGAAAAATTCATACAGAATGAGGTTAAAAAATGGTCGAAAATTAAAATTAAAATTTTCTTGTCACATCTTTTTTATTACCCATACGTTTCTTAATTACAATGTTTTTCTAACAATCTCACTAATTTCTTTCTCATTAATTTCATTTTATTTGTTTAGTGTCTGTGTGTGCCTTTCTGGGATGTGAAGTTGCGGAGCTAAGCCCATAGCTCACTAGAAGTTGAAAGAAGTTCCGTGGCCCAAAAGGCGTTCTCTAACTTGAAAACCAAAAAGTCTCTTGGAAAAATTACAAGTAAATTGTGTCCAGATAGCTGCTATTGTTGATGAGTCGAGGGCAAGAGGAAAGATACAAGTGGTTTTTATCAGTAGTAGATTTTTAATTGGATAATTGAGTAGTTCTTTAAATTGGATGTGAGTTTAGGCTGTTTGTGATAATATTTTTAATTAACCAAAAAAATAAAGACAACAACAATATTTTTTTTTTTACTTATGGGCCTCAAAAATTTTGGGCCTGAGACAACCGTCTTTTGGGCTTTATATAAAGTCCGGACTTATATAATATTAACAATTACTGACAGAAGTTATTAGAAGTCTAGGAAGTTTAGGATTATATGAGAATGCTGAATTTTGCGTAATGACCTTTTTATGACACTTGTATACATGACGGCGTGCTATCCGTCATGCATACCAATATGGATTTTAGTCGTTACATAATGCAGGAGTTCGTGTGGTGATTTTTTTAATAGCTTCTTACGATTTGAAAAGTAGAAAAAATAGATGTCTCAAGAGTACAAAATGAATATACACTTGAAGAAATAATGAAATACCTCGTGGCACGAGAGCTTCAAATCTTTGACTTGAGTTAGATCTATATATCCGATGTTCTTTATTTGTATGTCGAGTTTATGAATTAAGAGGAACGTGCTTTTCATTTGGCGGGACCATCCTCTATGTAAGAATTTCTTTCGTTACATAAATAGTGGTGTTATCCTCACACACTTAACACACAGATAGTCGGACAGAAATATACACCTTACCTTTTGTCAAAACTACAACTCACTCTTAAACACCTATATTGACTGCTATAATGTCACACGTATAAGACGACACCGACGGCCAGGCAAACAAACAGCACAAGTCATCCTCAACATATCCAAAAATCTTCAATACAATATTATAAATTAACAAAGTTTGTACAACTCCAAACCTCATGGTCATAACTTATGTAAATAATAATACAAATTATATAATTATGATGCATAATTTAGCTTTCAAACATGTCTCCAAGGCCTTTCTGCAAGATTTACACAGTCTCTATATCTGAAACAATCAACAAGATGATCAATTGTCATCCCTATTGCTTGCATGAATGAGTACACAATCACAGGCCCCACAATCTGAATCCTCTTCTCAATAAATCCTTGCTAATTGCCTCTGCTTTTGGATTCCTCAATGGAACATTTCTTGGATGTCTGAATTTGTTTATCATTGGTTTGTAATTTACATATTCCCAAATGTAACTACTGAAAGATCCATATTCCCTAGCAATCTGCATTTCGAAGAAGAAAATCTAGTACAGTTAGCATATCCCAGGACGAGGACATTGATTTTGTACTAATCAACTAGTCGTGTCAAGTGAAAATGGATAGTGCATACGATCCATTTAGACTCGAGATAAACTCAACACGACTCATAAAATTGTTAGTTTCACGACTGGGATGATTGGAAGCAAAAGAAACTTGCCTTTGTTATGCATTTTGCATTGTCTACTATGCACCTAACTCTGCTTTCTGTTATGTTAAGTTCTTTGTTGGAGGACATGTCCATGATCTCTTTCTCCCCCATTTTGGCCACTTGATTGGGTTCAAAACCAGCAAAAGCTTCTCTGTTTCATTATCGAAGATAGCAACTCTGTATTAAGTAATTGTTTTTGTAAAATAAGTAGATTTTGTTGATGTCGTAACCTTCTAGACCTATCAAAAGAAGCATGCACATCTCTGGGCAAATTCTGGCGTCAACAGATTTAAAGTATATGTAGAAAATCTAACCTTAGAAGTTGTCTTCTTTTTAAGATTTCAGTCCAATTGAAATCCATAAGCATCCCAGATAATGCAAGAAGCTCAAATAACTCACTGTTTGATCAAATTTCTTGATTGAGCAATTACTGTCAATTATCAAATGAACTATAAATATGTGAATTATGGGACTTACTTGTCATCATAAACTGGAACTCCCCAGCATTCATCATGAAATTGTACGTAGACTTTATCTGTAGATTAATTTGTATCAATCAATTGTTACTTTTTTTTCCCCATTGAATTCAAGCCTCGTCGTTTCCATTTATAAAAAAAACTATACACATGTCAAGTTTTTCATGTAAAAACAAATCCGAATGGTGAGTGAAGAAACATAAAAATATATATAACAAATAAATTTGTCTTTTTTTAATTGCTTAAACTTTTAGATGAGACAACAATAGAAAAACTCAAACTCGACCGTCCAAACTAAGGTATTAAAAAGTTAGCAATTAATGATTGCCACCCCTTTTAGGAATATGAGCTTTCTATTATTAGTATTCCAGTTGGTAAGCATGGAATAGATTCCATGGCCTACACTAGTCTCCTACACACCAGACACTTGGAATTTGGAAACATAGCAAATGGTGCACACAAGCTTCACAAAATGAATGTATATACCACCGAATTTAATAGTTTAAACTTTTAAATGTAATAGTTCGACACGATCATTAACTACTGTTTCTCTTAAGTCTTAAATTACAATAGAAAATTATATAAATACTGTATGTCATTGTCATTGTCATTGTCATTGTCATTGTACAAGTAACACAATATCTTGCACGTTGCTTAACACGTGCAAGGTGTGTGCACATAATGTCCACCTATCTAGCATAATGCACAAAAATCCATGTGAGCTTGGGGGTTTGTTTTTTTGAAGCGTCTACCAAATATTTCATTTAAGATGATCATCTACATTAACTTATTATTATCATAATCTAAAACTTACAGTTTGTCATATATATGTGCACATTTTTGTCTTAATGTGTGTCATTTCATGTCAAGACAGTATCGTATGACATTTTGATTTAGCTTTTAGTAGATAAGAAACATAAGATGTATCAATACCGACAAAGAAAAACCACCAGGACGTGTTTGGTGTGCTGGATTGAACAAGACCGATAGGCTTACCACTATTCTTTGTAATCCAGTTACACCTCCTGATCAAGCCTTCCTCATCACCAGGATCTGCACTAGGCTGCTGGACAATTTTGGCAACGGGAACTTCCCTCTTTTCGGTCGGGGCAATCAGGCGGATGGCTAACGAGATTTTCTCATCTAGCGGGGTGGAATAATCTGTTAAGGAAGAATCAGTTGAATTCTGTGACAAAGATAATGATAAAGAAAGAGGAGAGCAAGTTCTGTGCAGCCCAACGGGATAAATTTTCTTGAAGGTTTTCGAAAATATATTCTTGTTTGGCTTTTCTTTTTCTTTGGAATTATTTTTGTTCTTCTCTAAAACATGTCTTTTGACATATTGCTTAGACATGATGGAGAAGAAACAAAATCTATAACTCTATACCTTAAATTTGGACAGATGAAATTCTTTCTTGAAATTTATAAGGTGGGGTTTCAATTGAGAGATAGTCAAAAGGTTGGTAGGAGGAATGTTTGGTTTTCAATATATATTATATTTGGTACTTAGTTTAAAAGCAAATGAATGTATGCATAATGGGATTGTAAAATATTTAGTGAAAAAGACACTTGAATTTCAAATACTATCTAATTTGTAAAGAGAAAAACCAAACTTTTGTTGAAGATGAAATTTAACAACTAAACAAATATTAAGATTTTATAAGATTTTAAATGATGAGTTGGTTCAACGTAATATTATAGTAGGTAAAGATATTGAGTTTAAGTCTTGCGACCTCCTGAAAACATGTACGTTATACATTTTCTTATGAAAGAAAAATATAGTATGCGCGTGAATATTATTCTTAAAGAGAAAAAAATTTAAAAAATATATGTCCTTTTTAAAAATGTTTAAGCTTTTTTGGATAGGTTTGTTCAATAGAAACAAAGTATGATATGAGGTGTAGAATATATTGAAGCACCTCGTTCTTAAGTGCATAATAGATTCACTTTTTCACCAAAAACCTAATAATTGCTCATTTAACGTAAATAGATAACAAAGCTACAACTTCCGTGTGTCGTAATTTTATGTTATGTTCGACCACGTCATTTAAAAAATTAAACTGCATAATAATTTAATGGACAATAATAAATTAACTGGACTAGGTTCAAATATATGCTGTTTAGGGAATTGGTTTAATAGTAATGTCAAACTTATATGTGGTATATTTTGATTGGATATTGAGAAACAGAAATTATAATATAGAATAACAACTGGTTTGAATAACAAATCTAAATGATTAATGATTTAAATATTAGTATAAATGATTAATAAATTTATTAAATAATTGATTAAACTATGAGATTCACAAATGATCATTGTCTTATTAGCCTAAAACAATATTAAAAAATCGACTAATAATTAAATGTAAACAATGAACTAATTTGATACCAATATGCATGAGACAAGTGCAACCATCTAAATGAAAAACAATTGTGGATAGTAAGTTGGTCGGATGGAGCTTTGACCTTCAATTTAAATTTTTTAAAAATTCAGACGACACCAAATAAAGACTTGTTCAAAATAAGATCTTATAACTGTAATACCAAAATAACTTTCTTAAAAAATATAATTACGCTTGTACGTTATGGAAAAAAATATACAACCCTTTTTACCTTATTTAACTCGACTGGAAAATTAATGAATCAATTATCTCAAAATTTATTCATGTGAATCATTTGGTTTTGCTATTAAAATCAGTACAAATAACATTACATATTAATGATGAACACTTTTAGTTGAAGTGTTGATCTCAATGCAATTGTTAATGGGCCAAGATTAAACTTAAGTCCCACTCCCAAGAGGAATGAGGCAAACCTATTGCCTGCAAAGACAGAGATATATCATCTATCATACTTATTCATCTTTCTTCAACTTCAAATTGTTAATATTATATGTAATCAACATTTGTTACTTATAACTAGGAGTGTAACAAAAACAACAAAATACATTTAAAAAACAAAAATATGAAGAGAAGATGAGTAAGAGAAGAATATCTTTACGAAAATTGAACTGAAATAACGTGATATATTCACTTGATTAAAAGTATTTAGAAGAGAAATAGTTTCCAGAGTGCAACCATTACTTATGATGGCGTAGTCTTGTAATTGCGAGGTTCAATTAAGGAAGAGAATAATTAAGTATTTAAGACGAGCAAGGTCGTAATAATAACAAAAATTGTTAAAAATTTGAAATAAGCTTTAATCCGTAGCATTCTATGTGCATGCTTAGCTTTGCTTATAAGTAATCTTATACAACATGTGGATAAAAATTATAGATCTTACGAAATGTGTAGATAAAAATAATATTTAACTACTTTATAAGTACTGAAAAGTACTTCCAAACATATGCTATATATATAGGCTAATTTACTACATATTGGTGTATAAAGTAAATAAGATCTTTTTTAAAAAAAATTAAAGACTTGATTGTTATTGAAAAAGCTGAATAAATTAGCATCTGTGAATGCTAAATATTGCACAGAGCTTCACATCAACAGCCCTTGCATTGCCTTTGAGATCCAAACATATAGAAAATAGGGTCGGTGGCGATGGACAAGAAAGGACATTTCTTAGAAAGCAAGAAGAGGTTTCTTAGTGCTTGTTTGATAATTTTTTTTTTGCAAATTATAAGTATGAGTTTTATGGAATGAGTAAATAAAAAGTGGATAAAAATTGTGATCCTACGAAATGTGTAAATAAAAATAATATTTGACCAACTTATAAACTTTAAAAAACTCACCCGAAATTTATTTGGTCTACAAGAATTTTAAACTGAAAAAATTATATCGTGTAGTTTTGCCACGTGGTGCATGCGGACAGTGACGGATCTAGGGTTGAAGTTCAGCTAGGGCGGACGTTGACCAGTCAACAGACGATACTTGTGAAAAAATAATATGAAAATATTTTTAATAAATACATGACTTATAAAGCAACAAAAAAAAATCACATAATAGTGAAATATAATTCGATACAAGCCGTAATAATTCTTGTTTGATAACCAGTTACAGTGTCTTAGTCAAAATGGAAACGAACAAGAACTACAAATTTGGTAGTTTAAATAACCTACCTTCCTCGAATGAAGCCTCTCCTTTCCTTCCTCTTTGAGCTCTGAAAATGTCTGCCAACAAAACGATAATCATTCATTAACATGATAAAATACACGTCATACACATTAGCCAATACCAGGGGCGGACCTAAGATAATGGTTCAATGGGAGCGATAAAGATTTACATAAAAAATAATTTAAAATAAGACAATTAACGATAAGAAAAAACTTAAAATAAAGTCAAATCTATGACAACAAAAAAAAAAGAGCAAAAATTCTGATAAATACTTTCTATATTCTTCAATTTTGACACATTCTTTTCAAATTATGCAATTATCATATTAAAGAGAAATAATAAATTCTTTAGTTGAAGATTTATTCATGTAACTATCTTATTTTTTTAATTTTTTAAAGTTCAAGGACCACAAAAAATTTTGAATTTAAAATAGAATTTTTCTTTTTCTTTTTTTTTCTCTCTCTCTCTCTCTCTCTCACATACACACACACTGACACACACACACACACCACCTGACACCCTCTTCTTCAAAACTCCAAGATATATACAACATATACATTATACATACACTACTACACGCACAATACACAGGCGCCGGGAAAAAAAAAATTGACGAAGCTAACACAATTTTTTGGCAAAATTTCAGCACGGGCGGACGCGGGATCTCGCCATGTGGTAGATCCGCCTCTGCATGCGGAAATGGATACCACAATATTTATTCATACATGAAAATCTATCTGAGAATCTCAGTTAACGTCTGACTTAAACTCTTAACGTCTGACTTAAACTCTAAACCTTTCATTCTCACGATGATCAGTAGCGTTGGATTATCCACAAAACGGCACCGTTTTTCACACCATTCTTCTTCGACAAATTCCAGAATTTTTGCTCCACCAACATCGCTGCCGTACTGGAATACCCAGCTGACGATGCGGTTCCCAAATACTTACTCACTTGAACTCTTGCGGTAACAATAATATTAAAGTCAATTTCAACTCGCTTCGTGGTGATAATTGGTTTTAAAATGTAGCTTATAAGCTGGGACTGTTAAAAGTCATGATTAATTAATTTGCAATCTTCAATAAAGACTTTGAAGACCACAATACTACTTTGAAACAAGAAGTCGAGAAGTCTTGCACTTGAAAAATACAAGTCTACACGTGGGAAGATTGAAATGTTGCATTTGGAACTATGTAGTATTGAGTATTGTCTTTAATAATTCAACTACTTGTAATCTTCATACCATTTCTAGAATTGTCATTTGTCTACTATAAATATAGTAGAGTTTTAGTGATGAAGTAATTAAGAAAGTATCAAACAAATCAAGAGTGATGTGAGGAAAAGCAATTGTAAAACGAGTGTGCTTTAGCAACTAAAAAATTAACAATAAAATTTTAAATTTTCTTAAACACTATGCTTCCGTACCCAACAAATTCGGTATAAGAGCTAATGCAACTTGGAAATAAAAGAATGTGCCCAACTGAAGAAGAATTGAAACTGCATCTCAAGCAGTCCAAATTCCAGCAACATCAAATTTTCGTGAACTGAGTAGAAAACATTTCTGGCTGCACGAAGTAGAGTGCTCGATTTAATATCCAGCAAGTAACAGTGCATTTCGAAATCCAATTTCAATACAAATTGAAGAAGGCATAAAAGAAACGTTATTTAGAGCTTATAAAGAGCAGCTTTATTTTCAGATTCAAGATCTTTGTTGAAACAGGTTCTAATCTTTTAGCTTGCAATATCCAAATTTTTCCGACAAGTTTTTTTTTTCCTTTAAAAATGACATCAAATTCAACAGCCTCTTTATTCACTTATTCTCCAAGTCAAGTTCCAATATTTGAAGGCGAGCATTGTGAATATTAAGCAGCCAAATGCAAACTTTATTCATCTCTTTGGATCTTTGGGAAGTCATCAATGATGAGGAGCTTGAAGAACCAACCGAAGACTATGAAGAATTTGAAAAATTACCAAAGGAGTACAAAAAGAAAGATACAATGACATTGCGATATATCCAACAAAGAGTAGGTAAATCTATTTTTCCTCAAATCTTTGGTGTCAAAAAGGCCAAAGATGCTTGGAAAATATTGAAGCAAGAATTTCAAGGTACAAAAAAGACAATTGCCTTAAAGTTACAATCCTTATGGAGGGACTTTGACAATCTCAAAATGGAAGAACGAGAGTCGGTTCGTGATTTCTCTTCACGAGTCTTGGAGATTGTAAACCAAATCAAAAGTTGCGTAGATACGATGCAAGACAAGAGTTGTTGAAAGAATACTTCGATGTCTCCCTCCAAAGTTCGATCATGATGCCGCAATTGAAGAATCAAAGGACTTGTCTAAATGACGATTTATGAGTTGACCGGATAACTTCTAGCACATGAGCAAAGAATCAATCGTTCGGCCAGTCAAGCAACCGAGCAAGCTTTTCAATCAAAGCAAGCATAAAAAAATTGGTTCAAGCAATCACGGAGGCTCAAATCATAAGAAATGAAAATTCGGCTAGTGGGGGCAAAATGAAAAGCTAAGTAATTGGAAAGCCAAGGCACCACAACAATCCGGTAACACCCAATCTTGCATTATTTGCAAAAAGACTAATCATGAATCAAAAGATTATTTTTTCAAATGCAAAAGATGCAACGTTCATAATCATTCTCAAAAGGATTGTTGGTTTCAAAATAAACAAAAAGAAGAAAATGTAGTCACGGCAAATTTCATGAAAGATAGTGAAGATGAAATTTTATTTTATTTTCACCAACATGGTGACTTTGATTCAAAAGATCAATGGTATTTGGATAGCGGTGTTAGCAATCACATGACAGGAAATAGAGATATCTTTGTGGATATCAATCCAAATATCACCTCTCAAATCATTCTTGGAGATGGGACACGAAGAAATGCAGAAGGAAAAGATACCATTGTTGTCCAAACTAAGAGAGGTAACAGATTACTCATTACTGATGTTCTTAATGTCCCGAATCTATCATATAACCTCGTAAGTATTGGACAGCTCCTTCAAAAGATTTTTCGGTTCACTCTGATGATGGAAAATGTAAAATCTTTGATAAAAAGAATAATATCATCATGGCGAATGTTGAAATGAGAAACAAAACTTTTCTTCTCAGGCTACCACTAAATAATAATTGTGCACTCAAGGTTGAAAATGCAGATTTGTCACATCTATGGAATTTGCGATATGGTCATCTAAATGGCAAGGGTCTTTATTTTCCCAAGGAGAAAAATATGGCGACCAGACTTCCTAACATCCAAATGACAAACAAAGTTTGTGAAGCTATATCGACGGAAAAATGCATAAGCTTCCATTTTCTAAAACTTCATGGCGAGCAAAAGCACGATTGGAGCTTGTGCATTTAGATATTTGTGGGCAAATGCAAACTTCTACTCCTGAAAGAAAAGATACTTCATTCTCTTTATTGATGACTAACGAGAATGATGTGGATTTTTTTTCTCACTAAAAAATCTTGTAGAAAAACAAAGTGGTTTTTCAATAAAGACTCTAAAGATCGATCGTGAAAGAGAATTTCTTTATAATCTCTTTATTGAATATTGCAAGAATAATGGCATTCAAAGGCAGCTGACGGTTAGCAGAACTCTACAGCAAAACAACGTTGCCAAAAGAAAAAATTGCACCATTGTTGAAATGACAAAGAGCATGCTAAAAGGCAACGGTTCCAAACCTTTATTGGGCAAAAGCTGTAAACACTGTAGTATATATTTTCAACTGATTTCCTACAAAAGCTGTCAGAAACAAAACCCCTTATGAAGTGTGGCACAAAAAGAAACCGATGATAAATCATTTCAAAAAAATTGGCAGCATTGCATATGCACTCATTCCATCTCAAAATCGTGAAAATTTTGACGAGAAAGGCCAAAAACTTCTTTTCATTAGTTATAGTGACAAGTCCAAGGGATATCGATTGCTAAATCCAACAACAAATAAAATCAATGTATCTCGAGATGTGGTATTTGACAAAAGTGCAACTTGGAATTGGAAAGACAAGCAAGTCATAGACTCAATATCATATCAATTCGACGAACTGTTAACATTTCAAGCCGATCTTTCTCAAATTCACCATATTGAGCAAGATCCAACCCCTACTACAACAAATGAAGAAAAAAATGACTATGAAAATCCCCCAAAAAAGGCATGTTCACTAAGAGATATCTATTATTCATACGAGCTTGGATTATTCTCTTGTGAACCTCAATCATTCGAAGAAGCTTTAAAAGACAAAAGTTGGACGAAAGCAATGAACGATGAAATGTCCACCATTGAGGAAAACAAAACTTGGGAGCTCGTTGACCTACCAAAAGAAAAGAATACCATTGATCTGAAATGGGTTTATAAAATCATTTACAATGAAGACGGGTCAATTCAAATATACAAAGCACGGCTAGTCGCCAGAGGGTATTCTCGACAATTGAGAATTGACTTTACAGAAATATTTGCTCCAGTTACAAGAATAGAAATAATTCGTACTGTTTTGGCATTAGCAGCTCAATTGGAGTTAAAAAAAAATTCAATTCGATGTAAAATCAGCATTCTTAAATGGTAAAATTCAATAAGATATGTATGTTGAGCAGCCCAAATGATTCAAAATCAAAGGTAAAGAAGACAAAGTCTATCGTATCTAAAAGGCATTATATGGATTAAAACAAGCACTCTAAGCATGGAATAGAAAAATCAATAGCTATTTCATTCAAAATGGCTTCAATCGAAGCACAAGTGAATCATCCCTTTATGTGAAAAATGTTGACAAAGATTTTCTTGTCGTATGTCTTTATATATATGATCTTATCTACTTTGGCACAAACAAAAGTATGGTGGATGAATTCAAGAAGAAAATGATGAAAGACTTTGAAATGTTAGATTTGGGCCTCATGCGATATTTCCTTGGGATTCATGTGAAGCAAAGTTCAGGAAGAATATTTCTCTCTCAAGAAGAGTATATTGATGATCTTCTCAAAAAGTTCAACATGAGCTAGTGCAAGCCAGTCTCTACTCCAATGGCATTAAACGAAAAATTACAAGTCAATGACAATGTAGAAACAATCGGTGCCATACTCTACAGAAAATTAATTGGTTTCTTGATCTATTCAGTAAACATACTTTCCAGGTTCATGAATGAACCAAGACAAAATTACTTTGCAGCAGCAAAAAGAATCTTGCAGTATCTTAAAGGAACAAATAATCAAGACATTGAGTTTAAAAAGGAAAATAACTGCAAACTTGATGGCTACACAGACAGTGACTGGGCAGGTTTTGTCGATGATCGAAAAAGCACATCCAGCTACATGTTTGTCTTGGAACAAATGTCATTTCTTGAAGCTCAAAGGAGCAAAAATTTGTAGCCTTATCATCAGCTGAAGCAGAATACATAACAGCAACTTGTGAAGCAGTTTGGCTTGGAAGAATTTTGAAAGACTTAAAATTCAAGCAACGAGAGCCAACAACAATTCATTGTTGTGAAAAAATGTTGGCAATTGCAATGCCAAAGAATCCAACCTTTCATGCTCGATCAAAGCATATTGAACTTCGACATCATTTCATTCGAGATTTGGTAAATCAAGGAGAAATTTTCTTGGAGTTCATCAACACAAATGATTAACCAGCAGATATTTTGACAAAGACAAACACGATTGACAAGTGTGAAAAGCTCAAGAAACGGTTGAAGATTACAAATTAAGAAGGGTGTTAAAAGTCATGATAAATTAATTTGCAATCTTCAATATAGACTTTAAAGACCACAACACCACTTTGAAACAAGAGGTGTTGCACATGGAAAATACAAGTCTACATGAGAAGATTGAAAAGTTGCATTTGGAACTATGTAGCATTGAATATTGTGTTTAATAATTCAACTACTAATCCTTCCACTATTTCTAGAATTGTTATCAAACAAATAGTGGTGTGACGAAAAATAAATGTAAAATGAGTATGCTCTATCACGTAAAAAATTATTAATAAAATTCAAAATTTTCTTAAACACACGTGAAGAAATCGGCACCATTATTAATAAACTGTGTCGAGAATGCGGAAAATGTAATTGAGTTTTTCTTCTTGTTGCAGAATGAGCTCGGAGTGAAGCACTCGCGGGTTTCACAGTTCATTATTGCCCATATTTTGGCAGGAAAGCAGCAGCCCCGTGCACTGCAGAGTCGTCACGCATTGTTTATTTAAGATTTAATTGATGGAAAGCTTGCTAATATATACTGAGAGTTCGAATGGTTGTAAGACATGGGCTGAATATAGTCTTTAAATTGGGAATGTATGTAGAATTATGGATACATTATGTATTGCCCGCAATTACTACTTATAAGGAATTGGAGTATTTTGTATTTTTTATCTTTAGTTCTAGCGAAACGGAATGGTATAATGTCAAAAAAAATTCTTTATGGAATAGAAATTGGACTCTTTAGATATATTTCAAAATGATTTCTCATTGTCTCCTTTCCGTTTTCGTGAGATGAATATACTTGCTGAATGGAAGTTCTAGACTGCACAGAATTAGCTTATTTTTTCTGTTGAAATTCTGGTTTGAGTTCTGATGGTGAAGTTCTAAACTGGGATATGAATAATTTGTAGTTGATTGTCCTAGATAAGTTTAAATTTTCACTTTTCTCTCCCACCCTGGTGTTTGCAGCACTTGATGTTTCTAATATGAGAATTGTATGATATGGATGTTCACCGTAGGAGAAAACACTTTGGTGCTGTTGGAACAAATTTGTCTCTCACTTTCATCCACCAGTAATGCAGCATTAGGTATGAATATGAAGACTGTTACAATTTTTTTTTTTTTTCAACTTACAATAATCTTTCGACTGTCAGCCAGTTTCAGAAACCGGGCACGAAGGAAATGTCCATGCATAAATAAATGAGGGAAAAAAATATATATATTTGCATAGAAGTTGAATTCTGAGAATAGGTGGCTAGGATTACCATTCACTACCAGTGAAAGACAGAGGTGCAGTCACTGAACATTTCAATTATGCATCTGCCCTGTTGGGATTAGTGGTGACGAGTAGAACAGGCGTTAAGCCCAAGGGAGGCCCGTCTGGAAAAAGTCCGGCAACAATCCCACCTGCGTGGCCAATAGATAAAGAGTAATGCTATTTAGCAAAGTTGGTGTTAAATATCAATCTAAGTGACAATTAAGTGGCATTGATAAGACATGGATAAATAAATAAAATTCGAATGAGATGCATTAGCTTGGCCAATCTTTGGACAAGCCTACAGGTTGAGACAGGCCATGTAGAAATGTGACAGATAAGCTTCATGTGCTGTGTAACATAGCCCAAATGCATACCTTTAGGTGAACATGCAGAAGCTAGGTTTCCCTTTGCAAATTTCAATTGGAGTCCTCAACCTAATTACCATGAAGTTGAAACCTGTTAGTGGGATTGTAATTTGAATTTGAGTTGCATTTTTTTATTTTTCAGTTGAGGAAATGTTCTCTAAAATTAGCTTCAAGCCAGCAAAAGAGTGTTCATTTATGTGCAACTGTGAAAGAATGGAGAAAGCTTTCAGCTTTTGCTTATAACAAATAGAGAGAAATGGATGATCTGGAACTTGAGAAGGGGTAACTACTTTGGTTGAGTCTGGTAAAGAACCAGAACTCCTTACTCAACCTCGACGTTAAAACCCAGTAACCAGAGTATAAAAGTTTCAAAAAATTTATTTTTGCGAGAGAGTAATTTGATCTAGAGGTGTAAGAGTAGGCTTTCACAACTTCTCGGAGCATCTTTAAAAGCTTCTTTATTTTTAAAGGATATTTTTAAATTTAAAGAGTAATTTTTTTTAGAATAATATTATTTATCACTATCGGTGATAATAAGTAGAGTTTAGTGCAATTGGTTAGTGCTACGTAAGGCTTTGTTTGATAGGGATTAAAAACTCATTTTGGTTTTTTTCAGCCATCATCTTTGACTTTTCAACTCACTTTTAATATGAAAAGTCAACAATTTCAACTCAAATAAATCAATATTGGTCAAATAAACCAATATTGGTTTATAAACTAGTTTATAATCTCTGTCAAACGGACCCTAATTGTATTTCTAAATCAATGGATTGCATTAATATATAGACTGATAATTATTAATGGTGATAAATATCATTATACATTTATTTATACACTCCAACAATATTTTCTATTTTGATTTTTGATTTTACTTTTTTCAATAAACATTTATCATTTTTCTTTCATCTTTTATTTTTTATTTTTTTGTTTTACGACTAAATGAGGTGCTAATAGTTATAATATTCAAATATTATTTATATAATTAAAAAATTTGAGTTTTGAAACTTGCAATTCATTAAATACATATAAGAATAGAACTTAAATATGGAGAGTCAAACTTATTATTTATTTTAAAAAGTTAAAATAAAAAGTGTATTGAGGCTCTATTTTAAGTCTTCATTCTTTAAAATAAGGAACGTTTTACATTTATAAAGTTTATTAGAAATGTTCTTAGATGTCTCCTAATAGAATTTATAATCTATAAACTAAATTGCCGAGCATTCTATTCAATCTTGGTTAAATTAGGAGGTGGACTTAGGATGTTTTTCTTTTTTCTTTTTTTCAACGTAGGTTCCAAGTAATCATGCTAGGCCTAAAATCATAAACTGATCGAGCTACCTTAGACCCGAAGTGACTCATGAGATTTCTCACATATTATGTTCGTATTTCGGTCATGTACACACGATAGCCGACCTTGTTAATCGGTACATTAAAATGTCATGTGTCGACAGACAAAAAAGTATATTGGTATTTTGGTTATCTTAATTATAATTTTTGATATCGTCACTAAAGATTGTACGTTGTAACGACGACACTTTTTTAATGTGCTTGACATACAAAAAGAATTAGGATACCAAAAGAAAATAGTTGAAAATCAAAATTTAACAGGTCAAATTTCCATTTCTTATTATTTCCAAATTATAAAGTGGAGAATGCATATAACCATACTAGACATTATAATTAATTCGATTTTATTAAAAGGGTAATGATCTCCTCCCCACATGTGGGGAGGAGTTATAAAACCCACGTGACACTTGTCACGTGGGTATTGGACAAGTGAAAAAGTGATAAATATTTTTTTAATCACTTGTCCAATACCCACGTGACACGTGTCACGTGGGTTTTATAAACTCCACCCCATGTGGGGAGGAGATCATTACCCTTTATTAAAATTAATATTGTACAATACAGTCCAATCCACATTTATAGTTGGGCCAGGTCTTTAACAAGCCCATCCATATCTCTATCAGAACTCCCACCAACCTTCACTGCTTCCATGGCCTTGTCTCTCAATTCCTTGGCTCTAACTCTCTGAGTTGTACCCCTACTCATTGACTCAGTAATTTTCTTAGCCAGCTCATCCGAGTCCGGCACGGTGTCTCCTCCCTCGCAAACACGAATAGCCGCTCCCAAGTAGTCCACCATGAGCTTCGCGTCCACAAATTGGTCCGCCTCCATTGGCCAGCTCAGTATCATCACCCCAGCTGCTATTGCCTCCACCACCGAATTCCATCCGCAATGACTCAGGAACCCACCCACTGCCGGGTGACTCAGTATCTGCACCTGAGGTGCCCACCCCCTTATAATAAACCCTCTGCCCACAACCCTCTGATCGTAGCCCTCCGGGACTGATCCAAAACCCGCCGCCACTTGCTCCGCCGTCAACGGCTTCGCCACCCAAATGAACCGGACACCACTCTGTTCGAGCCCATTTGCCAAAGCCTCCATTTGTGCTTTCTTGAGCACCTTTTGACTCCCAAAACAAACATACAAAACTGACTCATCCGGACACCCATCAAGATATGAAAAAACCTCACCATTAATGGAATCAGACTTTACATTCATCTGCTCCGGTCCATCCAGTAAATTCAGTGGCCCAATACTGTAAATTCGCTGGAACCCAATTTTTTCCCTCAGAAATTCCAAGTACTCATTCTCCAGTTCATAAAAAGTGTTGAAAACAAAAGCCCAACTCAAACCATTTGCAGCCATGCTATTTTGCAGAAATTTAAAACTGGGATCTGCTTCTGCTTCCTTGTACCGCCGGAACAGTGAAGGAACCTGGTCCCATGGAAATCTCGGAGCATTCGGCATATCTTCAAATTTAATTTCACTCCCTGGATTTAGAGCCTCGGGATTTCTCCAGAGACGGTCAATACAAGCAGTAAGAAATGCCCCAGAAGAGTAAAAAGCGATTCTGGGAATTCCAATTTTCTGGGCCAGATGATGAGTCCACCCAAGAAAGAAATCAGAGAGGATTGCAACAGGAGGATTACTATGAGACTCAAACCACCGAATTATTTGTCCCTGGAGTTTACTGAGGGCAAGGATTATAGGAATGTTTCCATGATTTCCAATATCCTTAACATTTTCTACACCTGGGGGGATTTGGGGGTGCTCAGGGAAAGGGAAAACTAGGGTTTGAATTGAAGGGTTTGTTGAGAGAAGTGGGGTTAGAATTGGAAGGTTTTTGGGAGTAACTAAAATGGTTATGGCTACGCCACGAATGGATAGGTGGTAAGTCAAATGAAGAAGTGGGAGCATGTGGCCTTGTGCTGGATATGGGAAAACTAAGATATGAGCGCCATTTTTAGAGCTCGCCATTGTTACTGTCCAGTAGAGCTTTTGTGTGTGTGTGTGTGTGAGAGAGAGAGAGAGAGAGATTTACATCAATCAGTGTGGTAGGAATATAAATATACTCTTGGTCCCTTGGAGCACCGAGCACGTTTCACTAATCGGTCTGTGTCGCAAACAGTATGATCATAACCAGCTCGAAGCGGTCGAGATGAACAAAGAAATCATCAACCTGTTACAATTGAATTTACGTAGATCCGTCTTAGTTTTGGTTCATTTTCAATTTCGAGAATTAAAAAAAGAGTTTGAAATCAAATCAAATTATTTTTAAACTATTACAAAATATATGTGCATTGAAGTATTAGGGCATAAATAAAGTGTTTGTTTAGTTTAAAAAAAATTTTGATTAAAATTAATTTTGTTAAAGTGTAATCAAACTTATATGTATGGGAAAATTATGTTTGAACATTGCAAAATTTTATTTACTTTGATTTAAAAATATGTCAAAAAAGAAAAAATCATGTTCAATTCCACAGTTCAAGATGGACCGGCTATTATAAAAAGGGAAAATTCAGGGTCGGTCACTGTTTGGACACTTATGGGCTCTAAAGTCATATGCTCAAAACTTAATTCAATTAAAGTCATATTTTAGAGCTAAAAGATCAACATACCCTTAATTGCAAAAAAACGCTAATTGTGAGTGGTGATACTGTTTTGCGGTGATACTGTTTTTTTGTGATACTGTTTTGTTGTGATACTGTTTTTTTTGTGATACTGTTTTGTTATGATACTGTTTTATTTTGCAGATACAAAAGTGTTCTGAACCTTATCTTATTTGGTTAGAAAACATTTTCTTTTCACACTTATGTTGGGAAAAAAAACAAAGATATTAACTCTTTTTTGTGGCTACTACTTGAGTGATGATATGATTTGGTTTATAGTTTTATACTAGTTCATTTTCAACAATAAAGATATAAAGATGAGTATACTTTGCTTTATTTTTCTCTATGCAGGGAGAACAAAAATTTAACAGGGACTGCACGCTATGCAAGTTGTAATACTCATATTGGAATTAGTGAGCTGATAAACATTTTTTTCTGGCCTTTCTTTTAAGATAGTACTCCTACCCACTTCTTTTTTGTTTAGATCAAGAGAAGAGGAAGATAAATGATGGGTTATCTGCATGATGACATGTGGATCACATTTTCTTGTTTTGCAGAACAAAGCAGGCGTGATGATCTTAAATCCCTTGGTTATGTTCTTTTGTATTTCTTGAGAGGAATGTGCACCAATTCTTTCCACTTTTCTTATGTTATATTCTATTTAGATTTTAGGAAAATGTTGATATACAATGGTTTTTTTAACCAATTACTAGTCTGCATATATTGTGATACTGTTTTGTTGTGATACTGTTTTTTTGTGATATTGTTAAACATATGATTATTGTAGTGAACCTTTATGATTCTTGAAGTGATAATGAAGAACTAGGATCTGATCAATCAAGAACTGGGAGTGTTAATGAAAAAGGATCAAGTTCAAAGGATGTTCAACAAGAGAAAGATGAATGGTGGCTTCAATAAAGATATATTTATCCGTGATACTGTTTTAGAGAATTTGTGATACTGTTTTGAAAAAAAAAAATTAAAGATTGTCATTTTAAGCTAAAGAGACGATTTCAAACGGGTTAAATCCATCATAGGCAGTAGCAAAGCGACTGATCTTGACCGTCTCGTCGAGACCATTCCGAAAACATATTATAATAAAAATTCTGAGCACATGTACAAATTCTATGTTCATTTCTATTGTGATACTATTTTTTGTGATAGTGTTTTGCATAATACAGTATCAAACAACACACATGACTATAATACCATGCTTTTATTTTTTATACTGTATTATGCAAAATAATATAATGGATTAAAACAGTATAAAAATTACAAATGCACATTACCTAAACGAAACAGTATCATAGATTAAAATAGTATCATAGACAAAACTAAGACATTCAAACAGTATCACAGGTTCAAACCTTGGCATAATTAGACAGTATCAAAGAATAAAAGTACGGTATCATAAATAAAACTCATTCCACATAGAATAAAACAGTATCATGGATTAAAATAGTATCAAAATATACTAATGCACATTACCTAAATAAAACAGTATCATAGATTAAAACCAAGACATTCAAACAGTATCATAGGATTAATACATATGCCTAAATAGTTTTAGATGACTTCCCTTTAACTTGAGAATGATTGACAATTCTTCTTTCTTCATTTTAGCATTGCTTTGAAGTATGTGTTTGCTTTTAAAGGACTCAGATACTTTGGAAGAGCTTTAATTTGCAGCAAAAGGATGTACATTTATCCGTGATACTGTTTTAAAGGATTTGTGATACTGTTTTGAAAAAAAAAATATAGATTATCATTTTAAGCTAAAGAGACGATTTCAAACGGGTTAAATCCATCATAGGCAGTGGCGAAGCGACTGGTCTTGACCGTCTCGTCGAGACCATTCCGAAAACATATTATAATAAAAATTCTGAGCACGTGTGCAAATTCTATGATCATTTCTATTGTGATACTGTTTTTGTGATATTGTTTTGCATAATACAGTATCAAACAACACACATGATATCCATGCTTTTATCTTTGATACTGTTTAATTAGTCATATGTTTTGTTTGATACTGTATTATGCAAAACAGTATCATAGATTAAAACATGGATTAAAACAAATATCAATTTACATGAATGCATATTACCTAAACAAAACATTATCATGGATTAAAACTAAGACATTCAAACAGTATCACTTATTCAAACCTTGCCATAATTAAACAATATCAAAGATCACATAGAAGTATCACAAGATAAAAACAGTATCATGGATTAAAACGGTATCAAAATATACTAATTACCTAAACAAAACAGTATCATGGATTAAAACAATATTATATATTAAAACTAAGACATTCAAACAATATCACAGGTTCAAACATTGCCATAATCAAACAGTATCACAGGATTAAAACAGTATCATGGATTAAAACGGTATCAAAATATACTAATTATCAAACAAAACAGTATCATGGATTAAAACAATATCATAGATTAAAACTAAGACATTCAAACAATATCACAGGTTCAAACATTGCCATAATTAAACAGTATCAAAGATCACATATATATATTCAAACAGTATCACAGAATTAAAACAGTATCATGGATTAAAACACGTTTCAAATGATAGTGAAATATTATGACAAAGTTTCAATCTATTAAACCTTGCCATAATTAAACAGTATCATAGATTAAAACTAAGGCATTAAAACGGGTATCATGGATTAAAACTAAGACATTCAAATATTAGATGATGGAACATTCAAGCTCCTATTTACAACAATTCTATGTCCATTTATATTGTGATACTGTTTTTTGTGATATTGTTTTGTATAATATAGTATCAAATAACATACCATGACTAAACATTAGATGATGGAACATTCAATCTCCTATTTACAGTAATTAGATGGTGGAGCATTCAAGCTCCTATTTACATAAGATAGTAGAGTATTCAAGCTCATATTTACAGCATTCAAGCTCATATATACAACATTCTATGCTCATTTCTGTTGTAATACTGTTTTGTTTAATACAATATCAAGTTGTTATTCTATAATACAGTATCAATCAACAACAGATGTTACCTCATTGTTTATATAACTGAAAAATGCTCATTGTTTACATAAATGCTAAATACTCAACCTAAATACTCAACCCAGGTTAATCATATTGGTCAGCCTCTTTTGCAGCACGGATAGATCAATGCTAACTGTTAAAACATTAAGAATAGAGTACAACCACAGAAGATGAAGAAATAAAAAAGCATACAAACCAAAGATAAAGATTCAAACACTGTGACCAAAGTCCATAAAACGTTATTTTTTTAGTTTCACGGCAAATAAAATCTTCACCAAAAAAACTGCCTAAAAAGTGATCTAAAATCTTCACCAAAAAAAGTGCCTAAAAAGTGACACTGTGCCTTAGAAGCACTCGTCGGAGGTCGCCGGAGGTGGAGGCGGTTGTCGCCGGAGGTCGCCGGAGGTGAAGGAGGAGGTCGCCGGAGGTGGAGGCGTCCTGGAGGTGGCTGGAGGTTGTCGCCGGAAGTCGCCGGAGGTTGTCGCCGGAGGTGGAAGAGGTTTGTGGAGTTGAAAGATTGTGTCAATGAAAAATATGGTTAAAAGGGGTGATTTTGGAATTAATATAAAATATTGATGTGAAGTATGACTTAATCACAATTTTAAAAAAGGTTCTAACCTAATTTGAAACAAGTCATATGAAGATGACTTATTGGCAATTTTTCCTTATAAAAATAAGATAGTATTCTGAAATCTATAGTTAAGTATTTGAACACATAACTTCTAAGTTGGTAATGAAGACTCTTTCCATTGGACTATCTAAGCACATAGGCCTAATATTTGTCTTAAGAAGAAGTAATTAACTAAAATTTCGATCACACAATGATTTATTCGTGTTGAACCAATGACCGATTATCGTGGTACTTTAGAAAAATTATAAGGCTAGTATTTTAAAAAATTTCTTGTTCTATTTGTAGTTTGTGAAAAATAGTAGAATATGATAGGGTTTGATTTTTGAAAGATTTTTATATGATTGTAATAATTTTTCGTATAGTAAGATATCTCGATTTTCTACAATCAAATTTTCTCTATATTTTTTATATTTTCTTGTCTTCTATGTTTCGACTAAGTTAAAGATTTCTCTTTCTATATCACCAAAAACAATAATATTGCAGAAAGAAAAATATGTATACAAGAACACACAAATTTTATAGAGATTCATTTCAATGTAAGATTATGTTATTTCTTAGCCACTGTAGAGTGCTTTACAAGAGAAATCGATATTCTCAAACTTTTTGTATTTTACTTGATGATAGATTAAACCTTAACATCAATCCACATATAAGCTTGGTAAAAAACAATAATTAGGCTTCACAATTTAACAATCTAAAAACTTAAATTTTTAAAAGAAAATTTGCCAGTTCCAATCTCTTTAACTACAAAGGAAATTTTTTAATATTTTGGATTAGTTTCACTTAAACCATAAATTAATTAATTTGTTTCACTCTAATAATCAAATTGTTGTCACATTATTCGGATGCTTTCATTGATAAATGACACTATGTTTTGTGTATAATTATTTACATTACAAACATAATTCAATTTCGTAAAATTAAACAGAACAAGCAATTTGAATCTTGGAATCTTGGTCATTAAAAATTAATTTAAAATAGAATTATCCATTAATTCTAACTTTGATGAATTTAATTCTATTTTATTCAATGTTTAAAAAAAAATAAAAAATCAAACTTACATGATTTACACACACGAGATTAATCATTATTATTGAACTTATATTTGATATTGTTGAAATTATTTTTTAAGTATTTATATAATAAATTGTAGGTGAATTTATGAATCAAGAATAAATTATAAATTGTGAGTAATATAAAATATTTAAATTAAAATGATGTGTTACCAACTATCGAACACCCAGACATGTTAATGTTAATAATCCAACTTTTGATGGAAAGTGACAAAAAGTTACAATGTTACATGAAAAAAATCTAAAAAACTTGGGATATTGTAAATTGTAATGCTGACATGGCAGCATTTACACCTTAAATTCTCACAACACTAAAGTCCAAACAATACCCCATACCCCACCCCCACAAAGCCCCAATCTTCCCCTCTGTTATTTCTAATTCTAGAACCCTCTAAAGTCTAACCCCCACTTCTTAAACCCCTCCTCCCACACTCCAAAAGGGTTTTCAATAGGCAGAGAAAACCCTCCTACTTTCTTCACCCCCCACCTTATCTAGAAAAGAACCCATACTTGTACTGAAAAAAGTATCTGAAATTTTCTAAGAAATTGAAAAAATGGCCCCTGTTTTGAGAAGCCTGACCGCTGCTTCGGTTGCTTCTCTTCCGTATACTGCTTCATTTTCTTTGGAGAATTGTGGTCGTACTAATAGGAGAGTTTTGAGAAGTGCTTTTTTGCCGGGGAGTGGATTAAATAACGGATTTTTAAGAAGTGGGCTGAAGTGGAAACTGCAGAAGAGAGAGAGTGGAGTGGTGGTGAGGTGCGAGGCTGCTGCGGTAGCTGAAAAGGACGCTCCTGAGAGCGCTGGCGAGACACATGAGTACCAGGCTGAGGTGGATTTTTCTTTGTTTTATTGTTTTAGTTTGAATTTCATGATTTATTTGGTGTTTTGGCATTCTTATTTTGTTTCCCTTTTCCTTTTCATAGTCGTTGGATAAATGAGAAAGTAATTAAAATTTTGAATATTATGTGTTCTCAATTAGATAATTGGTTGTTTTAATAATTGAAGGAGATGAGTTGAATCTTTTTCGTTGAAGTACAATAAAGATTGGTACTTTAACGAGAAAGATGATGTAGAAATAAATTATCTGGTATGTGTTTTAGATTTATGTTTATCTATGATGCTTTTGACCTTTGACACTTTATCCTAATTGTTGGAAATTGGATTTGATTTCAGGTTAGTCGATTATTGGACTTAATAGTTCACAGTTTGTATAGCCACAAGGAAGTTTTTCTTAGAGAGCTTGTGAGGTGAGGCTATTCTATTTTTCTTTACGTTGATGTTTTCTTGGCAAATATCCAAATTTTGAGTTCAAATTCGGATTACTGCTCAGAGTTAGAGTTTTTATTGTAAGGCTATCTTTGACTTGACTAATTTTTGTTGTACAGTAATGCAAGTGATGCTCTCGATAAATTGAGGTTTTTGAGTGTTACTGAGCCTTCTTTACTTGGAGATGCTGGTGAGCTAGAGATTCGTATAAAACCTGATCCAGATAATGGGACCATCACCGTAACGTGTGTGCCTTAATATTGTTTTCATCAGAAGTTGTTTAAGTGGAAGGAGTTGCTTAGTTTTCCCATGTTTGCAGGGATACTGGTATTGGAATGACAAAAGAGGAGCTTATAGATTGCCTTGGAACTATTGCGCAGAGTGGCACTTCTAAATTCTTAAAGGCTTTGAAGGCATCTATTCTTCTTTATATCATATCCATCATTTTTTCTATTTTTATTGGTATTAGACTTCATAGTTTGGGACGCAACTTGATATGACTTTTTATTCTCTTTAAATTGACGACTGAAGCTTTACCTTATATGTAGGAAAACAAGGACCTCGGGCCAGACAATAGCTTGATTGGTCAATTTGGTGTTGGATTCTATTCTGCATTTTTGGTTGCTGAAAAGGTGATGATTTGTAATCATGCATAATTTGATTAATGTTTATTAATAATCTATTGGGGCCTGTATTTCTTCTACGATGGTGCTGATTATGATTAGAACTATTTTTCCAGGTTGTAGTGTCAACAAAAAGTCCCAGATCAGATAAGCAATATGTTTGGGAAGCCATGGCTGATAGCAGCTCCTATGTGATCAGGGAGGAAACTGATCCTGAAAAGTTTCTACGTCGAGGAACACAAATCACACTCTATTTGAGGGTATCCATCCTTGTTTCTCATCCAAAACATGTTTTCCTTAAATACACATCATATGTACTTCCATATTGCTAACCTAGAGATAGTGGTATGTTCATTGTTTTGCGTTATGACGTGGAATTTGGGAAGAAACTCTTCTCATACTCTGTCAGCTGCTGTATTTAGTGCCTAAGATGCTTCACAATAAGCTTTTTGGATTGTAATGTCGAGAGAAGTTTTTATGAAGTTTCTTCCTTTGAAGTTGCTAATAGTGCTATCTTTGAACACAATCAACTTAGCTATAATTTTCCTGCAGGAAGACGACAAGTATGAATATTCAGAGCCAACCAAGATCCAGAGTTTGGTGAAAAATTATTCACAGTTTGTTTCGTTCCCCATTTACACATGGCAAGAGAAGTCAAGGACGGTTGAGGTGAGATTTTTTTATTTGGTGTACAACAATAAAAATCTGAGGTTTATTCTCAGTAAACTTGTTGTCCCTACCTCCTTATTGCTAAATCTGCTAGAATATCCAAACTAACTAAGAGCATGTTTGGAAGAGTTTATTTGAAGCTCTTTTTTTTCAAACTCATTTTCAACTGCATATTTTATGGGACCCACAACTTTTATCAGCTTTTCAACCACTCATCTCACCAACTTTTTTCAAAATCGCCTAAAAAACTACTTTTAAACTCTACCAAACAAACACTAAATAAGCAACCACAATAGGCCGTGTTAGTTTTTTTATCTGGTGTAAAAAGAATATTTTCGTCTGACTGTTTGTTGGGAGATGGCAAGTGCCCCACCTGCCACCCTTTATTAAGACTTGGGTTGCAACTGAAAAGGTCAAAGGTCAATCTTATTAAAAGGAGTTGTCCAAGGCTATATTTTGGTTAATTTTATGTGAGATTCTACGTTCTACCCTTATCATGCTCCGCAAGAAGGTGGCTCGTTTGAGCACACCTATCTTGGAATTTGAATGTTCGTTTTATTTGGGCTTTATGGGCTCTGATACTATATTAGGGCTTGTCCAATATCTGCATGTGGCAGGCAATTGCAGAAAGTACATAAAAGTATTAGCCTGGAAATGATCACCGTTTTCATGTCAGGAATGTGCATACGGTTAATTGTAGACACTGTTGGAAATTTATATCAGCTTTAATATGTTAAGGGGGCATGCTGGTATAAATGTGCCTATGATGGTCAAGTGTTTGTTTATCATCCAGAAAAGAAAATAGAATATTTACGGCGCATAGATCCTGATCTTGTAATATAATAGAGAAAGTCAAACAATTATCAAAAACAGAAAAAACAATATTTATATTGTATGAATCCTTGTTTCATGATGTTAAATGAGTCATTTCAGTTCAATTTCCTCTCCCTTTGGCTTTACATGTTTTAGTGGATTTTTAGGCTCAATCATTTGGATGTTAATTATTGGTGTTAAATTTTTGCAGGTAGAAGAAGAGGAAGAACCCAAAGAGGGTGAAGATAAACCAGAGGTATGAGTCAGTTACAAGCACTTCTTTCACAATTTGATTTCTAGTTATATATAAGTATTTCTGTTAATTCCCATTTCATCTTATGTTTCCAGGATGAAAAGAAGAAGACTAAAAAAACCAAAACTGAAAAATATTGGGATTGGGAATTGGCCAATGAAACCAAACCTATATGGGTGAGTTTGAGCTACTATTTGTTGCATTTTTTTTTCATGACGCATTTTACACTCCTGGATGTATTCTTACAACCTTTTTATTTAATATTTACAGATGCGGAATCCAAAGGAGGTTGAAAAGGATCAGTATAATGAATTTTACAAGAAGACTTTTAATGAATTTTTGGATCCACTTGCCCACGCCCATTTCACTACAGAGGTACCTAATGTTTATTTTGGATGAGCTGGTATAAATTTAGTTATTTTGTTTTGACTTGCCAAACTGGTGCAGGGTGAGGTAGAGTTTCGAAGTGTGCTCTACATTCCTGGAATGGCACCGCTTAATAATGAAGATGTAATCAATCCCAAGACGAAGAATATACGTTTGTATGTGAAACGTGTATTCATTTCAGATGATTTTGATGGCGAGCTGGTAAGAAGCCTTGTGTGCTAGTTTGAGACCTGATGTCCATTCTTAGTTTTAGTTTTGGAAATATTTTCTTCCTCAGCTTGTTTGTTGTGGTGCACTGTCAACAATCTTTAAGCTAGACAGCCGATTTGAACAAAGCTATGTCATAATTATACTTGTCTCACGAAGCAAAATTTTGTTTTGCAAGTGATCTTTGTATATCATTTCTCCTGTCTTCAAAAAAAGTGTAACTAGGACTTAATCTCTGTATGGCGACAGTCCTACTCTTTGTATGAACTACCTTCAGATAAGTTGCTGTGTCATAAGAATGATTGATTATAATTTAGAGGAACAGTTATTAAATTCTTCTCGATTCTTGGTTTTGGTTTCTTGTTTACACGTGCAAATACTATAATTTATTAACAAACTATTAGTTATGTAGAATACAGTAAATTTGTTGTATGATGTAGCAACATTTTCCATATTATTGTATATCATTGTCCAACTACTGCTGCCAAAGTAATCCTTAAAAGTGATTTGTATTCCACGAATTCGATATCCTTTTGGCGTGATGTATGGAATATGTGGCAAATTCGGATCTCTTCTACTGATTGGTCAATAGGCATGTTTGGACTATCTGTTGTTTCATTCATCAACTGAATATCAATTGTAAAAGAAAATTATAACTGTTATCGTTCTCCTAAAAAGGAAGAACTAGGGGAAGATACATGGCACATTCTCATTCTGTACCTGTACCTGTACCTGTACCTGTACAAGCGATTTTGAAGTTCCTTAGTTCTGCTATTTTCTCAATTTAAGTTATTCGAACCATGTTTCATCCCGAATATTAAAAGAAGGTTGATGGTCAAGGTTTATTACTTACTGAAAGCATGTAGAAATGTCCATTGCCATTCATTTTATTTATGATTCAATTTACGTCCCCAATATTCGTTTTCCACTATGAGATGTAGGCTAAATAATTTATATGTTTCTTATACGATTGTGCTAATTTGATTACTTGCAGTTTCCAAGATACTTAAGCTTTGTAAAGGGTGTGGTGGACTCAGATGACCTTCCTCTTAACGTTTCACGAGAGATCCTTCAGGAGAGTCGGATTGTAAGTGAATCCTTTCTTTGTAATTGCATAAACCAAATAAAGTTGAAAATTATTTTATTCATATTATTGAGGCTTTATTTTCTCTTGTCCTTGTATTTAATAATCTATCTTTTACTCATCTAGGTAAGAATAATGAGAAAGAGACTTGTTAGAAAGACATTTGACATGATCCAGGATCTTTCTGAGAGTGACGACAAAGAGGTATGTGGCTATTTAAACTTCTACTCCTTCGTCCTCTTATGTAATTATTTTTTGAATTAAGAATTGTCTTATTTTAGGATTACAAGAAATTCTGGGAGAATTTTGGTAAGTTTTTGAAGTTAGGATGCATTGAAGACTCTGGAAATCACAAGAGGATAACACCATTGTTGAGATTTTTCTCATCCAAGAGCGAGGAAGAGTTGGTCAGCTTAGATGACTATGTTGAGAACATGGGTGAGAACCAGAAAGCTATCTATTACTTGGCAACGGACAGTTTAAAAAGTGCCAAATCTGCTCCTTTCTTGGAGAAATTGGTCCAGAAGGATATTGAGGTATGTATGCAGTTTTACTAGAATCAACTTAGGGTGTGTTTGATTGGTGTGCATGGAAAATGGTGGAAAATATTTTCCATCTAAGGTGGAAAATAAATTCTACTATATAGGTGAGAAAATGTTTTCCAAGAAAGTCGGAAAAAATGTGCTTTAAGTGCTTGTATATTGAAAATCAATTTTCTTTTCCATGTGCAATCAAACAACCAAAGGTGGAAAAGAAAATCCATGGATATGACAACATTTTCCATGGATGTGATATTTTCCATGGAAAATGTGGCAATCAAACACACCCTTATGCTATCCACTTCTGAAGCAATCTAATCATTGATTTCTAAAGTACAACAATATTAACAATGAGTCAGTTAATTGATTGTATCATTTGAACATACAAAAGAAAAACATGTGTTGGATAATGATTTGCTGAGGTATCTGATCACGCTGAGATATTGTCAGTCAATTTTTAGCCTTTAGTTGTTTATTTTATTCAAGTGTTACTTGACGACATATTTTTCTCTAACATTTGATAATTTAAAATGTTGCCTTTTTTGGATGGGATTTTGTAGGAATCTTTTCAATATTTTTACCTTTCTTTTCTAGTAAGTTATATGAGGGTCGTGCATCTGACAGCTCCTTGTGGATTGTAATTGCTAATGGATAGGTGCTATATCTAGTTGAGCCGATCGACGAAGTTGCCATCCAAAATCTACAGACATACAAGGAAAAGAAATTTGTTGACATCAGCAAGGAAGATTTGGAACTTGGTTAGTAACATTTAGGGTGTCTTAGATTTTGATTTTGATTTTGATTAAAATCAGAATTTTTTTTTTTTTTTTTTTTTTTTGTAAAAGTTGATAAAAATTAATGAAATGTGTGGCTCAAAAGTTGTGGGTCTATGAAATGTGTGTTTAAAATTAATTGTCGACATCGACTTCAGTTTTTTAGCAGAATTTTAATTGATTTCAAACAAACCTTTAATGATGTTCAAATGACTCCAAAGCACAGATTCGACTGTTGAATCCCCATGCCCAACTCTGAAAAGTCTTCTTTTATTTTCTTTGCGATGGTTGGGAGGGAAAAATGCTGCGCTGTTGATTTCCTTTTGTGTTTATTATCCTTTCTTTCTAAATGACAGATGAGGAGGATGAGGTTAAAGACAGGGAAACTGAGCAAGAGTATAATCTTCTTTGCGACTGGATAAAACAACAGCTTGGTGATAAGGTGGCAAAAGTGCAAGTGTCTAAGCGTTTAAGCTCATCACCATGTGTGCTCGTTTCTGGAAAGTTCGGGTGGTCGGCAAATATGGAAAGGTCTGTCCTATGCATGTAGATTAATGAAGTAAAATGTAGAGTTTTCCCATTTAGTAAATTGCTATTCTTTTTTTCTTATTTTCTTCTATACAGATTGATGCGAGCACAGACACTTGGAGACACTTCAAGCCTTGAGTTCATGAGGGGAAGGAGAATACTGGAGGTCAATCCTGATCACCCAATCGTCAAAGATCTGAATGTAAGATTTTATGCTTAATACTCCTGTCTGAATAGCAGATGTAGTAGATGCTTTGTGATCTAAACAAAGTTACAATAATAGGTTTGCAGTTTTGTATAATCAACAAGAAAATTGCAACGGGTTGCAAGTAGGATATTTGATGTTCTGATGGTCTTCAGTGACAACTTAATTAAACATGAGTTTGGAAATTTAAGACTAATCTGTGGAAGAGTTCCATTGCAGAACTTTTTAGGGTGACATATCAGAACACGATGTCTTTTGCAGTTCCTTATTTATTTGTCAATATTTTAAAACATGAAGCATTTATGTGACTTTAACTTTTATAGCCTAAATTTATTTTTATTTCTTTTCACATTAAATTGGAAATCACTAAAAACATGAATCGTATAAATTGTTGAAAGCTTATCTTGCCTTCTTGAATGACTTTATAGTGGGCGTTATCGATCAAGTCTTAAAATTCCTAGATGAAATACTCCAAAAGTTGGATCCAGATGTTTTTACAAATGCTGAATTGTTATTTTTGCACCTAGTATAATTTTTACATTTCATTTTTTCCAGGCTGCATGCAAGAATGCCCCAGATAGCACTGATGCTAAGAGGGCCGTGGAACTTCTATACGATACAGCCTTGATCTCCAGTGGGTTCACAGTAAGTATAAAAGTAACTTTAATTACATGTTTGGTATAATAGATTAGACAATGACTAGCACCATAGAGGAAAAAGAAGCTAAAATGTTATCTACTGCATTGTCTAGTATGATCGAATGCTGCAACCAAATATGCAGTAAACTTTTTGTGTCGTTTAAGCAGCTATGTAATATTTTTTTCTTTAATTCTTGTCTATGGCGCAGCCTGACAGTCCAGCCGAGCTAGGTAACAAGATATACGAGATGATGGCAATGGCCCTTGGAGGAAGGTGGGGCAGACTCGAGGATCACGTAGGGGAACCCACTGAAAATGCTACAGAGTCTGATGCAAGCTTGGCTGATGATTCGGAAACTCAAGTTGTTGAGCCTTCAGAAGTGAGGACTGAGAATGATCCTTGGGATGCTTGATGGGGACATTAGTTTCCCATCTTTCATCATTTTTTTGGGTACAATTGTCCCCAATAGGCGCAAAGTTCTGAGATGGAGTCCCTGAAAATGTAGCGAACCGTGTATTGGTGATAAATTTTGGTGGTAACGTTTACTGAATTGATAACATTGTGCTGTTGAATAGACAAAATTTAAACATTTTTTTTTTAATTCATAAAGCTTCTTACGATTCTTGCAATGAAAAAACTTGGAAACTATCAAGTATTAGATTGGACTTGATAAAATCAGATTGAATACGTTCGAGCTTGACTTAATTCGCATGTCTGCTATGGTTACACACACCCTCAACTGTTGTGACTACAATGTGATATGCGAATTAACAAGCCCGGAATCTTGATTTAAGTCACTAGTCCGATTCATGTGATCAACAATGTAGAAAGATTGTTGTATATTTTAAATTAGTATTTTAGTGTTCGATAAGCAAAAGTGATTTATTGTTGTACTTTTGTATATTTATTAAAAGTAGATATTGATTGTAGTGATGTCTTTTTGTATTATTATTATTATCATTAATCTTTTATAACAGTTTGGATGGTGTTTAGTATATTTTCAAGCAAAATTGTTTAAAACAATGTAGAAAAATTTCAAATCAAACTAAACCATATCATTTTTCAAACCAAATAATTTTTTTGCGATTCAATTAGATTTTAAACCACGGTTTTAGCAACATAAAAATAACATCTTAATAAATAAAACTTAAATATATTGGAATGGAATTTCAATATAATTTGGAACCTTGTAAACATAAACGTTACAATGTTAAACAAATGAAATAATACAAAGTTTAACTACAAATTGAAGCTTCCAAATTCATTATTTCTGAAATAGATAAGGTAATTATTGTAATAATTTATTGTTTTCCTAAAGAGCCAATATTAGCAAACTAGCAAGTAAATTTGTTGAAGTATAATTGGTAGTGTTGAAATTATTTTTTAAGTACTTATATTATAAGTTGTTAGTGAATGTGTAGATAAAAAGTGGGTTGTAAGTTGTAGGTTCTATGAAATGTGTAGATAAAAAATATGTTTCATCAGTTTAACCATCTGAACTAATAAATCACATATCATGGATACAATAAATAAATATTTTTTAATTGGATGAATGGTTCATATTAGTTTTATTAGTTGTTTTTAAATATCGAAATCTAAATCAAACTGTTTCTAATTGAAACGTTGATCGATTCACGTGAACCTAAACCAACAGTTCCGAAACAACGATTCCGTTTCAATTTTACCATCATAGATGAAAAATGGGGAGATGCCAGAAAAACTTGATTGGAGAACCAAGCACTTAATATGTCAAAGGTTGGGAATTTCAGCTGAATTTTCCCAAATGTAAAGGAAAATGATAATGTGGTTCTAGTTCTAAAACTTTCGATTTTTGCAATAATCTTACACCAATTTAATTATATAAACATTGTGAAACTAATTGTGCTATAATTAGTGCAAGTACCATATTACTACTAGACGAACAAATAGCAAGACCAATGTCAAAAATACTGGTATGTAATTTATACATGCAAGATTTTGAAAGATGTAATTAGGTGTAGGTACGGTTTGGTTCGATCCAGTTTCAAGAACCAAACGAATTGAGTACTAATAAGTCTCTTAAAATCAGTGTTCTAAAAAGTGTAAAGTGTTGTTAGGCGTGAAAATCAAGTTTCAAGCTTTTCGAGCCTAGGGCGAGGCATGGAAGCCGAACTTCACGCCTAGACAGAGTCTAGGTGTCACCTATGCGAATTTTTTTAGAATAGTGCTTAACATAGAATTGTTGTCATTTCTAAGTATGGAATCGAATCAAACCGAAACTTTGACATCATCATGTTCGACGCTGTTTTCACCGCCATTGTCGCCTTCAACTCCAACCAATCGGGTTGGATTTTTCCAAACTTAAGCATCATCGCTTCTTTTTTCCAACTAGCACCATTTTCTAAGTCCAATGGCTTACTATCTTTATTCACAATTCAAATTTGCCTAGTAACACAATATTACATTAACATATCATATTACTTGAAAAGTAACATATCCCATTACCACCACCATCGCACCACCCACCACTATTGCACCACTATTTATTCACAATCCATATCAACGTTCAGCCACCATAGCACAACACTATCATGCCACCATCGCCCTCGCCACCATCATGTTCAGATTTAGCTCACCTTTGATAGTGCTGAAAAAAAATTTCTTAAGTATTTATAAATTGTGGGTCCTATGAAATGTGTAGTTAATAAGTGGGTAGTAAATTGTTGGTCATACGAAATGTGAGAATAAAAATATATGTTTGACTAATTTAACCAACACTTAGATCTAAATATTGATCTATATCCAATTCGAAGTTCAGATCCTCAGCTAGATCTGGATCTAAACATAGACGTAGACATTGAAAGAGGCAATGGATGTGGTGGCGTGGTGTTAGGTTTTGAAATAGAGAAAAGAGAAGGTGGTGGTGGTGGTGGGTGGAGGTGAGATCGCGATTGCAGATCTGAAAAATGGATTCCTTGATCGATGGCGGCGGCGGTGGTCGTGGTGATAAAGTTCGAAAGGGAGAAAAGAGAGGTGTTGGTGGTCCCAGGGGCATCGGATTGTCACTATGAGATTGTTGTGATGGTGGGGGTGGTTGGCGGCAGCGACGACGCAAGTCATTGGAGATGGTGGAAGGTGGCGACAGGTGGATGCATGGAAGATTAGGGTTAGTGACTAGTTAGGGTTGGCAACCAATTAGGATTAAAATTATGGTTTGTCAAGTATTTATATAATGTAAATGAGGTATTTTCCCGAAAGGTTTAATTAGATATAGGTAACAATCCAAGATTTGGAAGAAAAAAAAGTGTATTATTTCAATTTTTGGAAGAAAATGAGGTATAAAATCTACTTTTCACTTCGTTGGTTTTATAACCAAATGGATGATTTAACAAAATCATGTCTCATTCAATTTTTAAAGAACTAAATAGGGATGTCAAAATGCCTAATCCCGCCCCGTTCAGTGGGAAATCAGGATGGAAACGGAGAATATAGTCACAACCTCGACTATTATTTTTTATTTTATTAAATCATATTTAAAAATATCAAATAAATAAATAAAAATAATAGAAAACAAAGATATTTTAATCTCTGTTTCAACCTCACCCACTTGTCACTTCTAGAACTAACCAACTCGATAAATTTGGATTGAATTATGATACAAAAACGAAAAAAGATCGAATAAATCATTCTATGATGATAATAGATAGAATAACCACCTTTTTTTCCTGTTGTGTACATAGCACAAATACAATCGAAGAGCCAATCAAAGAATTTCATTATATCTCCTCTTAGCGTTCTATTTCCTTTGATATTTCATAAGGATCAAATATTGGAAGGGGTGGGTTGGCAGTACAAGGGAGCCACAGAGCCAATGTTAGAATGAATCTAGAAAATTAAAATCCTACATTAGAATTGATATTTCTTAAATAAGAATTGGAATATTTTCTTTACATTTAGAACAAGTTTTTCTTTTGTAAATTTCGATTCTAATTATCAGAATACAAAATATGTTGAACGAAGAAGTAATATCACAATTATTTTGACGACCGCATGTTGTAGTGAAGAAAGATATATCATCGTAGCAATTAATATTAATCTTATTCCGACAAACATGTCCCATGAGCTATCATTTCTTTCATTTTTTACAGTCACAAAAGCATATTTCACGGATACATCTATGGAATTTGCAATAAGAAGGACAATAATAGCACAATCATTATCAATCTTGCACACACTAGTCTTCTTCTTTTCGAATCCTTCATTTTTCAATGGCTTCGTGTTCGACTGAGGAGGCTCGTCTTGGCACGCACAAGAATCATAAATACAATATGCGACTTTACAATCAGGGAAATCATCGCAATCATAGTCGTGACGACATGGTACTTGTACTCGTCTTATAATTGCAGAATCTGCCAATCGAATTTTATAAGTCAATTTGGTGTTATACAAGACATGAAAAATAATAATATAGAAATTAGAACAAAAAAAATAAAAAACATTTAACAAAATTAGAGTCAAGTACAAACGACACGTAGATTATGTGTGTATGCATTTAAGATGTAGAGAAGCAAAACTAACTCGAGCCGATAATCAAGAAAGTGACCATAAGGAGCACCTTGGGCGACACCATCTCCATATCTTGTAAGTAACCCACCCTATACAATATATATATAGAGTTATTATGGTAAGTATTTTCAGACCAGAAATAATAATAATAATAATCAGATTAATGCAAATTATGGTAATTACTTAATTAGGTTCGAGCAAGAAATAATTACAATCAGATTAATGCAATAAAAGCTAATATTTAAAAGTAGTTTTTTTAAGAGATTTTCATAAAAAAATGATGAAAGTTGTGAGTCCTATAAAATATATGAACGAAAATGAGTATGATAAAAAAGAGTTTATTTTAAATTCTACCTAACGCTTGTTAAAAATAAAAATTGAAGCTGGGTTTGTTGGTACAAAATTCAAGACTTAATTAAAAGTATACAAAAATTCTATACTAGTAGGATCAATATGTTGGTATTATATACTTTCAAAGATTTGACTTACATAAATAACTAAATGTGTCTTTTCTCTAATAAGTAATAATTTAAATTTTTAATGACATTATTTAATATAGTATCAGAGCAAACAGATATTCTGAATTTTTGGTATTAACAGAAATATATTGATGGATCGTGTATAATTATATATGTATTTATAGAATCTTCATGAATTTATAGAAGTTATTTATGGATAGTTTTCTTGTTTCTACTGCAATGGCAAAGAAGATGAACAGATTTTGAATGAGAGAACTACAAAGTTAAAATTCTAAAATAATTGGGAATCTTCATAAGGAGAAAAATAATAATGGCCGATTCGTGCTTTGGGATCTTAATTTTATTTTAAGACAGAGACCACTTCTATCTCGTGTAAAAGTTATTGTACAACATATTACTCTAGGCATACTTTCCATGAATGATATGTATGGATATCCTTTAACGTGGGATATCCGTACCAAGCAGACAAGTGTAATCGCACGTACTTGTCTTACACTGGGTAGGTGTACAATAGTATCTAAATACCCTTAACTATTATGAAAAAACACTATATAGTTGGAAATTTGATTGCAGTGCTGTAAAACAAATCGTTTGTGGGAGTTATAGGTCAAACTTTAGTAGATAAAAGAATCAGATTAATGCAATTAAAGCTGATAATCTAGGTTTAAAGAAAAAGAAATTAACTTTACCACCAAAAAATAATATTAATAATGAGAAATTTGGGTTTCATAGAATAAAGTTAGTGTTCCTAATCTAGCCTCTTCTTTTTTTCTTGGTATTTAAAAACTCATGAAAAATTGAAATGCTTTAGAAGTTATGTTTTTTCAAAATTAGAATTGGAAATAATTAAATTTAATCAAAGGTTGTATCTATTCAAAAATAAATTTTCATAGACTCTTGAGTATTATTAACTCAAGAATTCAAGTCGTTTTTCAATAATTCTTTCTCTATAATTTCGATTGTTCTAATTTTTCTTATACATAGGGAGTCGTCATTATAGTTTATTCTAAAAATAAAACACGAGACTTTGAGGGTGTGCGATGTCTCTTTTAAATTACTCTTTTAGTGAATCGGTGTAGCGACATGAAGAGGGCGTAGTCTCATATTGATGCGAACATCTATAAAACTTGCGTGCTTAATTTCTATCGGTGATATAGAATTAAGATCTCTAATTTTGAACACGCATTATAAATTTACGCAAGAGTTTTAAAGAAAAAGAATATACCATTTATTAGTATCTTATTCTGACAAACATTTGTGATTAATTCTATCTAATTTTAACACTCACAAAAGCATTTTCCACCGATACAGTTAATGCGATTGCATTTCGAAGGACAATAAGGAACACAATCTCTATCAATCTTGCACACACTTTTCGCCTTCATTTCAACTCCTGCATTTTCAGTGGCTCTGGCTCCGAGTGAGGAGGCCTTCTTAAAGGCAAATGGTGGTACTGGTAATTGTGCCTCAGTGAATATAACACCTGTCAATTCTTGAATTTTATTAGTTTTTCTTGTATTTTTCAAAGAAAAAAAATTGAAAAAATACGAAAATTGATGTGAAAATGTCAAGTACAAACGACACGTACTAAATATATATGTGTATGCTTGTAAGACGGGAACAAAATTAAAACTAACCATTTGCGATAATCAAGAAAGTAACCATGAGAAAAATCTTAGGTGAAACCATCTCTTTATATATATTGAAAATAAATGAATGAGTGTAAGAGGGCATGAGACTATATATAGATGAGACGATGATGATGATACAGTGTTACCTATACAAATTATTTCAACGTGTCAAACAATAAATAATAAGAATCGAATTCAGGAAATAATAGTTGATATTCTAAATCTATTTTGGTTTTTATAAGAATCGAATAATGATATCTATCATTAGTATAGATCGTCATCAGTCTAGGTGACAGTGAAACCCCTAATTTATTATCCAATGTATTAAAACTAGTTAAGAATACGTGCGTTGCACGTGATTTTGTAATAATATTATAATTTTTTAATTTTAAAATTATCGATGAATATAACACTTAAATGAAACTCATTTTCAATCATAAGTTCATCAATGATTATGACCAACAAATGAATTATATTCAAACTTCTTGGTAAAACATGTGGTTCATTAAATATATGACATACGTGAATATTAAGTTTGAAAGATTATTGATACTCTTTTAATTATATTTTAAAGTATATATCTAATGGCATATCAGAAAAGACAACTTTCTTTTATGAAAATTAGTATCAAATTCTAAAATACATGAAAATAGTAGATATAAGTATAACACAATTTTTCATTGATTTTCTGTATTTATATCATTATAAAAAGCATACGAAAACAAAGTATTTAGCATTTTTAGGTAATTAATTTTCAGAAAAAAAGAATCTCAAAATTCTTTGACATAAAATAAAGAATAATTTTCTATTGCAATATCCATTCAATTTTAATGCACCCATAAATTTGGGGTGGTGGGTTTGTTCTCTTCATGCATTCTTTCCCGTAATTCCATTTGAAATATTATTAAATTTCAAGAAAATTCAAAACAACCAGATATTGGGACAATGATTTTAACTCATTACATAAAACTACTTATTATGCGAAATTTACCTTCACCTTATATATAACATGACTCACTTTATCCAAGTTATATCTTCCTCAGCCGCGTGCTTGAAAGAGTTAGAGTAACACCAATTCTCCTTGTTCTAACTCGTTCTTCCACAATAAATATACGTTTAATTGCTTACATAATGATATAAAACATCATTCGAGCTTAAATCCCTTTGTTATCAAGACTACCACAATAATTAACATTTTTACATCGAACAAATATTCTAAGTCAAGAAAAAAAGATATAGAAATCAAAATTTAAAATCAATATTACCATCATATATATTCTTAAAATTAGTGAATCATTCATGGAAAATTAACACATCCATTATTACCACATTATTATCAAACTAATTATCAAAGATTAAAAATCGTCATTGCGAGGAAAAAAATATTCTTGGCATAATAAAAAACAAAAACGAATAACAAAGGAAGAAGATATGAATCAATAATAAGAAAGTCGAAATGCAAAGCCAAATTCATCTTGTTTTGTTATGTTGATGAAGAAATCTGCTTAAATTATCGTGCATAATAAGATTGTATCTTTGATTGTTTACAATTAAAGATAATAATTTCAATATATTAAAAAATTTATTAGTATATTTTTATTTATTTTCATTAACTACAATATGTATATAATGGAATTTAAAGAGATAAATCACTTTCAATGATCAGAATGCAATATTTATATAGTATTAAATAGTTTAAATTAAAGCCAAAATAAATTATATTAATTGAAAGATGATTTTAGGAATTATAAGTTATTTGAGGGACAATATCGTCCATAGATGTTTCTCCCATATTTGGAACAGATGAAGAAAGTATGAATCAATAATAAGAAAGTCGAAATACAAAGCCAAATTCATCTCGCTTTGTTACGTTGATGAAAGAATTTGCTTAAATTCTCGTGTATAATAAGATTGACTCTTTGATTGTTTACAATTAAAGATAATAATTTCAATATATTAAAAATTTTATTAGTATATTTTTATTTATTTTCATTAATTACAATATATAATGGAATTTAAAGAGACAAATCACTTTTAATGATCAAAATACAATATTTATATAGTATTAAATAGTTTAAATTAAAGTCAAAATAAATTATATTAATTGAAAGATGATTTTAGGAATTATAAATTATATGAAGGGCAATATCGTACAAAAATGTTTCTCCTTTTAAGGAACTTTTATAATTAGTATAGATAAGAATCTCTATCAATGTGTAGGATTGATAATCAATATAAATTATGAAACAATTAATTAGGTTAATGCAATAAAGCTAAGTGCATGTTTGGTATTGTTAAAATTATTTTTTAAATATTTATAAATTGTAGATCTTACTAAATGTGTGGATAAAAAGTATATTTGATCAACTCAAATTATAATTTAAACTTGATCAAACATGCACTTAATATTCAAAACTGTTTTAAGTATTACAAGGTTAAAATCCTAAAACAATTAATTCGATGAAACTTCATAAGGGAAAAAAATTATGACCGATTCTTGTATTAATAACTAAAAGTTAATATAATTCATAATCCAATTAGGAATATCTTGTTTTCATTTTGACTATCCTTGATTTTTATTAAATTAAATCAATTATTCAAGGTTCATCATATATCGAATGTATTTCACAAAGGGGGCCATTCGTCCTACCAATGTATTTGATAAATAATCATTGTCCTTAAATTCAACCAATCCAACAGTCTAGATGCATTATCACTTTTAAAATCTTTATATTCGCATCCAAACACATCCTAATAAATGTTTTAATACATTTAGAACGTTAAATTGGTTGAAATTAATAGCCGTAATTATTTGTCAATATATTAATGGACAATGGGTTCCCTTTCACAAATACCCACAATCTCATAAATATTCATGAAGTTCTAATTACTCAAATGTTGATTCTAACAATGTATTTATTACCATACTCTAAGATTATGTGAAAATAATATTGAAAGTGTGTTTGGCAGAGTTTAAAATAAACTCTTTTTTTTAAAAAAAAAAACTCATTTTTAATTACATATTTTATGAGACTTATAACTTTTATTAATTTTTTAAATACATATTTAATCAATTTTTATCAAAATTCCTAAAAAACTACTTTTACACTTTACCAAACAAACACTTTGACAATTTTGTTGACTTACAAATCATTATGAGTGATCCCCACAAACAAACATCCATTATCCCCATATAGAGCAATGGAATTTATTAGGACGTGACAGTCTTTGCAAGAGGATGGTGCAACTATAGGGAATTGAAGTACTATATTAAAAGGTTAATCCGTACGTAGTCTGATTTTTTATAAGCGCATTATTTAACCCATATCTAGCTGATATTGGACTTTTGTTTGTACTTTCTCAACAATTTTCCTTTCAAGTAATTGACTATGCATCTCTCCCCCTCAAACCATGAAGGATTAAATACTTTGTCAAGGCTCAATTCTTTCACTATGTCGAGTGTCATTGCCTCAAGAGCCAACCATGAATTTTTTCAACTGTCACCATCCAATTTAGGGCCCACCACCTTTGTCCAACTGCAACGTGGGATTCATCTTGTACGTCTATATAGTTAAGTTTGGGTCTAGCTCTGATAAGAAATTGAGGTTTCATCTCAAAAGGCTAACACATTAGGTAAAATAGCCAATTCTCTTATAATAAGTCCACCATTTACCCTATTTTTAATCGATATGGAACTTTGTTCGCACTTTCCCAAAACTGCCATGTTAACAAGGGGATCTCTGTTACCACCATCCCTACGATCAATACCACCCCTTTTACCAGCACCGTCGTAAGCAGGGCCACCATAATGCTAGCCTCGTCCGTCTGCGCCTTGCACATTGCGTCCTGCTCTTTGTGCCTCCCCGTACAGATGTCGGCTATCTCATGTTGATGATTCCAAACTCGCCATGTGTTGTGTCAACACTTCAATTTGTCGACGAGGTTGTGCCATCTCCTCTCGTCACTGAATCACATCCCGATGAGCATCACGAGCAGCCGTTCTCAGTCTTGGAGGTATTGTCACGAACGTTCTATCTCTGACACCACTATGATGCAAACAACAAGGCCAAGTTAATGAACACGTGAGCAACAGTTTGTCGATTCCACAAATAACAAATTGATATAAAAAGTTACGAAGAAATCTTCTTCTTCGAGAGTTTATTTATTCAATAATCACCAAAAATCGGTCAAGTGCAATAACCATGTTTCAATACTTCAAATCTGGAAAATAAACCCTACGTATGTAAAAGACTCAAAACATCCCTACTTAAATAATTAAACATTAAACAAATAAGCAGTAAATAAGAATTAGACTAATGTTCAACCAACAACTTCAGCACCACTCGATCGGCCCACTCTTCTTGTATGCTACCAATAGCTTGTGGTTCACTCCTTGTGTGTTTGGTGCACTCGACCCCCAGCATAGTATGATTTTGTAGTCCTATAATAAATGGTGCATCTAAATCTTTTTCATTTTTACCAGTTTCTAACACTCAAGATATCTGTCCTCCATTGAAATTAATTAAAGAAATTTAAAATGAGATATGAGTCTGTAGATGAAATATTTCTTAATATAAAAAATGAACCGTAGAGAAATAAAAATTAAAAATTGAGATTAATTTATCAGATGGACCTATTTTGTGTAAGTGTTTGTTTGTTTTAGTAAATTATAATTTAAGCTGATCAAACATAATGTTTATCTACACATTTTGTAGAACTCATAACTTACTACACATATTATCTACATATTTCATAGAACCCACAACTTATATACACTTCAAAAAAAAAAAAAACTCAGCATCACCAAACATGCGTTAAATGTGAAGGTATTCAAGAATAGAAATAAGTAATGACCGAAAAAGATCATCGTTATGTGTAGAAGCGGAGCCATGATATTTTGGAGGGGACTAATATTTTAAATAAAAAATAAAAAAAAATTGCACTACAAAAATAGCTTTTTTTACGTAGAATGTCCCCTACCTCCGCCCCTGGTTATGTGACTTGATAAGTGCATTTTGTGCACTTATTCGGGCTTTAAACTAAGCTTTTATTCTGTTATTTTATTAATTTTCTAGTTAATTTATTGTATTTCCTTTCTATTTCAGTTTTGGACCTGTTTAATAGCAAGTGGAAAAGAATTGATGGAAAGTGTAACGACCAAGGACTTTCCCCTACAAGCCTCTCGCTTTAGGGAGTTATTCTGTATGCCGTTAGCTTACGTACTATCCACTGGAGTCTATCATCGAGTGGACAATATGTAAGCTAACGACGCACAGAATAACCCCAAAGCGAAAGGCTTGTAGGAGAAAGTCCGTCGTCGTTACAAAATAACAATAAATTGGAAGATATTTCGAAAAGGAGAAAAGAGAGGTGTTGGTGGTCCCAGGGGCATTGGATTGTCATTGCGAGATCGTTGTGATGGTGGGGATGGTTGGCGGCAGCGACGAAGCAAGTCATTGGAGATGGTGGAAGGTGGCGACATGTGGATGCATGGAAGATTAGGGTTAGTGACTAGTTAGGGTTGGCGACCAATTAGGATTAGAATTATGGTTTGTCAACTATTTATATAATCACTACAAGAAAAAGGAGCTATAGGGACGACTTTTGTCGTCCCTATAGGTGGACATGTCGTCGCTAAAGGGCTACAGGGACGACATAGTCGTCCCTAATGATCGTCCCACTAAGCCCGTCCTAGTAAGTCAACAGAGACGATAATAGTCGTCCCAATATATTCACGATTTATAGCGACGACATTTATCGTCCCTATAGCCCTTACTTTCGTCTTTTATTTTCGTCTAAATATTCGTTTCAACTTATTTATTGAGACGACAAATTGTCGTCCCAATATATGTTTAATCTATAGGGACGACATTTGTCGTCCCTTTATGTCCCATTTCCAAAGTGAATAGTAGGTCTCAAAAAACTATTGAGACGACTATTGTCGTCCCAATAGATTAAACTATTGGGACGACACTATTGTCGTCTCTATAGGTTAAACTATTGGGACGACAATAGTCGTCTCAATAGGTTAATCGATTGGGACGACAATAGTGTCGTCTCTATAGGTTAATCTATTGGGACG
Source organism: Forsythia viridissima (assembly GCA_030279155.1). NCBI lineage: Eukaryota > Viridiplantae > Streptophyta > Magnoliopsida > Lamiales > Oleaceae > Forsythia > Forsythia viridissima. The sequence continues at coordinate 43,598,600 of CM059041.1, read as the reverse complement.
ACAATAGTCGTCTCAATAGGTTAAACTATTGGGACGACACTATTGTCGTCTCTATAGGTTAATCTATTGGGATAGGTTAAACTATTGGGACGACACTATGTCGTTTCTATAGGTTAAACTATTGGGACGACAATATGTTAAACTATTGAGACGACTGTTGTCATCTCAATAGAAAAATATCTACGGGGACAAACTATTGGGACGACTATTATCGTCCCAATATCTATAGAAAAATATTAGTTATTTTTTTTTTCAAATTTATTAATTCTAGTAATTATTACACTTTCAATACTAATTCAAATTATTTATTAACAATGACTTAATAGAAACATTAAATAAAATCTTTAAAAACAACTGAAATAATATTAATTATATTATCATATTTTTACACAAAAACAAATTGTTCCTAAAACATCATAAAAAACTATGCACAAAAACAAAAACTTCCAATACAAAATAACCATAATGTACAAAACAAAAGTATGTACAACTAAAAATAGATAGTCAAATGAAGACTAAAGATCAGATAAATAATCTTCGTCGTTCAAAGAATCTAACTCTTCTTCATGCATAGGCGACAGGGGAGGTGGTGGTGGCGGTGTCGGCAGCTAAATTTCCAACATGACAGCTTGCAGATTACTCGTTAAAAGTGTCATAAATTCATTCATTTGATGCATGTATGTCTCCATTTTGTACTTCAATGCATTGGTTGCCTGAGTAGATTGACTGGAACTGGGTTGGTCCCGCAATGTCGTAGTGGACGAGTGAGAGCGGGAAGTGCCCCTCAGAACCCGTCCAACTGCGCGTCGGTGTCCCCTCCTCTCTCCCAAGACCTTAAGAACAACGTCGTGCTCGTTAACTGCCACGCCGCTTGAGCTAGCTTGCTGCGTTTGCTCTTCCCGTTCCTCCACCATTTTTTCCTTAAATAATCAAATTTCAAATATTTGTCAATTAAATGTGAAACTCAAAAATTTAACAGCAATACATCACTTTGTAATAACTTTTACGTACATAATCTTGCGCAGCCCTTTCGTTCACCCACTCGCCATTTCTTTGATGGTTGACTTTGAAAGTTTCAATGACACTCAGCCACTCCTGGGTCTGGTGGTCCCGCTGTATAAGTATGCAGTATTAAATGAATAACTTAAACGTATTCCATAATTTGAAAATGAAATTATGGATGAAAAATAATATATGTTACCATATCAAAACGCGTAGCAACTATAGTTTTTGACCCCTGCAGGCTAGTATAATTTATTTTTTCCCTGTTCACTTTGTTCGTCATTGAAATATCCTATAAAAAATTAATTGAAATGAATACAATGTTAATATTAATATTTAATAGAAATTCATTTAATTAAATTCAATGAATTGTGCTTACCTTAAATTTTTGACTCGATGAGCGCTCTATGCACTTTTCCCATACATCCGCCGTCAGGCCACGGTAAGGTACGGCAGTACCCTTATCTATTATGTATGCATTCACATTGGCCTTGTACTGACGAAATCGTCGGGCCGCTGTATCTTCGATACCGTCTACAATGAGCTTGTAATCAGCCTTGGAGTAATGCCTTGGATTGACGTCGAAGAATTCCTATAGCAAATCAATCTTGTTTAAGTCATTGAAGTTAGACTTTATTAAAAGTACTTAAGGTATAAAATAACAGCTAATTCACTTACATATACGCAGCCTGTGGCACGGGCTTTTTGTTCCTCTAGAACATTTGCCCATCTATCGAAGTAGGGGTGCACAAATTGTCTCACATGTGTCCCTACAACCCTCGATACGTATTTTTGATTCTCTCCTGTAGGTAAATAGGTCCCCTCTTGTGTATCAAAATCTATGGGAAGTGGTTTTTTCCCGTTAGACTGGAATAGTTTAACAAGATGTAACGATCTTGAAGGGCCCCGTTTTTTAGCTGCAGGCGCTACGAATTCACAAAAAAAAATGTTTTCATATGTAAATCACTTAGAATACACACTATTTACTGCCAAAAAAATTATCTTACCTGTCTGGCAGTCCGCTTGTAGCCTATTTGCATGCTGATGTAGAGGCTCATCTCCACCATCCCCTCCATGGTTTAATACATCGGCCATTGTATCACGTCCTTAGCTTCAATAAGTCCTACTTAACAAGAAGCTTTGAAATCTCCTGTCTCAATGTCTCAATACAACAAAAAAATGATCAGGCAACTATCATAGCTTCAAAATGCATGTACAGAATTTAACCATCTTTAGAAAAGATGGCATATGTGAGTAAATTAGATGAGTTAGCACTTTCAGCACAATGCACTCCTAGGCAATTAATAAACAACGTGACAAAGTGTTCTTAGTTGTTCCTATGGGGCCTCAATGTTCAAAACAAAGATTCTTAAACTATAATGAACTAAAATTAATAATATCAAAATTTATTGTTTTACTGTTTTTATCTTTTTCCTACATGGTACCATATATATACTCATTCAAGTGCATTAACAGATCTTCCTTCCGCAGCCCCAACACATAAAATAATGAACTGTCTTTTTCTCTACTCTACCGAGCCATAGATAGATGATTTAGAGAGAGAGAGGCCATACCCTTGTGCTAATGAGGTCGCGACAAAGAGTCATTGAAAGGACTAAAACTAAACTTTTGAAGTCTTGAACATAGCATAAATGTTTGGTATAAATTATTTATTAGCACGGCTAGTGTGTTATCAAGATTGACTATTAACGCCTGATTTGGGTTAATAATTAATAAGGTTAGAATAACACGACAAAATGGATTAGGATTTCTTGTTTACAAGCAAGTGTGTTTATAAACTCATAACAACACTCCAATCCCCACCCCCAAAAAAAATAAATAAAAAAAAAAGGAAGAAATGTACGAGCACCAAATTTCTTCCATAAATTCAAGCTCTACCCACTTACCTATTCATAATCATTAAAGTTCCCTAAAAACAAGCAAGAACCAACAAGGAACATTTTCTGGACTGCCAAGCAAGGATGTAGAAGAGAAGCACAGTACAGAGAGGTCAATCGGGAGCAAAATTCCGAAAAACCAACTCTCTTGGCAAAATGAAGCATGCCATGAAGCTTCTACAGAAGTATTTACACTACCTTTTCAGTCAGACAACCAAGCGTTGGCAATGACAAGCCAAAGTTTTCCTATATGGTTAATTGCAAATCATCTAACTATATGGTACAAACACTTAAACATATCGATTACAAATTTCTTGAACGAGTAGAGATGATAGACTCACTAAAACAAATTGATATTGAGATATTCATTTAAACCATCACTTAATGACATCTAGTTGAGAGCTAGTCCAACCTAAACAAAGTTGTCGAGCCAAGACCCTCAGACATCCAATAGGACTTCATATGACCGTCCCAAAACAAATTAATTCTAACATATGACATAGATATCAGTTGCGACAATCATTTGTTTCAAGGAATTTAAGTTCAAATGCCAATCATTCATTCTCAATCTTCTTCTTATTCAATTCTAACATATGACATAGAATACTTGAATATTTAATATTAAAAGACTTCAACATTGCATTGATGCATAATAATAAATAGATAATAAAACTCAAAATTAATCTATGATGTACAGAGAAATAACACCATCGAGTCGAGCCTACCTCATTTCATACAATGTTAAAATTGTTTAAGAAGTAATTCAACTTTTATTTATTACAAACCACTTAACAACATATTACATTATACAAACATTCCAAAAAGACATAAAAATCACACAAACAAAACATCATTACACAAACAAAAGCAGAACAACAATGGAAATTAATTCTAACATATGACATAGTATACTTGAATATTTAATAATGTACCAAAATAAACGTACTGAAATGACATACATTTCTGAACATTTGTTGCAAAGATGATATATGTATTTAGTTGTTCAAAATAGAACTTACTTGTGCCACTATCCAATACAGCCTAAATCTGAACTTAATAATAAATAAACATGTCAAAACTTTGTCCAGTTCTGAATACTCCAAACTAAACAAGGATGTTTGCGGTCCAACAAAGAAGCAAAATAGGGCACGGGCTCAGAGCGAAGAGAAGGCAAAAATGAATAAAAATTCATTTAAACCAACCAATGAACATCTTTCAACTATTAATATGTTAATTGCATATTGAACACTAATGAAAATGAATGATAAAAAAACTGCTTCTATAACAGAGAAGAAGAGAAAATGTCTGAGAATTGTAACGGATAATAAATTCATCAAGTACAGTAGTAGGGAAGAAACATATCCTATAAAATTAGTCATAAAAACTAACTTCATTAATTGCATTAGTTATTGAACAATAACCAAAATAAACATGAACCAAAAGCATGAATTCTTCCTCAAGAGAAGTCCGATGAGAAACTAACGTGTTGCTGGAATCCAAACGTCGGGAGGCTGCAATATTTTTCGCCCATCAAATGTTTGGCATGAAATCATGAACCCACGTCTTTTATATGGTTTTAGGGTGATAGATTGAGGTGGTGAGTAGAGATTGGAGATGATTGTTGAGGGAGGGTTTGGTTTGAGGGACAAGATTGAAGAGATTATTTGGGGGTTTCGGAGCCAAAAGTTCTGCTAGTGCAAAAGAATGAGAAATTGGGGGGAAATAATGATATGTGAGGATTATGCGAGATGTTTACATTTTATAAATTTTAGAGTTCTAAAGGGACGACTGCAGTCGTCCCTATACATTAAAAACACGAAAAAAAAAGTTGGGGCATCTGTTCGTAAAGCCATGCGATCGCATGGATTTGTTACCTGCGATCGCATGGTATGAACGAAAAACATTCTGCTGAAAAATTCAGCCATTTACGATCGCATGATAATAAACCCATGCGATCGCAAGGTCAAAAAAATTGTTGGGGCATCTGTTCGTAAAGCCATGCGATCGCATGGATTTGTTACTTGCGATCGCATGGTATGAAGGAAAAACATTCTGCTGAAAAATTCAGCCATTTGCGATCGCATGATAATAAAACCATGCGATCGCATGGTAAAAAATTTGACCCGAATTCCACATTTTCCAGGTTATCTAAAGTGCTGAATTGTAAATGCGCGAATTTCAACTTTTTCTTAACTATAGAAAACACTAATTTCGTCTCTTTAGATGGCGCCACAATTTCATTTTCATTTTCAGTTAATGTTTAATACAGACAATTAGTACGAAATTGTTCAAAATTAAATGACGTTATTGTAATATTTTCTTTAATTAAAATAACAAAATTAGATAATTGATGTCTAAATTTTTATTTAATAACAAAGAACTAAATAAATTACGTTATCATTATTATTTGTTTAATTTAATTAAAAAAATAGATAAATGATTGGTCATTTTTTATTTAATAACGAAAATTCTACTAAAAACAGAGTACAAGATTACAAAGTGTTGTTTGATCAATCGTCGTCACTATCATTGCTTCTATCAGCATTATCGTCATATTCGATAGTGTCGCAGTCTGTCTCCGTGTCAGATGCCTCAACCTCACCTCCATCATCGCCCTCATCGTTATCGTCCTCGTCCTCGTCCTCGTCCTCATTATCCACCTCCTCATCGTTAATAAAATTATATTCATCTCCACTAACATTCGACGATGACGCTCTCACTGCATGATGATCCAATTGAATGGCATCATTGTCGACCCGCTGCATAGTAATATGTTCAAAATTGCCAAGATCAACAAACAGCGAGAAGTTTGATGAGCTATCATCGTGCAGCAAATCTATCTCAGTCAGAACCGTCGCTGGCATATCCCACGTAGTACGATGATTGACTTCTTGAACCACTCGCCAGTTATGACTACGTGATGGGTCATCAATATAGAACACTTGCCTCGCTTGTGAAGCAAGTATGAACTGGTCATCTTTGTAAGCCTCTCTGCTGGTGTCAATACTTGTGATGTTGTTCTCTGTGACCTTTCTTTTTCCGTCACACTTAAACCATCTACACCGAAACACCACAATTGAGAAACCGTTTATATATGAAAGCTCCAATATATCCTGAAGCTGGCCGTAAAATATGTCATCACCAGTCCCTGCAATACTCACACCACTATTTTGTGTTTTACGTCGGATATCACGATCATAAGTTAGAAATCGAACTTCGTTAACGATACATGCTGGGTAGGAATGCACAACAGCATTTGTCCGAGACGCCAAAGATAGCAATTCTGGAGACACATCATCAGCGTTTATCGGATGTAGAGCATAAATCTATCATAATAAGATGTGAAGTCATTAACTAATCAAAAATTATACTAATTATAAATGCAAACAGTATTATTGTTCTACCTTCGTATGAAACCAAGCAGGAAAATCGGATCTATGAAACTGGTTAACATTGGTAACTCCACGAGTCTGCAACTGATCCTTGTGCTCACTGTTGAAGTAAAAATTACATTGAGCAATTGTTATAATAATAAAATCGTTTAATGTTAAAGATACTACAACAAATATGTACACACTCACTTTAAGTACATTTCAATGTCAGGACAGTTGTTAAGTATATAAAACTCAGCTTGAGCTCGAAGATCACTTTCGAGGACAACTAAACTTCTCTTTCCTATAGGACGACATTGGGATTCAAAAACAGATAGATGCTTTTTGGGAACACATAGATCGTCATTTCTCTCTGGTCGGTTGAATCGTGTCTCGACGTCGTCGAAATACCGTGAACAAAAAGTCAATGCTTCCTCAACAACATATCCCTCGGCTATGGAACCCTCAGGCTTCGATTGATTTCGCACATAGTCCTTTAGTTTCTTAAGATATCTCTCAAAAGGATACATCCACCTCATGTAAACGGGCCCACCAAGAATTGCCTCTTCAGGCAAATGCATCACAAGGTGAATCATAATGTCAAAAAAAACCGGTGGAAAGATTCGTTCAAGCTTGCACAATATGAGGATGAGTTGTTGTTGAGCATTAACCATGTCGCTAACCTTTATCGACCTTGCACACAATTTTTTGAAAAATGTACAAAGTTCAATAATAGTGGATGAAATTGTCTTGTTTAGAAATGCTCGACACCCGACGGGCAACAATCTTTGCATGAGGTTATGACAATCGTGTGACTTCAAACCAATTATTCGGTTTTCGTTAGGCGCAACGTTCTTTCTCAGATTCGATACAAAACCATCGAGAAATTTGACTTTCCGTATAAAATTGCAAAACTTTTGACGATCTGCATTAATAAATGTGTACTCTGCTGCAGGCTTCATCAATCTCCCCTTATCTTCGTACAAGTGCAGCTCATGTCTGATTTTTAATTTCATCAAATCACGTCTTGCTTTTTCTGTATCCTTAGATTTATGAGGATTGCCCAATAATGTACCCAACAAACTATCACATACATTCTTTTCTACATGCATGACATCGAGATTGTGTTTCAACTCATTTGTCGACCAGTAGGGCAACTCAAAGAAAATGCTCTTCTTTCTCCAGTTTAGCTCATTCTTAACCCTTTTTCTTTTAACACCCCCATAGCTTGGGTGTTTTCCTGGTGTTCTAATTTTCACACGACTAAGTTGCTGTAAGATATCTGCACTAGTCAATTGAGGCGGTGGCCCACGTCTCTCTGTTTGTCCGTTGAAAGTACGGTCATTTCGAAATGATGAGTACTTGGTAAGAAACGTCGATGACCCATATAAGCTGTCTTACCGATGACACGCGTCGAAGGTGTCTCTTCATTACAAGTTGGACATGCGTCGTAACCCTGACCGCTCCACCCTGATAAACTACTACGAGCAGGAAAATCACTAACTGTCCATAACATCGCTGCTCGCATTCTGAATATACAGTTATTACTTGATACATCACGCGTATCGATACCAGATGTCCACAATTCCTTCAGCTCATCCACTAATGGCCGTAAAAATACATCCATATCTTTGCCTGGTGATTGGGGACCTGGGATCAAAAGGGTTAGCATTAAATTTTCTTCGTTCATACACAGCCAAGGTGGTAGATTATAAGTTACCAAAACTACCGGCCACATGCTGTAAGACTGACTCATATTACCAAAAGGATTGAAACCATCTGACGACAATCCCAGCCGAACATTTCTTATCTCACACGCAAAATCAGGGTGATTTTTGTCAAAGGCCCGCCAAGCTTTTCCATCCACGAGATGACCCATATCATCCTCGTCCCTCGAGCGACCTGTATTATGCCACCTCATTAGTCTCGCAGTATGTGTTGTTGCAAATAAACGCTTCAGTCTAGGGGTCAATGGAAAATAACGCAACACTTTATGCGGGACATTCTTCCCAGAGGATTTGCCAGCTATTTGCACCCAACGACTTTCATAGCAAACTGGACAAATTTCTTTATCAGCATTTTCCTTCCAAAATAACGCACAATCATTCCTACAAACATGAATAGATTCGTACCCCAATCCCAACTTCGACATTAATTTTTTAGCCTCGTAGTGAGAGTCGACAAGATTGATTTTGGAGAAGGCCGATTTTAACAACTTCAATAGCCCATCTACAGATTTATTTGTCCACTTATTGACCACCTTCAAATGCATCAGCTTAGTTAAAAAATTTAGGAACGAGTAAGAAGATACTCCTGGATACAACTCTGAATGCAGAGCATCGAACAAAGCGTCGTAACCTAAATCAGAAGATTTGCCAGCAGCTGAGTCATCCCCGACCACATCGGTAAGAACATCCGCCATCTCATCTTCTGCAACAAGCCCTTCGTTCTGTCCTTGCATATTCATAGGCCCTTCCTCACTCTCCCCGTGATAAATCCACCTCTCGTAGTTCTCGTAAAAACCGTGACGAAATATGTGAGACTCAACATCATCTACCAATTGCATCATCATGTTTATACATCTTTTGCATGGACATTGAATCATTCCCCTATCATTTGCTAATGGCCTCGCCATATTTATGAACGCTTTCAGACCATGCCAAAACTCTGCAGACTTTGCCCGTCTTCTATTCAACTTTATCCAACTCTTATCGATTTCCATTTCCACTTTAGAGTTGCTGCAACACCAAAAAAATAACAATAATTAAGTGTAGTATACAAGTGGTGTGAGAATGTCCTAACTCCTTGTCGCTCCAATACTAATTTTAGGTGTGGGCCCTAGCCATTCGACATTGATTTGTAATTTACGAGTTGTGTTAATTTTTTCTATGATTGCCTATGTTTCACGTGTAAATTTTGACAGCATCTCCCTTCTATTCTCCTAAGTGTGCGCACTATTTTAAACACAGTCCACACCCGGAGAATAAAATGAAGTCAATACCAAAAATCATACGCGATAGTCGAGGCAATTATAGGAAAAATGTATGATAACACAACTCGTAACTTACAAATCAATGTCAAACTGTCCGAAACAGGACAATTCAAAGATTAGTTTGTAAACATCAAACAACCCAAAATGAGGTTGTGTGTGCTTAATAAACTAATCTTCAAACGGCATTCTAAGGTTTATGAAAGTGCAATGTATTGTGAAAATAAAATAAAAAGTAAAAAATAAAACAGAAAACTAAATCTTAAATATATAAGTGAAATACGTAAATTTGACTAACCAATGATCTCTTGAAGACTGCAACTAAGACCTTTAAACTGGGGGACTGCAATAGAGAAAGAGAGATTCAAAATGGTATAATTTGTGGATTAAGCTTGAAAGAGACTTTGAAGAAATATTGCTTCTGATGGGAATTTGTAGACTGGAGCTATTGGGACGACATAATGTCGTCCCAATTGCTAGAACATCTATTAGGACGACATAATGTCGTCCCAATTGCTAGAGTTGGGCGCGAGAATATCCCGCCAATATGCTGAGGGTATTAGGACTTACAGGGACGAATATTTAAGTTATGGAGACGACAATAGTCGCCTTTGATTCTGTAGGGACGACATACTCCGTCGTCTCTACAGGTCTGTCACTATAGGGACGACAAATAAGTCGTCCCTATAGATTCTGGACCTATAGGAACGTAATTTAACACTATTATGATGACTTTAGTCGTCCCAGTAGCTTACAAAGCGGAAAAAATTGGCACCATTTCTTATGACCTATGGGGACGATTTTTTTAGGCTATAAGGACGATATTAGTCGACTTTATTTCTTTAGAGACGATGTTCCGTGTTGTTGCTATAGGTATGTACTCTATAGGGACGACGAATAAGTCGTCTCTATAGATTCTAGACCTATAAGGACGACAAATAAGTCGTCTCTATAGAGTCTGGGCCTATAGGGACGACAAATAAGTCGTCCCTATAGATTCTAGACATGTAAGAATGTACTTTAGCACTATTAGGACGACTTTAGTCGTCCCAGTAGCTTACAAAGCGGGAAAAATTGGCGCCATTTCTTATGACCTACATGGACGAATTGCTTAGGCTATAAGGACGATATTAGTCGACTTTATTTCTTATGTACTCTATAGGGACGACAAATAAGTCGTCTCTATAGATTTTGGACCTATAGGGACGACAAATAAGTGTGTTGAAACGACTTTTGTCATTTCTATATCTATTACAATTTTTAGAGACGATATTTTATTGTCGTCCCTATATATGCCATATATAGAGACGAATTTTATGTCGTCCCTATAGATGTCGTCCCTATAGCTCCTTTTTCTTGTAGTGAATGTAAATGAGGTATTTTCTCAAAAGGTTTAATTAGATATAGGTAACAATCCAAGATTCGAAAAAAAAAAGTGTATTATTTCAATTTTTGGAAGGAAATGAGGTATAAAATCTACTTTTCACTTCGTTGGTTTTATAACGAAATGGATAATTTTAACAAAATCATGTCTCATTCAATTTTCAAAGAACTAAATAGGGATGGCAAAATGTCTAATCCCGAATATAGTCACAATCTCGACTATTATTTTTTATTTTATTAAATCATATTTAAAAATATCAAATAAATAAATAAATAAAAATAATAGAAAACAGAGATATTTTAATCTCTGCTTCAACCTCACCCACTTGTCAGCTCTACAACTAACCAACTCGATAAATTTGAATTGAATTATGATACAAAAACGAAAAAAGACCAAATAAATCATTCTATGATGATAATAGATAGAATAACCACCTTTTTTTTTTTTCTTTTCTATTGTGTACAATGCACATATACAATCGAAGAGCCAATCAAAGAATTTCATTATATCTCTTCTTAGCGTTCTATTTCATTTGATATTTTGTAAGGATCAAATATTGGAAGGAGTGGGGTTGGCAATACAAGGGAGCCACAGAGCCAATGTTAGAATGAAATCTAGAAAATTAAAATCCTACATTAGAATTGATATATCTTAAATAAGAATTGGAATATTTTCTTTACATTTAGAACAAGTTTTTCTTTTGTAAATTTCGATTCTAATTATCAGAATACAAAATATGTTGAACGAAGAAGTAATATCACAATTATTTTGACGACCGCATGTTGTAGTGAAGAAAGATATATCATCGTAGCAATTAATATTAATCTTATTCCGACAAACATGTCCCATGAGCTATCATTTCTTTCATTTTTTACAGTCACAAAAGCATATTTCACGGATACATCTATGGAATTTGCAATAAGAAGGACAATAATGAGCACAATCATTATCAATCTTGCACACACTAGTCTTCTTCTTTTCGAATCCTTCATTTTTCAATGGCTTCGAGTTCAAGTGAGGGGGCTCGTCATGGCACGCACAAGAATCATAAATGCAATATGCGACTTTACAATCAGGGTAATCATCGTAATCATAGTCGTGACGACATGGTACTTGTACTCGTCTTATAATTGTAGAATCTGCCAATCAAATTTTATAAATCATTTTGGTGTTATACAAGACATGAAAAATAATAATATAGAAATTCGAACAAAAAAAATAAAAAACATTTAACAAAATTAGAGTCAAGTACAAACGACACGTAGATTATGTGTGTATGCATTTAAGATGTAGAGAAGCAAAACTAACTCGAGCCGATAATCAAGAAAGTGACCATAAGGACCACCTTGGGCGACACCATCTCCATATCTTGTAAGTAACCCACCCTGTACAATATATAGAGTTATTATGGTAAGTATTTTCAGACCAGAAATAATAATAATAATAATCAGATTAATGCAATTATGGTAATTACTTAATTAGATTCGAGCAAGAAATAATTACAATCAGATTAATGCAATAAAAGCTAATATTTAAAAATAATTTTTAAGAGATTTTCATAAAAAAAATGATGAAAGTTGTGAGTCCTATAAAATATATGAACGAAAATGAGTATGATAAAAAAGAGTTTATTTTAAACTCTACCGAACGCTTGTTAAAAATAAAAATTGAAGCTGGGTTTGTTGGTACAAAATTCAAGACTTCATTAGAAGTATACAAAAATTCTATACTAGTAGGATCAATATGTTGGTATTATATACTTATAAAGATTTGACTTACATAAATAGCTAAATGTGTCTTTTCTCTAATAAGTAATAATTTAAATTTTTAATGACATTATTTAATATAGTATCAGAGCAAACAGATATCCTGAATTTTTGGTATTAACAGAAATATATTGATGGATCGTGTATATTTATATATGTATTTATAGAATCTTCATGAATTTATAGAAGTTATTTATGGCTAGTTTCCTTGTTTCTACTGCAATAGCAAAGAAGATGAACAGATTTTGAATGAGAGAACTACAAAGTTAAAATTCTAAAATAATTGGGAATCTTCACAAGGAGAAAAATAATAATGGCCGATTTGTGCTTTGGGATCTTAATTTTATTTAAAGACAGAGACCATTTCTATCTCGTGTAAAAGTTATTGTACAACATATTACTCTAGGCATACTTTCCAAGAATGATATGTATGGATATCCTTTAACGTGGGATATCCGTACCAAGCAGACAAGTGTAATCGCACGTACTTGCCTTACATTGGATAGGTGTACAATAGTATCTGAATACCCTTAACTATTATGAAAAAACACTATATAGTTGGAAATTTGATTGCACTGCTATAAAACAAATCGTTTGTGGGAGTTATAGGTCAAACTTTAGTAGATAAAAGAATCAGATTAATGCAATTAAAGCTGATAATCTAGGTTTAAAGAAAAAGAAATTAACTTTACCACCAAAAAAATAATATTAATAATGAGAAATTTGGGTTTCATAGAATAAAGTTAGTGTTCCTAATCTAGCCTCTTCTTTTTTTCTTGGTATTTAAAAACTCATGAAAAATTGAAATGCTTTAGAAGTTATGTTTTTTCAAAATTAGAATTGGAAATAATTAAATTTAATCAAAGGTTGTATCTATTCAAAAATAAATTTTCATAGACTCTTGAGTATTATTAACTCAAGAATTCAAGTCGTTTTTCAATAATTCTTTCTCTATAATTTCGATTGTTCTAATTTTTCTTATACATAGGGAGTCGTCATTATAGTTTATTCTAAAAATAAAACACGAGACTTTGAGGGTGTGCGATGTCTCTTTTAAATTACTCTTTTAGTGAATCGGTGTAGCAACGTGAAGAGGGCGTAGTCTCATATTGATGCGAACATCTATAAAACTTGCGTGCTTAATTTCTATAGGTGATATAGAATTAAGATCTCTAATTTTGAACACACATAATATTTTAATAAATTGGCGCAAGAGTTTTAAAGAAAAAGAATATACCATTTATTAGTATCTTATTCTGACAAACATTTGTGATTAATTCTATCTATTTTTAACACTCACAAAAGCATTTTCCACCGATACAGTTAATGCGATTGCATTTCGAAGGACAATAAGGAACACAATCTCTATCAATCTTGCACACACTTTTCGCCTTCATTTCAACTCCTGCATTTTCAATGGCTCTGGCTCCGAGTGAGGAGGTCTTCTTAAAGGCAAATGGTGGTACTGGTAAGTGTGCCTCAGTGAATATAACACCTGTCAATTCTTGAATTTTATTAGTTTTTCTTGTATTTTTCAAAGAAAAAAAATTGAAAAAAATACGAAAATTGATGTGAAAATGTCAAGTACAAACGACACGTACTAAATATATATGTGTATGCTTGTAAGACGGGAACAAAATTAAAACTAACCATTTGCGATCATCAAGAAAGTAACCATGAGAAAAATCTTAGGTGAAACCATCTCTTTATATATATTGAAAATAAATGAATGAGTGTAAGAGGGCATGAGACTATATATAGATGAGACGATGATGATGATACATTGTTACCTATACAAATTATTTCAACGTGTCAAACAAGAAATAATAAGAATCGAATTCAGGAAATAATAATTGATATTCTAAATCTATTTTGGTTTTTATAAGAATCGAATAATGATATCTATCATTAGTATAGATCGTCATCAGTCTAGGTGACAGTGAAACTCCTAATTTATTATCCAATGTATTAAAATAAGAATCTCTATCAATGTGTAGGATTGATAATCAATATAAATTATGATACAATTAATTAGGTTAATGCAATAAAGCTAAGTGCATGTTTGGTATTGTTAAAATTATTTTTTAAATACTTATAAGTTATAGGTCTTACTAAATGTGTGGATAAAAAGTATATTTGATCAGCTCAAATTATAATTTAAGCTTGATCAAACATGCACTTAATATTCAAAACCTGTTTTAAGTATTACAAGGTTAAAATCCTAAAACAATTAATTCGATGAAACTTCATAAGGGAAAAAAATTATGACCGATTCTTGTATTAATAACTAAAAGTTAATATAATTCATAATCCAATTAGGAATATCTTGTTTTCATTTTGACTATCCTTGATTTTTATTAAATTAAATCAATTATTCAAAGTTCATCATATATCCAATGTATTTCACAAAGGGGGGCCATTCGTTCTACCAATGTATTTGATAAATAATCACTGTCCTTAAATTCAACCAATCCAACGGTCTAGATGCATTATCACTTTTAAAATCTTTATATTCGCATCCAAACACATCCTAATAAATGCTTTAATACATCTAGAACGTTAAATTGGTTGAAATTAATAGCCGTAATTATTTGTCAAATATATTAATGGACAATGGGTTCCATTTCACAAATACCCACAATCTCATAAATATTCATGAAGTTCTAATTACTCAAATGTTGATTCTACCAATGTATTTATTACCATACTCTAAGATTATGTGAAAATAATATTGAGAGTGTGTTTGGCAGAGTTTAAAATAAACTCCTTTTTAAAAAAAAAAAAAAAACTCATTTTTAATTACATATTTTATGAGACTTATAACTTTTATTAATTTTTTAAATACACATTTAATCAATTTTTATCAAAATCTCCTAAAAAACTACTTTTAAACTTTATCAAACAAACACTTTGACAATTTTGTTGACTTACAAATCATTATGAGTGATCCCCACGAACAAATATCCATTATCCCCATATACATCAATGGAATTTATTAGGACGTGACAGTCTTTGCAAGAGGATGGTGCAACTATAGGGAATTGAAGTACTATATTAAAAGGTTAATCCGTACGTAGTCTGATTTTTTATAAGCGCATTATTTAACCCATATCTAGCCGATATTGGACTTTTGTTTGTACTTTCTCAACAATTTTCCTTTCAAGTAATTGACTATACATCTCTTCCCCTCAAACCATGAAGGATTAAATACTTTGTCAAGGCTCAATTCTTTCACTATGTCGAGTGTCATTGCCTCAAGAGCCAACCATGAATTTTTTGAACTGTCACCATCCAATTTAGGGCCCACCACCTTTGTCTGACTGCAACGTGGGATTCATCTTGTACGTCCATATAGTTAAGTTTGGGTCTAGCTCTGATAAGAAATTGAGGTTTCATCTCAAAAGGTTAACACATTAGGTAAAATAGCCAATTCTCTTATAATAAGTCCACCATTTACCCTATTTTTAATCGATATGGAACTTTGTTCGCACTTTCCCAAAACTGCCATGTTAACAAGGGGATCTCTGTTACCACCATCCCTACGATCATGACCACCCCTTTTACCAGCACCGTCGTAAGCAGGGCCACCATAATGCTAGCCTCGTTCGTCTGCGCCTCGCACATTGCGTCCTGCTCTTTGCGCCTCCCCGTACAGATGTCGGCTATCTCATGTTGATGATTCCAAACTCGCCATGTGTTGTTTCAACACTTCAATTTGTTGACGAGGCTGTGCCATCTCCTCCCGTCACTGAATCACATCCAGATGAGCATCACGAGCAGCCGTTCTCAGTCTTGGAGGTATTGTCACGAACGTTCTATCTCTGACACCACTATGATGCAAACAACAAGGCCAAGTTAATGAACACGTGAGCAACAGTTTGTCGATTCCACAAATAACAAATTGATATAAAAAGTTTTGAAGAAATCTTCTTCTTTGAGAGTTTATTTATTCAATAATCACCAAAAATCGATCAAGTGCAATAACCATGTTTCAATACTTCAAATCTGGAAAATAAACCCTACGTATGTAAAAGACTCAAAACATCCCTACTTAAATAATTAAACATTAAACAAATAAGCAGTAAATAAGAATTAGACTAATGTTCAACCGACAACTTCAGCACCACTCGATCGGCCCACTCTTCTTGTATTCTGCCAACAGCTTGTGGTTCACTCCTTGTGTGTTTGGTGCACTCGACCCCCATCATAGTATGATTTTGTAGTCCTATAATAAAAGGTGCATCTAAATCTTTTTCATTTTTACCAGTTTCTAACACTCAAGATATATGTCCTCCATTGAAATTAATTAAAGAAATTTAAAATGAGATATGAGTCTATAGATGAAATATTTATTAATATAAAAAATGAACCGTAGAGAAATAAAAACTAAAAATTGAGATTAATTTATCAGATGGACCTATGTTGTGTAAGTGTTTGTTTGTCTTAGTAAATTATAATTTAAGCTGATCAAACATGATGTTTATCTACAAATTTTGTAGAACTCATAATTTACTACACATATTATCTACATATTTCATAGAACCCACAACTTATAAACACTTCAAAAAAAAAAACTCAGCATCACCAAACATGCGTTAAATGTGAAGGTATTCAAGAATAGAAATAAGTAATGACCGAAAAAGATCATCGTTATGTGTAGAAGCGGAGCCATGATATTTTGGAGGGGACTAATATTTTAAATAAAAAATAAAAAATATTGCACTACAAAAATAGCTTTTTTTACGTAGAATGTCCCCTACCTCCGCCCCTGGTTATGTGACTTGATAAGTGCATTTTGTGCACTTATTCAGGCTTTAAACTAAGCTTTTATTCTGTTATTTTATTAATTTTCTACTTAATTTATTGTATTTCCTTTCTATTTCAGTTTTGGACCTGTTTAATAGCAAGTGAAGAAGAATTGATGGAAAGTGTAACGACCAAGGACTTTCCCCTACAAGCCTCTCGCTTCAGGGGCTATTCCGTGTGCCGTTAGCTTACATACTATCCACTGGAGTCTAACCTCGAGTGGACAATATATAAGCTAACGAAGCATAGAATAACCCCAAAGAGAAAGGCTTGTAGGGGAAAGTCCGTCGTCGTTACAAAATAACAATAAATTGGAAGATATTTCGAAAGTATGAGGGTTAAATTATACTCAATTGAAGCTTGAATGACCATTTTGGAGGCTATTGGAAGGTTTGAGGACTAAAGTAACCAAAATCTAAAATTGGAGAACCAAAGGTACAAATTCAAAGTACTTAAGTTGGGCGATCGCCCAGCACATGAACACAAAAGCATAACCTAATTTAGCATAACTGGGCGATCGCCTAGTGTAAATTATAGCCGCGGAATTTTTGTTTTCTTTTTGTGTTCGACTTCAACTATGAAACTTTTTGGGATGCAATTTTTATGATTCTTTTGTGATCCTTTGGATACTATTATGGAACTATAAATATGAGTTATTAACTCATAATTGGGAAGCCGAATTTGGGAGCTGAATTTGGAGAAAAAAACAAGAAACGAAGATTGAACAAAGATCAAGATAGTCTCTTTCAAGTTTTCTTCCTATCCGAGTGATGGCTTTTATATTTTTTTTTTTCTCTTTATTTTCTTATTCTTAGTATGTTAGGCTAGACCATTTTGTGCTAGGAATACGATGAAGCTTGTAGTTTAAATTCTTTTATTTAGAAACTTGATTTTTGACGATTTACATCAATATAGTTTTGAATAATTAATTTTGATTTCTTTTCATCCACAATTATATACGTAGTAATTGTATGATTCTAGTGGTTTGTTTTACTATCAAAAGATCGAAAATAGGCTAGACATTATTTTAATTATCTTAAAGTCCGATAGGGGATAGAAATATATCGCTATGCTTTATGTGTTATTTAATTATCCATAAAAACTTAATGCATTCTTATGTATTCTCATTCGTCATAGATATATAGTCAGGTCATACATATGAATATGTTTAATTTTATTCGAGAGAAACTGTTAAACAATTTAGGGATATTGATCGCCATAACTTACGTGCTTTGTTAAAATCAAGAATCAAGATAGAGAAATTAACAACTATAAGTGGATTCGGGATCCTAGTACTTTTCTTTTTCAAATTTAAAGTAATTTTTCATAAATTTAATCTTTTGATTATTTGAATTAAAATTATTTAATTATTCTTAGTTCATATTTTATTTATTTTAAAACACCAAATTTCAAAAGTAATTTGATTCGGTTAAGGTTATTTTAATTGCAATTGAACAATCTAAATTCCTGTGAGCACGATACTTGAACTCAAAATCAATTATATTACTTGTACGATCCGTACACTTGCGGTACAAAATAAATCGCTAACAAATATGTTGGCACCGTTGCCGAATATTTAGTTTTAGTTCTTTTTCAATTATTTTAGTACTAATTTGAAATTTATTTTATTTTATTATTATTTCATTTATTTCAGTGTTTGAATTGTTTCTTTTCAGGCAAAAAGATGTAAGAAAGACACCAAAAAGACAAAAAACGGTAAGATACAATGAATAACATCGTAATTGCTCAGGCAGGACGGGAGATTAATGAAGATAATATGATATTTGGAGACTTTATGACTCAGCAGATCATCCAGAGCTAGTCTAGCATTGATGAGGACATCATGCTTTATGATGCAACTTCTGATATTGATGAGGACAACATGCTTTTTGGAGATTTCATCGCAATGCACTAGGCTAATGTAGCGAGATATGATGCAACTTCTGAGATTGATGAGGACAACATGCTTTTTGAAGATTTTATAGCAATGCACCAGGCTAATATAGCGATATATGATGCAAATCTGAAATTGATGAGGACAACATGCTTTTTGGAGATTTCATCGCAATGCATCAGGCTAATATAGCGAGATATGATGCAACTTCTAAAACTGATGAGGATGACTTGATCTTGAGAGATATATGGAAACTACCGGCCATACAAAGTTCTTATCCCTACTCCTACACCTTTCCAATCGATACTAAAGCCAACCTAATGGAACACATACCAAGCATTACAACAAGAAGTTGAGAGAAACTGTTCGACATTTTAGATAATAGACATGTCATCCAACTTGAGGAAGCACCAATTAAAGAAGAAGATTATGTGGAGAAATAGAAAATGATCCTAAATGGGCAAAATGAAAATGTGATATTTAATTGTGTTGCACTTATCAAGCAATTCTCCGACTCCCGTCTTTCTTCTAAAATTGATTTTGTGTCAAGATCGATGAGAAAGTTGAAGTTTTCGTAATTGTGTTCGAGTAAAGTATTAAACTAAAATTATATTTTTATGAGGAGCGCAAATTCAAATTTTTGAAGATAAACAAAAAATGGTGCAAAGTCAATAGATGCAGCAAAACAAGTCCTCCAAAGCACTATTTAAAGTGCCGTAAAACGATTGTTATAAAGTCAAGCTAACGACTTTAAACAAGCCCTTAATGGGAGGCGACCCATTTTTATATCCTTATTTATTAATTTATATTAAATAATGCATTAATTTTTTTTATATATTGTTTATTACACTTATAAGGTCTCACCATGTCAACCGTATGATGCTTCCATTTGCAATGCGCATGGATAATATCTATGACATCATCTTTAGACAATGAGTCCCAGCACAACATCTGAGTCCAATTTAGCCAGACCTTCAACCAGCTAGATCCATCTTTTCTACATCTACATCCAGGGAATAACTGATATCTTTCTTCCTTTATTTACTTATTTTTACTATTACATTGGGAACAATGTAATGTTTTAGTTTGGGGTGGGATAAGTATCAAGATACTTATTTGATAAATTTTGAGTTTGCATACTATTCGAGTCTGAATAACTGAAAAAAAAATTTATTGTTGAAAGGCTTGCCGTTAATAATAGTATTATTTGTTTGAAGTTAAATACATTTTTAGTTAGAATGTTGGACAACACTTAAATTATGTTTTTACTTGAATACTTATCCATGTTAGACTATATTAATGAAGCACGTAGTTACTATTGACTTATCACTTATATGAGAAAATGACTTGAGGGTATGTGTTGATATTGTTGACTTAGGATTGTTGTGAAAAATCTCGATCTCAAATTCTTAAACTCGTAATCAAACTGTTCGAGAACAGTTTGAGGGTGTTAAAGTTAGTACATGTGTTTGTAGAATTTTGATGGTTTGGATTTTCTGGTCTCATCTTTGGTTGAATAGGTTGTAATCAAGGAATCTAAACTGGACACTACTCACTGTTGATAAAAAATAAAATACTTGACTCGAACAATTAAGCATGTCAGAGTATTTTAAAATCTGGTGCCCTATGGTCATCTGACTTGCAAGTCATCGGCCCAAAATTTGCTACATGGGTCACTAAAAAAATATTTAAAATTTACATCTCCACTTCTCTTATAGCCTATAGGACTCGAGCAATTAAGTATGTTAGAGTATTTTAAAACCTGATACCCTAAGATTATCTGACTTGGGAGTCATCGGTCCAAAACTCACTACATGGGTCACATGGAAAGCTTACGGAGAAAAGTATTGCATACAAGATGTAAGAATGTAAACATGAGTTAAATAAATAAAAAGAGTTAGAAGTGCTCGGTAAGGATTGTTGGGTTAGAACCTTAAAGATTGAAGATGAGAATTTAAAAATGACTTACCATCCTGGTTCTAGTAATACTAGTTTCTAATTTTTACAGCTTTATTTGAAAAAACATTGTATTGATCGATATGAACCAAATTCGTTAGAACACTTTAGGATTGAAGAGAAAAACATTAGAAGTGTGATATTTTACGAGAGGTATAAGGAATAAATGACTACAAAATGTTTGAGATTATAAAAATATCAACAACATAATATTGGTTATGGTCTGATACAGGCGTAAGTTCAATATTTGTCTATTTACACACTCACAAAAGGTCGAGTATCAGATAAATAAAAATTTATTTGTTGTGTTGTTTAATATATTTCTAAAAGTGTTGCTTTATATTCGAACATGAGGCATGTGGTAAGAAATTTAACATTAACTCAATTTCTGGTAATTCTCTTAGCTTAGTTTAAATTTGTAGTTTAATTTTGTTTTTGTTCAAGGACGAACAAATATTTAGTTTAGGGGTGTTTGATAAGTACATTTTGTACACTTATTCATGTTTTTAAATCAAGCTTTTATTCTGTTATTTTATTAATTTTCTACTTAATTTATTGTATTTTTCTTTCTATTTCAGTTTTGGACCTGTTTAATAGCAAGTAGAGAAGAATGGATGAAAAGAGCAATAAATTAAAAGATATTTCAGAAGTATACGGATCAAATTATACTCAATTGAAGTTTGAATGACTATTTTGGAAGCTATTGGAAGGTTTGAGGACTAAAATAAACAAAATCTAAAATTGGAGGACAAAGATGCAGTTTCAAAGTACTTAAGCTGGGCGACCGCCCAGCACGTGAAAACAAAAGCAGAACCCAATTCAGCATAAATTATGGCTGCGTAATTTTTGTTTCCTTTTTGTGTTCGACTCCCATTAGGAAACCTTTTAGGACGCAATTTTTATGATTTTTTGGAATTTTTTTGTGCACTATTATGGAACTATAAATATGAGTTATTAACTCATAATTGAGGAGCCGAATTTGGGGAGAAAAACAAGAAACGAAAATTTAAAGAAGATCAAGATATTCTTTTTCAAGTCTCTTCTTATCCGGGTGATGGCTTCTATATTTTATTTTTCTCTTTATTTTCTTATTTTTAGTATGCTAGGCTATACTATTTTGTACTAGAATTACGATGAAGCTTGTAGTTTAAATTCTTCTATTTAGAAACTTGATTTTTGATGATTTACATCAATATAGTTTTGAATAATTAATTTTGATTTCTTTTCATTTGCAATGATATATTTAGTAATTGTATAATTCTTGTGGTTTGTTTTACTAGCGAGAGATCGAAAACATGCTAGACATTATTTTAATTATCTTAATGTCCAATAGAGAATAGAAATATACCGCTATACTTTATGAATATTTAATTATCTATAGAAACTTAATGCATTCTTGTATATTCGTATTCATCATAGAGATATAGTCGGGTCTTACATATGAATATGTTTGATTTTATTTGAAAGAAACTGTTAAATAATTTAGGGATATTGATCGTCATAACTTATGTGCTTTGTTAAAATCAAGAATCAAGATAGAGAAATTAACAATTATAAGTGGCTTCGGAATCCTAGTACTTTTCTTTCTCATATTTAAAGTAATTCTTCATAAATTTAATCTATTAATTATTTGAGTTATAATTATTTAATTATTCTTAGTTCATATTTTAGTTAGTGTAAAACACCAAATTTCAAAAGTAATTTGATTCAGTTAAGGTTATTATAATTGCAATTGAATTATCTAAATCTCTGTGAGTACGATACTTGAACTCAAAATCCATTATATTACTTATGGGATCTGTACACTTGTGGTACAAAATAAATCGCTAACATGACTTAACTCGAACATCGACCTAGTTAAGATAGTAATACACGTAAATCAAATCGGGCCGGGTTGCAAATTATTTATGGAAAAATTGCCTATAAGTCACTTCTATATGACTTGTTTTAAATTAGGTCAAAAAAATTTTTAAATTGTAATTAAGTCATACTTTCAATAATATTTTAAATTAATTCCAAAATCACCCCTATAATCCATATTTTCTATCCACGAGTTCTTCCATCCCCACAAGCCTCCTCCACCTCCGGCGACAACCTTCTCCACCTTCGGCGACCTCCAACGAGTGTTTCTACGGTGCAATGTCACTTTTTAATTCCCCACGTGTTCAGTGGAGGAGGTCACTTTTTAATTCCGCCGCGATTTGGGTACTATTTTTTGGCGTGGGGGCTGAATTTGATGGTGTGAGGCTGGATATGGGTGCAATGAGGATGACCGAATGTGATCCAGTGAAGTTCAGGTCCGGTGGTATTGGGTCGGGTCTACCATAAGAAATCTGGTTCTGGTTTCTTGTTTTCTGATCATTTTGCACACATGAATAGAAATCAAGTTGTGTTTATTAGTTGTTGGAGTCAGATGGACTTTTGTCTATGATTCAAATTTCAGACGTCTGAATGAATATTTATATAATGGAAGATTATGCAAGAGAAGAATGGCATATGGTTGACAGGGATGGTGCCTGGCATTTTTCCAATCTGTTAGACTGGTGAATATGTTTTTCTTGCAACACATAAGCAAGTATTGGTTTATCAAAGAAATAGCTGAGTTTGGAAGGAGAGTGTATTCTGTGAAGAACAATGCCACCCTGCCATTGTGGTTCTCTGTACATGTTTTCCAGAGTACAATTTTATCTTGTCAATAAAGTATAAGGTGTAGATGCTGGATTGCATACTTGATGTTGGTGATTTAAATTTTGAATGTACATGTCTAATTGAGTTTTTTTTTCTTATAGTCTTTGGTACTGTTAATGTATCCATGACTGACTTGCAAAGTTTGCAATTTAGTCATCAACCAAAGTTTTGAAGTAGTGCTAGATTGTGTAAATCAAGGATGGTGATAGTTTCATAAAAACATGTTTCATAGTGTTATGATGAAAGTTGGCCATTAGATTTTTTCTCTGTGTTGTTAATTAGTCATGAAAATTGTTTATACAAAACAGTATCACAATAGAAATGGGCATAGAATTCGCATACGTGCTCAGAATTTTTATTATAATATGTTTTCGAAATGGTCTCGACGAGCCAGTCAAGACCAGTCGCTTCGCCACTGCGTACGATGGATTTTAGCCATTTGAAGTCGTCTCTTTAACTTAAAATAGCAATCTTTAATTTTTCTTGTCAAAACAGTATCATACATATTAAAACAGTATCACAAAATATTATCATAATAGAAATGGCATAGAATTCGCATACGTACTCGAAATTTTTATTATAATATGTTTTTGAAATTGTCTCGACGAGACGGTCAAGACCAGTTCATTTGTCACTACGTACGATAGATTTGACCCGTTTGAAATCATCTCTTTAGCTTAAAATGACAATGTTTAATTTTATTGTCAAAAAAGTATCATACATCCTCTAAAACAGTATCACAGATAAATGTTATACATGAAAATATGTTGTTCAAGTCCATTGATACTATTTGCATTCAATAACATTATCATAGATTAAAACAGTATCATAAATATTTTACTAGTTGAAGTAATTAAACTGTTCTTAAAATACTCAATTAGTATTATAAGAACATTGATACTATTTGCACTCAATAACATTATTATATATTAAAACAGTATCATATGTTAAACATTATCATAATAAAACAGTATCAAAGATAAAAACATGATGTAAGTGTACCATAGCACATTATATATACAAAACAGTATCATATATAAAACTAAATACAAGATATTTTAATGGTTGAACTAATGATGCTGTTCTTAAAATGCTACATTAGTAGTACAATATAATAAGTTTAAACATTGTCATAAATAACAGTATTATAGGTTAAAACATTATCATAATAAAACAGTATCAAATATAAAAGCGTGATATAAGTATATCAATATAAATTATATAAATAAAACAGTATCATAGATAAAACAAAGAGATTGATACAGTATCATAGGTTGAAATATTATCAAAGATAAAAACATGATATAAGTATACCAATTCACATTAATTCAAATAAAACAGTATCATAGATAAAACAATATCATAAAACTAAGCATAAGATATTTTAATGGTTGAAGTAATGATATTTTTTTAATACAGTATCATAGGTTGAAACATTATCATAATAAAACAGTATCACAGATAAAAACATGATATAAGTATACCAATTCACATTATCTAAATAAAACAGTATCATAGATAAAACAGTATCATAAAACTAACTACAAGATATTTTAATGGTTGAAGTAATGATACTGTTTTAATACAGTATCATAGGTTGAAACATTATCATAATAAAACACTATCACAGATAAAAATATAATATAAGTATACCAATTCACAGTATCATAGATCAAACAGTATCTTTTGATATTATTTTAATCCATGATACTGTTTTAATTCTATGATACTGTTTGAATGTCTTACTTTTAATCTATGATACTCTTTTGTTTAGGTAATGTGCATTAGTATATTTTGATATTGTTTTAATCCATGATAATGTTTTAATCATATGATACTGTTTGAATGTCTTACTTTTAATCTATGATACTATTTTGTTTAGGTAATGTGCATTAGTATATTTTGATATTGTTTTAATCCATGATAATGTTTTAATCCTATGATACTGTTTGAATGTCTTACTTTTAATCCATGATACTGTTTTGTTTAGGTAATGTGCATTAGTATATTTTGATATTGTTTTAATCCATGATATTGTTTGAATCTATGTGGAATGAATTTTATTTATGATACCATGCTTTTATCTTTGATATTGTTTAATTATGACAATGTTTGAACCCGTGATACTGTTTGAATGTCTTTGTTTTGTCTATGATACTGTTTTAATTCATGATAATGTTTTGTTTAGGTAATGTGCATTAATATAAATTGATACTGTTTTAATCCATGTTTTAATCTATGATACTGTTTTGCATAATACAGTATCAAACAAAACATATGACCAATTAAATAGTATCAAAGATAAAAGCATGATATCATAGTCATGTGTGTTGTTTGATACTGTATTATGCAAAACAGTATCACAAAAAACAGTATCACAATAGAAATGATCATAGAATTTGCACTTTTGCTCAGAATTTTTATTATAATATGTTTTCGGAATGGTCTTGACGAGACGGTCAAGACTAGTTGCTTTGCCACTGTCTATGATGGATTTTACCTGTTTGAAGTTGTCTCTTTAGCTTAAAATAACAATCTTTAATTTTTTTTTGCAAAACAGTATCACAAATCCTCTAAAACAGTATCACGGATTAATGTACATCCTTTTGCTGTAAATTAAAGCTCTTCCAAGGTATCTGAGTCCCTTAAAAGCAAACACATACTTCAGAGCAATGCCAAGATGAAGAAAGAATAACTGCTCACTATCATTAAAAACAAAGAAAAAAAAAATCAACAAATTTCACTATCATTACAAACAGTATCATATATTGAAACACATCTATTGAAACATTCTAACATAAAACCCTAACTCACAACAACTACATTATCAAAAACTAGTTGAATCAGTTTATCCAAACTCCATTCATTAACTGTATTGCATATGTTTCAATTGGAACAATATCTCAATATTTTCATGATTATTTTTAACCGAAAATGGTTACTTTATACAAAAAAATAAATAAAAAAATATGTTCGCCATTGAAATATCAGCTTTCGAATTGTTTGTATGCGGTTACAGGTTACGGTGAGAAGAATCAAACACAAGAAGAAGATGAAAATTGTTAAAAGTAAATGAAGGAGTTTTTAAATAGGTATTGAAATGATTTTGTTGGTTTTTACGTGTTTAAATGACAGTTTTTATAATTGGAGGGTATATTGGTCTTTTAATAATAAAGTATGACTTTAGTTGAATTAAGATTATATCATATGACTTTTCAAACTACCATGACATTAACAGTGACCGGCCCAAAATTTTCCCATTATTTATTACTTTCTCTCAACTTGGTTCTTACTCTTTGTTCTCTCTTTATTTACATTTTGTTAAATTTTATTTAAGTATTTAAACACATATTGTTCGAATTTCTCTACGTTCCCTCAATATTTTGATCTCTTAGAAATACTTTGAGTTTTATTGTTAGAGATGGACTTTGATTGATATTTACACATGTAGATAATATGTTATCAGCTATGAATAATTTAAACTGCAGCAATGTAATAGCAAATAAAAATTTCTATGAAGAACATATTTCTACCATGTTTAACTCGCGAGTTTGTCATCTACAATAACACATTTTTTCTTTGGGCAATATGAGCCGAAATGGATTTTTTTTGGGACGATTTTGTTTTCAAATCTTGTATTTTGTCTTGCAATTTTTGTGGAATTTTTTTCGAGCGGAAAATTGTGGGATTTTTGGAACGCAAGGGCTTTTTATTGTTTAATTGATTCGATCATTTCTCAAATTAAGCGCCTGACGTATTTTCTCATAAAATAGGTTTTTAAGTTGTAATTTTGCCATATTTAATAATATACCCGCATTTTCAATTTAGGCCATGTTTTTTGTGTGTTTGTGTAATTTTCCCTAGTTTCAATTACCCATAACTCTCAGCATGTAAACTCTTGACTGCGTTGGATAAATAGTCTCGTCAAACATGTCAATTAAGCAAAGAATTTAATTTTTAAAATTTAAGTTGCAAATTTTTTTTTTAAGTAAAATATTTAAATACTCTTGTCGGTTAGGAATTTACCTCAACAAACTATTAGGTCGGTTAATGCATGTTAGGAATTGGCCTTTACAGACAATTAGGTCGGTTAGGACTGTTATGTTATAAATAATCGATTTGTGCCTGTTAAACTTGTTCCTCAATTAACTCAATTCAATATCTCATAAATAGACACATATTTACATAAGTTCAAAGTAAATATCACAAGTTATTTTAAAATTTATATACATTATCATAATATATACTACAAAATCTACAATTTCTACCATAAACTAAAGGACAAAGAAATAACAATGCACTGTACAAAAATGAGATGTGTTGAATTCTATTGAAATGGAATTTGTTTTAAGATTAATGAGATGTCAATATCCTTGCAAAATAGCGAACTTTGGAAAAAAATTTTCGTCAATACAGAAATGAATTTAAAAATGTATTGCGTACCAAATAATTACCTCATGTTACCAAAACGTTACAATATGTAAATATATCTTGTAACATTATTGCGTACCAAATAATTACCACCTTATAGCTTGGTTATGATATTCAGCATGACATGCACACACAACTACAAACCAAGAACATTTGTTACATATATCAACCTCGATATGAGAAATGAGCCAATCAAGCTAATGCGTACATTCTGCCAATTTCCACAGCCACATAAAAGATGATGTAACTCATTCACGTTCCCAAAGGGCAATAACGAATTCAATTCAATTGAGACTATCTTCGAATATTCGTAGGATGTAAATTTAACATGTAGCACTTTTGTGTACCAGATGAAACCCGAAGTAACAAATTCAATATCCAACAAAAAAAATATCACTAATTTTAATAAATTCATATTTTGGTTAATATTCAGAAACACTATGTGCTTCGAAGAGCGTTTCAAATGTTTATTGAAATGGTTGTTAAAATTTGATTTGGTTACAACTTTATGTACCAGCTAATACGTACATTGTGCCATTTCTCACAACTAGATAAAACATGATGTAACACTTTCAAGTACACAAAATTAGCAATAATAAATTTAGTATCAATTAAGACTGTTATCAAATATTCGTACGATGTAAATTTAACACGTAATACTTTTGTGTAGCAAATAAATCCCGAATTAACAAATTCAATATCTAATAAAAAAAAATGGTTGATATTAAAATAAGAGCTACTGTCATGATGGATTATTTTTGAAATTAGGTGTAGTTAAACAACTCCAGCAACCACATTCCTAAAAAAACGAGTACAACAATAAATCCACGAATCACATTATAACTTCTTTTCAATATTCATTACCACATGCAACTTATATTAATAATTTAACTTGCACACACAACTATCAATCATGCATATTAGCTACATACATCAACATCGATAAATCAAAATTTTTTCCACTACAATTATAACAAATATATATTTTCTCCATATATTTTAATAGTAACACAGTTTTGTTTTTTTACTTCTTAAAGTAATAAAAATACCATAAAAATCAATGTCTGCCCATAAAAAATGAAAAATTACCGATTTTGTGCAACCAATTGAACTAGTCCAACAACACTGCAATCGTGGGTTTCATGGACAATACAACAATGTATGGACATTGAAACAAAATAATACATTGTTTTGTTCGGGTACAATGCATGTCATTTTCTTCCTCTGATTTTTATTTTTATTTTTATGGGATTTGCAAGTGGTACTGATTTTTCTCTTGTTATACATTTTGCTCTTGTTGCTTCGCTTAGAACTTGATTCACGTCCACTGCGGGTAAACATTATTTCAAAATGTCTGTAAGAACGGAAAATTTATTTAAAATAAAAATGATAACAAAAACAGTGGTGTTCGTATACATATCTTATAAAAAAATATGTATTTGTTAGAAAAAATTGAACGAGAACCCATGTTAAATATACCTTTTCACGTCGATTTCTATCTTTAAGATAACATGAATAATAACTTAGTAACTTCTGACATATGATATCCGTCCACTCTTACTAAGAAAAGAGAGATGATGAAAATGGCGGTGATACTGAACTTTCTTGGTTGTGTGAAATTGAAAATGGTGAACAATGATGATGTGATAGAGATGGATTTTAATTTTTGATCACTTGGGAGAAGAAATGGGTCTGATTTAATTGGACAAAAGAAAAGTTACAATTATGGTAACAAATTTGGTAATGGTGATTAAATTCGGGGAAATTGTTAATTAAAATTATCATGCCATATTTAAAGAGAATAGTTAGACATGCGTGCGTTGCACGTGCTTTTGTAATCATATTGTTAATTTTTAATGTTTTCAATTTTTTAATTTTTTTTATTGTTAATAATTAAAATGTTAAAGCAGTAGTAGTTGTAATAAAGATTAAAAAAAAATATGGTTATTGATAACATGTTGTTTTGTATTGTTTGATGTTGATATTTTATTTATATTTATAGAAATACAATTGTAATTAAAGATGAGTTTTATATAGTAGTAATACGAATAATAACTTGAATTCAGTGAAGAGTTTTTGATTATTTGAACTTTGATAATTGACGAATCATTGATATCAAATCTTATGGAATTAATGATGTATTAATAGGGATCTTCAGGATTGTATTTTGCAATTTTTTTTAATAATTATTAATTTTATTGGAGAGAATGTAATGATTGAATATATAATATTGTACATTTGTTGGAGTAGTTACTCATTGTAAATAATATTTTTTTTGCATGTTCTCTTTTTATTAAGTGCGTCTGATGTATTATTAATTAAATTAAAAATTAAAAAAGTTTCATATATTAGTAGTCAACTATAATCAATGTAATCCAATGTATTCAAAACAATCTTTTCATCTCAATAATTTGAATTTTAATCCGGTAATAAAAAAAAGTTACAATTTTTCTATTCATTTTTTTAAAATCCATTTCTCATTTCTTTCATCTACGTATGGCAAAAAAAAAAAAAAAATTTGAAATCGTCTTTTCACCTTCATAATTAATTTAATATATTAAATATTTACAAATTTTAAATGTACATTTAATAAATTGTTAAAAATTAAATGTACGATAATAATGAACAATAAAAGAGTAACAAATAAATATTAAAATATAATTACATTCATTTAAGTACAATTACAATTAGTGATGTGTTTTATATGGTGATAATACCAACAATAACTTGAACTCAATTAAGATTTTTTTGTGATTTGAACTTTGATGATTGACGAACCATTGATATCAAATCTTATAGTATTAATGATCTCCAGAGCTGCATTTTATGAACAATAAAATTAATAATTAATAATTTTATTGTGAGAAAATGTAATGATTGATTACATAATATTGTACATTTGTTGGAGTAGTAATTCTTTGTGAACAATAATCTTTGTGGAGTAATGCTACTTGTACATCACCATTTACACCCACACTTGCTTATGTGGCAGTAGGATTTAGGGGTGAAACATTTGACCAAAACATTAATTTATGTTTTCTTTTTATTAGACGTGTTTGATTTGACGATGTAAATAAAATGTCATAAATGTGAGTAAGAAACAAAAATTAAAGAAGTGTCAACACTTGTCGGCGTTGTAAGAATATTGTTGACGGACAAAGTAATAATATTATTGACGGACAAAAGTAAGATGAGAAAAAAGTGTATATATTAAATTAAATTAAAAATGACAAAAGTTTCACATGTTAGTACTAAACTATACCACATGTTTGGTGGACTTTAAAGATTTAAAAAAAAATAGATAAAATATTATAATCTACTGTATTAAAAATAATCTTTTTATCTCAATTTCAATTTTGACAACTATGATTTGAATTTTAATGCGGTAATAAACAAAATTACAATTTTTCTCATTCATTTTTTTTTAAAATTCATTTCTCATTCCTTTTATCTATTTAATGTAAAAAAAAAAATATTGAGATCATATTTTCACCTTCATATTTAATTTAATAGATTAAATGTTTAAAAAATTTAATTGTATATTTAGTAAATTGTTGAAAATTTAATATACAATAAAGATAAACAATAAAAAAATAATAAATAAAATATTAAAAAATAATTATAAATTAATGAATATGAAATTTTAAAAAATTTGTAAAGGTAAAATGGTTCAAAAATGTTTCTCCATTTAAGTCATTTTTAGAAGTAGTATAGATTTAGATATAGATAATTAATGAGATAAATTTGAATTTCTGAATTATTTTTGAAAAGGTAATTATCATTTAATAAATAAATGAGTCCAGTATTTTTTATTAAATCATTAAACCGAATAGAAAGTACTTACAAAGCTTAATTATCACATGATCCGTCTGCTAATCTGGGTTCCAACCAACCCGATAAATTTTAATGGGCCTTTCAATTTTTTTTTTTTTTTTGTTCTCTTTTTCACGGGAGGAGCAACCTGAAGAGGTTTTTCGCAGGGTTTAAGGCGGCCGCTCCCTCTGTTTCTTTCTTGCTACCCTTAGCTCTCTCTTTTTCAGTACAATTGCTTCCCATTTTCTTTGATTTTTTTCCTAATTTTTTGTTTGACCAGCTCCATGATCTCTTTTCTTTTCTATACTGTCAACTTTTCATTCCCTGTTTGAGTCTGCGTTACTCGTTGAATCAGTGTTATTTTATTGTTAATTAATTAATAAATCTACTGAAATATGTGGAGAAATTTATCTAAACAATCTTCTTTAAGAAAGTTCAATTTTTTTTCCGAATCCCATTCTTCTTTGCCTGTTTTTTGCTCTGTAAGATCCCACCAAGATTTAAATTTTGTTGAAAGGTCCGTACCACTTGACTTGAAAGACTATGTAAACACTCAAAATCAAGAACTGGGTTTTTCTCGAGATTATTCTTTTTGGCGAAATCAGAAAATCGGCCGTCACAAATTTGCAATTTCAAGTGAGCCTTTTGGATCTACTTGGAGTTCAAGGGATTATGCCACATCAGCTGAGGCTATAGCATCAACTTCCGAAGAAGATGTCGATGAAATTCAAGAATTGGTTGAGGAAATGAATAAAGAGATTCAGGAGAAAGGCCAGCAAAAGCTGCCTAAAATGGTGGGAGGAATGGGTGTAGCGAAGTACAATATGCTGAGAAGGAGGCAAATAAAGTTGGAGACTGAGGCGTGGGAAGAGGCTGCAAAAGAATATCAAGAGCTTTTAGTTGACATGTGTGAGCAAAAATTGGCTCCCAATTTGCCTTACGTGAAGTCATTGTTCTTGGGGTGGTTTGAGCCGTTGAGAGATGCCATTGCTGCTGAACAGGAGTTGTGTAAGAAAGGGAAAAACCGGAAGTCTTATGCTCCGAATTTTGATATCTTGCCTTCAGGTATGATGGCGGTTATTACTATGCATAAGTTGATGGGGCTGTTAATGACTGGTGGAGGCAATGGCAGTGCTAGGGTAGTGCAAGCTGCATGTCATATTGGTGAAGCCATTGAGCAAGAGGTTGGCTTCTCGAGTTTTCATTTCAATTTTCTGTCACATAGTTTGAATTATTTCTGACGTGTATGGAGTTGAGCATTGATTAATGAGGACTTACATTAAATGATGATTAAACTTATGGTTTGAATTTGTTTTCTCGGGATAATATGTATGGATCTGTCCAAACAGAAAAACAAAAAATATGTTATGCTAATTGGCTCTTTAAAATTACTCAATTTCCTCATCACTGTTAACTACATTCTTGCTTTAGCTAGAGAAGGGAAACATAATTTATCCACCGTAAAAGCAGTGCTGCATAATTGAGGATCTTCTTTTGTGGCTTCTACAATGAGTTTGAGCAGAAAAGAAAACTTCGTAATTGGCTTTCCTCCTTAAACCACCTTGGTGAGAAAGGATTGGTAAAAATCCTTCTTGGAAGCAAGTCAATGAGCTATAGAGATCAAAGATCATCATTTTGATTGTGCTTATCCAAGTGAGAAGATTGATATGGTCCTCTTGTTGTTGGAAAACTTCATTTAAAAGCTCAAGCTTTTAGATGAGTTTATGTGACGGTTTTGAGTTCAAATTTTCCCTCCACTCATTAACGAAAAATTGTGCAGAAGGGTGACCTTTCTAATGGCTTAAGCTTTTAGATGAGTTGATTCGACCATTGTAACCTTTGCATATTAGAAGACATTTTCCATGTCTATGTTTGTCCGTCAGGGATTATCTCAGAATAGTGGTTTAGAAACTTGAATGGAATGTCTCTGTCAGTAATTCACCAATAGTGGCCTATTTAGAAGAAAAGAAAAAGGAAAGCTGGGAAGATTAATCAGTATTAGCTATCACTGGGTTCTGTTATCCTGGCTGAGATGTTTGCACTGCTTCGGGGCTGACACCAATCTTGCCGTTTGACTGAAGACAGATCACTAGAAAGAAGAGGTGATCTCATGTTCTATGGGTTGTTGAGGGGATGTTGGGATGAGGTTTTGAGATGTTATTTCCCTCAGAAAGTAGTTGTTTATACACAGTGGATTTCTAAACAGAAGTTAGGACCATTTTTCATGTTATGTTTGTAATGGAGATTGGTGTTCTGAGATCAGCTGGATATTTTCAAGTGAAGTCCATTTTGAGTTAGAAAACATTGGGTTCACTTTCTATTTAGTTAATCTCCACTAAATGTGTGGATTGAATCATATGCTATAATGATGACATACCTGGTAGAAATAAGTTCTACGCTTTTTGGTTTTTGCATATGAGCCATCATGTGGATATGGAAGTTCCAATTTCTGTAATTAAATTTTCTCTACTTCTCTTATTCTGACTGCTTATTTGTGGATGAGAGTTCAATAACTATTATTATCTTTCTTAATCAGGCCAGAATACACAGGTTTTTGGAGAAGACCAAGACGAAGAATGCATTAAATAGAAGTTCTGAAGAAGAACCTGATCCTGCAGTGAAGGAACAGGAGAGACTAAGAAAGAAGGTCAATATTTTAATGAAGAAACAAAAACTGCACCAAGTTAGGAAAATAGTGAAACAACAAGATGATTTAAAGCCCTGGGGACAGGATGCTCAAGTAAAGGTTTGTAGTTTGTAAAGTTGGCTTACAACCTCTCTCTCTCCCCTTCTCTTGAGCTAACACCCCCACCGACATTACTTATGGTAGTTTTCAAATCACTTGTTGCAAATAGGATGGGAGTTACACTAACATAATGTATTTTTCAGATTGGCTGCCGTTTGATTCAGATATTAATGGAAACAGCCCATATACAACCTCCAGTTGATCAGTTAGAAGATGGACCACCTGATATTCGACCTGCATTTGTGCACTCACTTAAAACCGTCGAAACGCAGTGAGTACAACCACAAATGCTCCTCCCTGAACCTTCTTCTCCTGTCCTCTTCGTCTTACAAACTCTTGCACTTTACACTGGATATGTTTTATTGTGGGTTTATGTATTATAGGAGAGGCAGCAGGAGATATGGAGTGATTGAGTGTGACCCTCTAGTTCGAAAAGGCCTGGAAAAAACTGTAAGCACAACTCCTATTTGTTTCCTATTTGCTAACTATTTTAGTTTGCCTGCAACGGATTGTTTGTTTGTTTTCTTCTTTTCTGGTTTGTGTTTGTGCTAGACAAATCATTTTTCTTCTATCCAAACAGGCTAGGCACATGGTAATTCCATACATGCCAATGTTGGTCCCTCCTCTACACTGGACAGGGTACGGTACTCCAAATTCATCTTGTCAGATTTTTTTTCTCTTTTTTGATTATGCATATGAGTGTCATCCTTGTTTTCCATTGCTCTTATTTCCTTTCGAAAGACATGTCCAGTGTGTAAATCCCCAAGAAAGGCTGCTGAGGCTCTGACGATCAGAGCACCACTCTGAGGGATTCTATTACTTAATCAACAAGAGGGTTAGATGAGAGCAGCAGATAGAGTTATGGCTTGAGGAAGTTCGCACATTGGTTTCTCTCTCTCTCCTCGTTTTTGTGTTAAAGAATAGAATAAGGTGGGGGCGAATAATAAGACGTTAATGACACTAGGAAAGGCAAACCAATTTTGGGCCCTGGTGTGCCTTCTAAATTGTGTGAAGCATTCCACTTGATCTATAATACCAAATTCAACTTCAAGGGAGAAATATATTATTAGAAATTTCGTTCTTACTTTATCTTACATCACAAAGTGGTTCCCTTCTAGAAAGTTCCAACTTTATCCACTTTTTTAGTACTAGTACTGGTCCTGATCCTGTAACGCTTGATGAGGAAATGGTACCAAAAATAATTTCCACTGTCTCTAATATGTCAATGAAGGTAAATCTGAATCTCTGTGCACCGGGCCTTTTTAGCAATCTGTTGTCCATCTTGATGATCTGGATCTTTTAATTTCAGAACCACAATGTTTTTAACAATTCTTGATGAAGATTAGTGGTTTACTTTGTGGCTAAGGTCCTTACTTGACTGGGTGGATTAAAGTAAAAAAGGAAGCGATTTGATGATTATATAGTTACTGTAAGTGAAGTTTCTAGGCTGAATCAGATATTGTACGTTGCAGAATCAGAAATTGAGAGGGGGAAGACGAACAAAAAAGAGTGAGAGAAGGTGTTTGAAGTATCTGGGCTAATACTACCATTGTACTTTTAAGACAGCTGATATTTCAGACTTGTATAGATGTTAATGTTTTGGTGGCTTTCAGAGCTGTGAAACAGCCTGCTGAATCCTGCAATACACTCAAAATCACACAAAAGGAGAAAAATGCACTGCAGCAGCCTAAGAATAATTTTTTGTTAAAGACTACCCCATCGCATAAATAAATGTTAAAAGGGTAGATGAACTTGGGGATGATATAATCTAGGCAAGTTCAAGACTTGAAATCTGGCAAATACATTCCTTATCTTCTTGGAATGTTACTTGCATCAATTGATATCATTGATAATTTCTATCCTGAGCCCTTGTTGGACTCGTGGATGGTGCAAGATTAATTAGTCTCCTACCATCACGTGTTTGGTAAGATGTTGTTTACAAGGATCACCAATCAGTCAGGATTGAGGATCAGCCATCTGGCTGATTATACAATCCCAAGAGGAGCCCAGGATTTTGTATCCAGGAATGGGGATAAGATAAAATGACTTCGTTGTCCATGATTTATGCCAGTCGGCTATCACACCCAATTCTTCCCCTCTACCACTTTCCCCGAATTCCTTTATGACCCCCCTCCTCCTCCACCAACAGCACCATTGCTGATCTTCTGCACCATCACTTGCCACCATTCCCAGCCTTCTGCACCACAGCCCGCAGCCTTTCGACCAACTTCCACCACAACGTGTCTTCGCCCCAACTTTCATCACCACCCAATCAAGGCCGGCCCTGGGATTTGGGGACCTTAGACGAAAATTTAAATGAGGCCATAATAAATGTAAATTTTTTGACACAATTAAAACATCGTGCGTTCACGGGCATATATTTATAATTCTTTATTTAGATTTAAATTAGATTTTTGCGTAAGTATATAATACTTTGTTTAAATCTAAATTAGATTTTCACACAAGTCAAAAGACTCAAAAAATGTTATACAATACAGATGCACATAATATAATCAAATTATTTTTACTTAACAAAAACAAATAAAGTTCTTCGAATTAAAAACAATTGAAAATGTCAGAAAAGAGAAAATATATATATAAAAAAAACATACGACATATGCAAGGGTGTGTGAGTATACATATAAAATAGATTTACAAGTTAAAAAAGGGTACATTTTTCTTCTTCTTCACTGAATGAAAAAATTGTTGGAATTTGTGTTAAGTTGTGGAGCTTAATTTGTTGTTCTACGGTATTTGTATTTGTTTAAGTAAATGTGTTTTTTGAGATTTTACCTTTGTAATTAGTTTGTTCTAGTATTTTATTATAACTAGGGAATCTTCATTGGATTGCCTTAGAGTTTCATTATAATTAGCCTTTATTGGATTGCCTTAGAGTTTCATCGGAAAAATTCTAACAATTTGGAAAATTGTTTTGATTCAAAATAAAGATTTTTTAAAATGAGATTTAAAGGAAAAATTGCACGGTCTACAATTTAAAGACTAGATTAAGGTAAATAATGTAGGTTAGATTTGGACTTGTTTTTTTTTTTTACGCTCATTTCACATGTAAGTAGACTGATTTTATTTAAAAAAAAAAAATTTAGGCTAAAATTGTTGGGTCCTGAATGGTTGGGGGGCCCTAGGCTGTTGTCTAGCAGCCTAGGGCCAGGGCCGGCCCTACACCTAATTCCGTTCCTCCCTGCAACATCTGCCAAACCACCCTACTACCTGTAATCCAAACAAGCATATCCAAGCAAGGAGCCAATGTTTGGTGTGCAGGTTATTGTAGGGGAGTTTTAGGGTTTGAAGGAATTGATTGTGGTGATGGTGGTAGTCAATGTTTAAAAGGCGTAATCGGGTGCTAAGACGTTTTTCGTTGATGAGGTGATGTGTAAGCTTCGAAGTATTTGGAGTGTAAGTCTCATTGTAAATCAAAAAAATGTCAAAAAATTATTAAAATGTAAAATAAGCTCATAATAAATCATAAATAATCTTCAAAATTCACAATAAAAGAATTTAAAGTGTGCAAACAAACAAAAGAAAAATTTATGAATTAACAAAAAGGAAACTATTATTTTCATTGGTGGGCAGTGGACCATTGCAAAAGTGGTCTATGAGAAACACAAATTTTTAATTTATTAGTGGGCAGTAGGCTATTACCAAAATGGGTCAATCAAAATATTTATGTTTCTTGGGCTCACACCTAAAGAAAATAAAATAAGCACATGTTTGGTAGAGTTTAAAATAAACTCTTTTTTTCTCACATTCATTTTTAACCACATGTTTTATAGTATCCACAATTTTTATCAACTTTTCAACCTCGTATTTCTTCAGTTTTTATCAAAATCTCCTTAAAAACTACTTTTAAACTCTACCAAATAGGCACTAAATCTAGAGAATTAAGGAACGCACACCTCACAAGCCTTGAGGTAGTGCTATGAGGTGTACGCCTCCGAAAATTGCCTCACAATCAGCGTTTTGAGGTGTTTTGTGCTCGTCTCATGCTGAGGCGGGCCTCAATGGGGTTTCTTTAAACCATGGTGGCAGTGGGATAATGTTGGATTGATGGCTGATGGAATGCTTTGGGTGACGTGTCAGTTGGTGGTTGATGGACTTTATTCTGAGTGACAGCATGCTATGATAAGGTCTCAATCGAATTTTCCCTTCTCCATACTGCAATCTAGAAACCAATTTGAACAGCAGCCTTTCATTGCTTTCCATGGAAGATTTTTTTGGATGCGTGTTACTGAAAACTTCTTCTAATTTGAATTAATTGTTTTAGTTTGAATCTAGGCTATCTCGTACTTAGTTTAGCTAAGTTACTGTAATGTTGGCAGGTATGATAGAGGTGCTTATTTGTTCCTTCCATCTTACATCATGCGCACACATGGAGCAAAACAACAACGTGAAGCAGTTAAAAGAGTTCCCAGAAAGCAATTAGAACCAGTTTTTGAGGTTAGATAACCTTGGACTTCTCGCTTCAATTTTCACTAAATTATTATATTTTGTGTAATTTGGATGGTAATGGCAGGGCAGAATTGCATATTATTTTTCTACTGCCTCGGAACTTGAATCAATGTGTTCCTGTTTCCTTCAATAACATGGCTTCTTATTTTCCCTCTTATCCAGGCACTTAATACACTTGGAAATACCAAATGGAAGGTAAATAAAAGAATTCTAGGGGTTGTTGACAGAATCTGGGCTAGTGGGGGCCAACTTGCTGACTTGGTTGACCGTGAAGACGTGAGTAACATTCACAAAGATTAGATTTCATCTGCTTCAATTTCTCTCCTCATCTTTCTCCTTTTATACCATTACTCATTCAGACCTTGAGGTTTTTGAAATTCTTTTTCTTGAGAATCTTATATTCTACTTCAACCTGTTATTTTCTTTTGCCTTAGTCTTCAACTTTTTCCCTATTGTGATGTCAATTCAGGTTCCTTTGCCAGAGGAGCCAGATACAGAAGATGAAGCAGAAATCAGGAAATGGAAGTGGAAAATTAAAGCTGCAAAAAAGGAGAACAGTGAAAGGCATTCACAGCGATGTGATATAGAACTCAAACTTGCTGTAAGAAGCTTTTTCATTCAATTCTATTGGCACTTTATTTTCATTCAATTCTAATGGCACTTCAGATGTTTTTCTTAATCACCATTAATTGTTTTTACTTGATAGAGCAGGTTTCAAGAAAAATGAAGGATGAAGATGGCTTTTATTACCCTCACAATTTAGATTTCCGCGGGCGTGCATACCCCATGCACCCATACTTGAATCATCTTGGATCTGACCTCTGCCGAGGAATTC
Organism: Forsythia viridissima; assembly: GCA_030279155.1. NCBI lineage: Eukaryota > Viridiplantae > Streptophyta > Magnoliopsida > Lamiales > Oleaceae > Forsythia > Forsythia viridissima. Next base: position 43,558,554 of record CM059041.1, on the reverse strand, counting down.
TAGAATTTGCAGAAGGACGCCCACTTGGCAAATCAGGCTTACAATGGTTGAAGATACATTTAGCAAATTTATATGGTAGTGGCGTGGACAAATTATCTTACGAAGGGCGAATAGCATTTGCTGTAAACCATCTGGAAGATATCTTTGATTCTGCAGATAGGCCTCTTGAAGGGAAGCGCTGGTGGTTAGGTGCAGAGGATCCTTTTCAATGCTTGGCAACATGTATGAACCTATCTGAAGCATTAAGAAGTCCATCTCCAGAGACTACTATATCTCATATGCCTGTCCACCAGGTAAGAAATTGATCAAATGCCTGTCTGCTGTATGGTTACCTTAAATTTTTGGTAAGAATGTTTAAGCATGTGTAACTAAATTATCATTCTAAATCCTTCTCTTTTCCTTTGTTTCTTTTATTCTTCCCCCCCCACCCCCCCTTTTTTTTTTCCGTGGGAAAGGAGAGAAGGGAGTGGGAATCTCATCAGATAGATATATGACTATATGAAACAGGATGGAGATGTTGCATCTGCTCTAAGTAATTTAATTATAACTCTACCGGTTTTTAATAGTTTTATGTCCGACTTTCTTAGAGTATTTGTTTCATTTTTCTGTAAATAATTTAAATTGTCTAATGAGTGGTCATGCCATTTATGCATGGTTGGACACAGTTTAGTGTGCAAAGAGACTATACCTCTGGGTCATTAAAATACAAATGATCAATGAAGACCTACATTTAACATTTCATCTGTTCTAGAAAATGAAACCCTCCATTGCTTTAGCATGTATTTATTCTATTCTCTTTGTCAAATGTTTATAGTTATTAAATACATTGTAAAGATATGAACCTGAATGTACCATTTGCTATTTTTGTTCTGAAGGATGGCTCGTGTAATGGCTTGCAACACTATGCTGCCCTTGGAAGGGACAAGGTAATGTACTACTACTAGGATTTAACAATATTGCTATGCGTCTATGAAGGCTTTCATTTACAATGTAGAAAATGTATGTAAGTATTTATGAAACAGGAACGAGCCTATATTGATCGAATATATTTAAAGGTAGATCCTACCTATCTGAATGGCGTAAAGCTGAGAGGACTAGGCTATAGGAATTATTGGCTCCCAACTAATTCAATTTTTGCCTGGTTGTATTATTGCATCTCGTCTTGATTTGATTTTTGGTATTTTTATGTAGTTATTCTGAATGTAAATGCCTTTTGGCATTCCCACAATAATGCTGTTTGCAATCAATGTAACTAATAATAATATATGTCCACTTGAGAGCAGCTGCAACCATCTGATCATATTCCAAAAGATTTGACTCTCCGGGCATACCATTTATTTTATTTCTTCAGATGATAGATACATTTTAAGGAAAAAAAAAAAAAAAATACAAATTGTTTCACACCAATGTAACATTATTATACATCTCCAGTTGGGAGCAGCTGCAGTCAATCTTGTTGTGGGAGATAAACCTGCAGATGTTTACTCAGGAATCGCTTCTAGGTAAGCTGTGACCATGATTTATAATATCCCTTTTCTTTGTTTTGTTCCCACCCCAAAATAAATAAGTAAATAAATAAACAAATAAAATAAAAAATCGACATTGACAATAAATTGAATAAATCTTTGGATTGGCATGTACTTGTTTATATCCAGTTACAATAAATCCGGTAAATAACATGTAGAACTGTAAGATTAAACAAGTAGTTTACTTCAGTTATCTATTCCAATATGAAGGGAATAATTCCTGAGACATCTTCCTTCTGATCTCACTGGAGACAATTATTGTCATTTATGGGTTGCATTAATGCTCGAGCAGGATAAATGCTTTAAAATTGGTCTGCTAACACATTCATGTACTGCTGTCCAAATGTAGTTGGATTCATTACTGCCTGTTTCTGATGCAGAGTTCTTGACATCATGAAGAGGGATGCTGCAAAAGACCCTGCAACTGATCCCAATGTTATGCGTGCAAGATTGTTAATTAACCAGGTTTCATTGTATTTCATGTATTTATTCTGTTCATCAGATATCGTGACTAACGATATTATGAAAATGGCTTATTGCCGTTGCTGTTTAGGCTTTATTATGAATTATAAAATTTATTTATTGGTTTAACTTTCATATCCTTGAACTATGGATGCATTGAGTGTCATGATGCCATGTGAAACCTTTCTTAGATTGGTACACCTTCATACTTATTGCTACCTATTTCTTATTATGTAGTTACAATATAATTTCTTAGTTCCTCATTTTCAGGTGGACAGGAAATTAGTCAAGCAAACAGTGATGACATCAGTATACGGTGTCACTTATATAGGTGCACGGGATCAAATCAAGAAGCGGTTAAAGGAGCGTGGTGCTATTGAGGATGACACGGAGTTGTTTTCTGCAGCTTGCTATGCAGCAAAGGTAAGAGCATATAGCTTTATTTTTGCCGAGTAACCTTTTGAACTAAAACAGAGTTAAGGTATTATAAGCATTTCATATGGCATAGATGTGTTTCATGGTATTGAGAATTATGAGGTATCAATTCTTTCTGCACATGTATTGAACATGCGACTTAGAAAGGTTTGAGCTAATTGTTTTTTACCCCTTGAGCAGACAACCTTGACTGCCTTAGGAGAGATGTTTGAAGCTGCACGTAGCATCATGAGTTGGCTTGGAGACTGTGCAAAGGTATGTTCCATTCTAATATATGGAATTTCTTAAGTAAAAATCTATTTGAAGTGTGATTGCTACTTGATGGAAAGACATTTCTGTTTCCCGACGTTCTATCTTTAGAGGTACACGATTTTCCAGCTGATTTTATTACCTCAATATTTCATGGTCAGTTGTTTTTTATACTAGGGTATGGTTATCTACTTCTCGCTGGACATCATACAATTATTGGTACAGCTGCAAAATCCACTAGCATCGTTTTTCCTGAACCCTCTCTAGGACTAGATACTAGTATATAAATAGCAAAGCTAGAATTGTGGATAGTTCTAGTTCAAGAACAGAATTTATATGCAACAAGCTAAGTTTTTGCCACATAGTGTGAGTAGGTTTCTTCAGATCACCTAGTTTGACGATATTACTTAAATTAAGTGCTACAGTTATCCATAAAATTATAAAATGCAAAATTGTTCAAGGTAACATAGTTATGAGGCTATTATGAGATAGCAACCAATTTGCCAAAGTTCTCAATCTTGATTGTGCTATTCGGATGTGAACCGGATGGAATCGTAGGTGGCGGCGGCGGCAAGGCATTGGAATAATAAGAAATGGTTTTACTGAGGGACGGAGAATAGGAGGACAGAAGGAATGAGATAAACTACTATGGAGTGCAAAGAAGTTTGCATGTTAGAATGTTCGGAAATACACCAAGCTAACCTGAACATTCAAAAAACTTCACGTGACAGAGTATCTATCATCATCATATCCAGCCCCTTTGGGGAACAATAGAGATTGCAATGAATAAATGAACTCACCATGAAACATGATTACTTGACCAGTTGACATAGAGACTACTATTGTATTCTATCTAATATTTGTTTCATTTCCTGTTCTTCATTGCATTGCTTATATCACTAGTCACTAACCACCTGTTCTTCATTTTCTTATCCTTGCATCATAGTTGTTCTTTATGTTTCAATTTTTTGCCTTCTTTTTCCACTTGTTTAGATTATAGCTTTGGAGAACGAACCAGTACGTTGGACCACACCACTTGGGCTCCCTGTTGTGCAACCTTACCGGAAATTAGGAAGGCATCTGGTAACTTTCACATACATTTAACCTATAGACTTCGTCTTTGTTTTCATCATCGTCAGTAGGATAGTCATTTTCTATTAATATGTCATTCAAGATTGGGTATTAATTTTGGTGCAGATTAAGACTTCTCTTCAGATTTTGACACTCCAACGTGAAACTGACAAGGTAACTTCCAGTTCTTTTCCTGTTTCTGATCTCAAGAATGATGTATTGAAGTGTAGCAGTGTCATGATTCATGTTATGGTCCTCATATAACACCCCTGCTTCCCTACCCCCCCCCCCCCCCCGGGCCCCGGGGGGGGGGGGGGGGCACGGCGCCGGGCTTACCTCCACGCACACAACTACCAAAACCAGCAAAGAAAATAAATAAAGAAATGAAGAAAAAAGTTGAAACAAAAGAAGAAGAAATCAAATTGTAACAGCGAATAAAGCATGTAAGAGACATAAATAATTATGTGCCATCTTTTACCTGATTTTCACAGGTGATGGTTAAGCGGCAGAGAACAGCTTTTCCTCCAAATTTTGTTCATTCCCTCGATGGTTCCCATATGATGATGACCGCCATTGCGTGTAAAGATGCAGGGTTAAATTTTGCAGGTTTCTGGAATTGTCTATATCTCCCGACTCCTGACGTCAGGATTGTGATATTTTTCAGTTTTATTTTTTTGGTGTGCACCCTCTAGTGCAGGCATGTCTAATAAATTTTACTACAATTTGATTCTAGGAGTGCACGATTCATACTGGACGCATGCATGCGATGTAGACCAAATGAACAATATTCTCAGAGAAAAGTTTGTTGAACTCTATGACGCACCGATTTTGGAGAATGTGAGTTTTTCTAATCATTGTGCCCAATTCAACTCACATTCTTGTGTGCGTAGGTCAATGCTTTCTTTGTCTATACCATCCTCTTTTCTTTTGTGAAGGGTGGGGAATATGTTAGGATGTGCAAGATAATGATGGTACATCAAATGCACCAGTTTCTTCATTTATGCCATTGTTTACTTGACTTGAAAGAAGAATGTGTGATAGAAATGGATGGAGTATAGTGTGGAAGACCCTTAAATATCATTTAACTAGTCACCAGGAAATGAAAATCCAATCAATACTCGTGTGATATGCTAGTATGGAGCCCATCATATTTAACAATTTTGGTAAACTTGATGGAGCCCAACTTAACTGAACCGTAGTCCTATTTGTTATGGTAGGTCGCCTAGATCCTTTAGATCCTTCCATCTGCTATATTTCAAGCCATCTCCAAATTTAAATCACAAGACTCAAATGCTTTCGATTTTCTCATCTCATCTACCAACACAAAATCATCTGAAAACTCATAGGTATGGGAGCTGTTTTTTCTTGGTTCCCTCAAATTAGGAAATTTTTGACTGATAGACGATTTTAAATTTCACCCTTCTTCGTTTCTCATTCTAGTGAAGGAAAAAATTTTGGCGGAGGATTTAGTGTTGATTTTTCAAGTGTTAACTCCTGATTTTCTTTGTATATTGTCGTATTTGCTGAATAATTTTAGCTGGTGTGATATTTTTCCACCTCCCTATGCTTTTATGTTTTTATGATTTAATAGGGTTTAAGATCATACGAAATTGCCACCTTTAAATGAAATTACATATCTTGAAGAGGTGTTCTATGTAAAAAGTTGGAAACATCGATTTTACTTGTATTTTATTATGAATTGTTAGTGGCCTTCTGGTTAAAATTCTGTTCAAAGGTTTGTTTGAGATCTATTGGGTAAGAAGTTCACCTAACTATGTCTTCTTTTTTACAGTTGTTGGAAAGTTTTCAGCAGTCCTTCCCCAAGTTAAAATTTCCTCCATTGCCAGAACGAGGAGATTTTGACTTGAGAGAAGTTCTGGAGTCGCCCTATTTTTTCAACTGAATCAGCAGATACTGCCCACTTTTCAAGGAATTCTTACTTCTAAATGGCCTGGTCATGGCATCTCCAAATTTCTTTGGTCCTTTTTATGCTGTTAGCCGACTGCCAACAAAAGAGCATGAAGAGACGCCCTGTGGTAATTGGCTGCCCTTCATTCATCACAGGTTTTCTTTCATACATATATAAGAAAGATGCATACAGTAAGGTGTTGGGGACAATTGAGATTCTTCCTCAATTTCTTGACAGTTATGACCAAATGTTGTGGACCCCAGCTTTTGAGACGAGATGATGGTGCACCAGTTGCTTTAATGGCTAAACGAGCATGTCATGCAAATGGCACGCTATTGATATGAACATTGTGTGGGTGTAAAATAGAGGAAATTAGGGCTCTGCAGTGTATAAGGAGGGTTGAATCAAATTTCAACAAAGATTTATGTACATGCTTCTTTTCGATACTTGTCCAGATGCATAACTGATGCCAAAGGGTTGTGAGTTTTAAAGAGCTGGAAATGCACTGGAGAGAGGGCCAAATTGGTTGTTAACTTGACATTAGTATTGTCTCGGATAGCTCGACTCACCTTTGTATAATACATATAGCAATGCACGTAGAAATTGTAGAGAAATTTTTGTAGTTTCTATTATTTACTCAAAGCTTTGTATTAATAAAAAAACAGGTGTTTTTTAATATATAGAATGATTTCTTATGGTCTACTGATTACATTTAATGGCTAGTAAATTGATAATTGCAAACTCTAGTCATGGTTTATTATCCTGTGTAATTCTGTCTTGTGAATTTAAGAAGCCAGATGGTATCTCGCAGTCACAAAAACTTGTTCCTTCCTGGCTTTTTCTATTCTTAATTATCCAGAATAAGAGCTTTCAGGGAAAAGGCGCGGATTCAAGTCCACTTATGATCTAATTGCGTGTTTGGTATGTAGTTCTCAACAAATGTTCATGTACCAAGTGTCACAAGTTGTAGCAAGAACTTGTGTGAGCACTAAATTTTACATGAACAAGGAAATTATGCACATCTCCCAGAGATGAGAGGGTCATGACTTCTTGATGATCTTCTACTGGCAACATCTCAAGGGGAATCACTCGCGTGGAGATGCATTTCTCTTGAATATTGCGTAGGCATCGCTGTATATAGCCATCAAATTTGTAAATACTGCTAGACCTATCATGAAAACAGCCAAGATCTTGTCTTTCATTGTAGCTATGCCATGAGCATCCCTAAAACAAGGAAAGAAACAATCAGGTGTCGGATGAGATACATTTCTCGTGTGTAGAAAGTGACTGAAACGTGGTTAATCAGATCAACCATATGCACAAACCAGTACCAGGTGACACTAGTTTTCCGAAATTGTAGAGTTTGAGTCAAGTGACAGTCTTGTCTATGTTTGACGTTTCAGCTAGAAACAGAAAATGACATAAAAATATTGCAGTGGATTGCAATGAAACCAAATCGCTTACCTTAAAGCAATGGCAGCAGGGAAGATGAATCCAATACAAACAGCAGAGGTTGCCCCAGTGAACTGAAAAGCATCCCAAATGCTGGGAATAAAATTTGCACCTAAGCAAACAACAGAAAGAAGCCCTGCAGTGATCAATGCAAATCGATAATTATCTGTAACCAAAGGCGTGGAAGATGGGAAGAGTAGGCCGTCCAAATTCAGGCGCAGTGGATGGAATATAATGGGGAAAACGAGCATGAGGTGAATAACATAGCTGACACGAACTGTGTCATTTAGCAGAGAACTATATGGGATGCCAAGGTTTGAGTCGAAGTTGGCCAAAACATCATCAAGTGTTGAATCTCCAAACAGAAGGAATCCAAAGAAGCTTGTCATAATGTAAACGATCGAGCACAGAGCCAATGAAGTCTGCACAACAGTTCTTATCCGGGAAGAGTCTTCAAGCTCGTTCTCAATACTGTGTACTGCAGATAGTAATGCAAATTTCACTTGGTAGTTAAACTAGATAAAGGAACATTGCATCGTATGATTGTCCAACTAAGCATACTTGTTTTCTTAAACTCATCTTTGCAAGAGTTGAGAAACTTAAATCAACAAGCACAAACAAAACAGAACAAATCCGTGCGTGCTAAATGCTAGATTTCATTTGGACTAAGCCTACACCCCTCAACAGATGCACAGAAAAGAAAAGAGAAAACAGAAAAATGGTCGATATAACTTAATCACCAAGTTTCGAAGGACCTGTTTTAGATGCCACACATCCCCCCAGCATGGATTTGGCAATATCCAGTAGAGTAAAATGCATAGTGCTTTTAACAAGGTTGCAAGAGGTGCGATACGAATAACTTTCCAAATGCAACGCCGAATAATTTGATTTTTGCTCACTAACAAGCACTCTTTAGCATTAGGTTGAATTCTAATAGATTAGCACTTGGAAAAAGAACATAATTTCATCAATTTTGCAGAAAAAATAGACTAACAATGTATCAGTCACCAAAAAAACCTCTTCATGGAAATGTGTAGTATATGAATGTATGTGTAAGATTGCTTTACCGTTGAAATGGCAGACGTATGCTGTCACAAGAACAGGGACGACGGTGAAGAGTCTCCAGACTGAATTAATGTCAGTAATATCAGGAAGCAATTTGGGCATTCCAATAGTGCCTTTCACCAATTTAAACACGGCGATGTATACAGTAATGACTAGGAAAACAAATGCCAGAAAAACTGCCAATGCAGAGGTGTATCTTAAAGAGTCTGCAGGCATAAAAAGAACTTAATTAGGAAAAAAACTATAAAAATGGCAAGAAATCATTAGAATTTACAGCCTAAAGCTTTAATCTTTCAAATAATTGAAACTTAAGAATTATATCACCAATTTTCCTATGAATGTAAGTTTCCAACATCTGCTAGTCAGCATTTTCTTTATTAGAACATAAATAAATAGACTACAAAATAATTGTGTTCCAAAAAAGAGAAAAATAAAAGTAAAAAGGGATACAAAATTCCTTCTAAGAAAGGGATGTTTATTCCTTTTCATCACTCAGTAGAGATGCCCTATAATCTGTTCCCACTTGCAATCTAATCTTAAGTAAATGGGTTTTTTTTGTGTCATCTTCAGATGTTATGACAACGTACTGTACTGTTAATATAATTGGCAAAAGAAATCCTAATCACTTGTTCAAAATCTTAATATTATTGGCATAAAACACAATTAACTGTCATTCCTAATCAAACTTCACAAATTTCTTTATTAAAAGTTTTGTTCAAGTATCCGAATATTATCAAAAAATAAAACTTGTCTTGAAATTTTCAAAACATTTCCTAGATTTTCTGAAAAATTTCGATTTGTAAAACGTGTTCGAAACCAAAGATATATTACTTACCCATCCGCTTGAAACATGCAAGTGGAGCAAGCACAGCAAGAGTGGTCACCAGAAGAACAATTGCATGCCCATTCCACCAGTGCTCTCCAAACCATCCCTCCACCAAACCAGAATGTCGAATCCCATTTGAAGAAGTACCAGAAAGCACATCACCTTCACAAATTAAAAGAAAGAAAAGGCAAAAAACCAGTTCAAATAACACAAATAACAAAAAGCTACATTCAGAACCTTTTAAAATCACAAAACAAATCTTAAAATCATGAAACACATACCAATGATGATCATGTACACAATTAGTACACCAATATTATTGATCACCACACAGACTTCTAAAATTCTCCTTCCAACATTCCCAAATGCATCCCCCATAACGCCTCCATAAGAGACTGCGCCACCGGCCTTACTGAACCGTAACAACATGCCTACAGAAAACTCTGAGAGGACTCCAACAAAAACTATGAGTGCAATACCAAGAACCAGGCCTAAAACATTCATGGTGGCAGGCAGTGCCATGATTCCGGCACCAATTATGGTAGTCGACAAGTTAAACACTGCACCAGAAAATGAAGCCCCACTGAATTCTTGATCAGCAGTAGTACTTTTTTCTGCATTCTTGAGCAGAAGTGGTACTTTTTCATCAGAAACTTCAACAGAAACTGCATCTTTCTTCCACTTTCTTGATGAATTCTTGTTTTTCTTATGCCCATTCATTGCTTTGATTGTCATGGTTTGATTCTGCAGATGAAAATCTTGAAATGGATGGAATGAACATGTACAAGAACCCGAGAACTTTTCCTGTGAATATATATAGGAATGGCATGTTTAGCAAGGACAATTGGATATCATTAGACAGCATTAACAAGGTCTAAGAAAAGTTACAATTTTGTTGATTGTAGTGTGGACCCACTCAACTCTTATCTAGTAATACATATTAAACATGTACAAGAATCCGAGATCACTTACATGTGCGTAGATAGTAGTGGAATTTTGGTAAAGAAGATTGGATATTGATGAACATTGTTAAAGAAAAGAAAAAATAAAGCACTAAAATTTTATTCATTATCTTATCTAGTTTAATTTAGTAATACCTACTAAACATGTATAAGAACTCGAGATTATTTATATATTAGTGTATATATAGTACATAACAATATTAACAATGAAAAATGCACTAAAATCAATTTTATGTTTGTTTAGTCTGATGCAGCATACGTGAGGAAAAGATTGAAGAATACTCTAAACAAAAAATTAATCTTGTTCATTGTATTGTTTTGATCAAACTGAACAAAACGTGAATAAATATTTATTTTCAAATTTGCAATAATGGATTTAGGTATGTTGGCATGGATGGACAAAAGGAGTCAGCGTTCTTATCAACAGGTTGATGTGACTGAAACCAAGAAAAAGTCTCTTGGAGTGTGGAATGGCCGTTGGGCGGCCATTTTTTTTGTCATTTTCCGCCATTATTCCTCCTAACATCGGCTAGTTTCCCCTTATTTCTGGCGTATGCGACGACTTGTACAAGTTTGCTGTTTGTTGTGCTGTGATTGCCACTAAATTATTTCTTAAAATAATTTAGTCACTAATCCTATTTTGGGTCAAAAACTCGAAGAGGGCATGCACAAACTAAAAGTAGGTGAAGGATTTTGAAATAATGCAGAAATTTGTAAGTATGGGACGAGTTTTAAGGCATATTACTGCGTTGTTTTTCTTAACATGTTATTTGTTTCTACCATAACTGTGATTCACTTAAGAAAGTAAATATACTTCTAGCATATATGGAACAAGAAACTGTTGGGATGTGATGTGTGTTCAAAAGTATTAAGTCCATACTGTAATAGTTACATATTTTTTGATGGTATTAAATATATAACGTTCGTTTATTCATGTTTTAAACAATTGTTGCATTTATAACAAGTTGCAATTAATTGTCTTCAATCGTTGTATGACAATACAAGTTGAGTACTTGCTTAGGGAAGTACATATAGACATTATTTGTATTTTGACCGAGAATCATTCTTTCTAGGCCGGTGAGCAAATATTGGCACTTGTGGCGAGTGGAACTCGTGAATAGTTGTTCCCGAGTGGAACTCGTGAATAGTTGTTCTAGTACACCTGAAAGTGTATTGGACAAAACTAGTGTGTGTAGAGTTTAATTATATAACATGACCATGCAAATAATTAATCTTCATGTGACTGTTTTGTAGATTCTTTTAATTTGCAATGGAATAGTAGTTGTTATTCGTGAACTCGAAGGTCTTTGATTGATATGTCAATTAGTGAGATAAATTAATATGGTCAAATACCTCAATATATTGGGGAATGAAAACAAGCAAGGTAGTAAACACGTATTCGCATTCGGAATCCACCATCCAGTCCGTTGGGTAAATGAATCTGCTTAAGTATTTTCTTTTGTGCAATTTAAATCCGATCTTGGTATTTAGCGATGACTAAATCAATTGTGTAATTTGTTCACAAAAAAAATGTTGGGGAAATTGTGGGCCTAAGTAAGATAATAATAGAAATGGCGAAACGATCATTTTAGCCTTGCACTAATTATTGGATGTTCAGCAAGGGTAAGATATATGCATAGCAAGTCAAGGTGATGTAAATACAGAGAATATAAATTGTTTTTTATAATTTTATATAATTCGAGAGTTCAGTCTTGAGCATTTAGTGAATTAAACCTTACTAATAATTGGACTATACAGTTTAGATTGGATTGAATAAATTTGATTATTGGAACTTGAATTATATGGCATGATTGGTTCCCTTTAGTAGCACTATTAATAGACAAGCAGGGGCGGAAGAGGGAGGAGACCAGGACCCTCCCTAACTTTCTGAATTTTTTTTTAATTTTTTTTAATAACCAACCAAAGCAAAAAATACTAAAGTCCAAACCCAACAATGAATAAACTAAACAAATAAAGTCCAACAAAATTAATTCATTTAAGATCACTTCTTCTTCTTCACAGACACTGTTCACGATCACGTCCTCAACCTTTGACACAAAAATTTGATTGCGATTTCATCTTCAGCATTTTTCACATAAGCTAGAGATTTTTTTCTTTTTTTTATGGTAGAACATTAATTCTACGAAACAAATTCTAGCTCGAGTTCAAGTCATGATTCTTTTGCTGTCGGTGGGTTCTCAAATTGGAAGAAGAAACAGTCTCAGAAAACAAATTGAAAAATTTAATAGTGCACACAACCTAACTCGGATTAAGTTTGAATCATTTAATAATTAAGAAGAAAGTATTAAGACTAGTATTTTCAAGCAATCAAAATAAATATGAAATGAGAATCGAATACGTCTAATTGCATTAGTCGATATCTTGTAAGTTTTTTAAAGATTATTACTTATAAAAAATATTAGATTCTCATAAAAATGACTCATTAATCGTAATTGTGGTTTGAGAAAAAAAAAATTTGGAAGCGTTGCTCTCGAACTCTCCGTGAGAGGGGCACCCCACCCCACTTGTCATATCCTAGTTCCGATCTTATTTGAGGAGCCCCCAAACCTAAAATGTGACAATGACTTAATAATACAAATAATTAAACTTCAGGAATTGCACAATTAACCAAGTCAAACTTGAGATTTGATCAAAGTCAAAATTTGAGTTGACCAAGGCATGCAATTAGGCCAAGTTATAAAAGAAATTCTATTATGATTATAACTTGAATTTCAAGTTCCCAAGTAACATACAAGTCCTAATTACATTAGAACAAGACAAGATTATTCTAGGTCTATATATATAAACCAATATGATTATACTCGTATAGTATTCCATATTGTCTGATGGTTCGTAAGTGTGCAAAAAGTCTGTAAAAGACCCTCACTATCGACAAATTAAAGAAAAAGAAAAGGATTCAGCTATGTTTTTTCAATTTTTTTTTTCCAAATAATCTTGTATTCTAGAACTGAGATTTGAGATTCTTGGTTCTTGATTGGGATGCTTACACATAAGTGGATTTTGGTATTTGGAGAATATTAAAGAAGACCTAAAGTTTGGAGGCATGTGAAAATCACCTGTCAGAATTAATGATCGAAATTGTATTCTGTTTTAAATCCATATGTGATTAATTAGGAAAAATTACAAGGTGTAGTAATCAATCTACTAAAGATGTAGTTCGTAATTTAGTAAAGAGAATTTCCATTTTACTGATTTGTACGAACTGGTTTCTAACATAAATAATATATGCGTTGTGCACAAACAAAGATAATCCGGAACACCAAAATTAATAAATTAAATATTAGAGAATGTTCGTATTTTGTCTCTACATAATAATGACAGAATAAAAACAAGATTTTAAGAATGCAAAAAAATATTATGGGAGGATGAATAAAAAAAAATCATAAATACAATATTATTTCTTGTATTTGCAAAGATAAAAAACGAATCTATTTATAGATTTCTCATTCAACCCTTCCAATGGTCACAACCTTTGAGCATAGGCTTTTCTTATTTAGTTAGAAATTCAAATTAAGCAAAAAGATCCATAAAAACAAGTTTGAAACTATTCAAAACTGTGCAGAGGAACAAATTCGTCAGCTCGCTCAGGGGAGTGAAGAACATGCATGGACAAGCTTCGCGCACGCGAAGCCAAAAAGGTGCATTCGGACATCAGATGTCTCTTGGCGTATTTTTTACTGTTTGGACTGTTGGATTTTTTATCTCTATAATGGACTATATATTGTATTGTAATTATATGGGCTATCTAATTAATAGGGCTATTAAGTGATCTGTTGATTGGGCCATCGAAACATCTGAACTGAGTACGGACTTTATAATGTGTAGAGATCGAATCCTAGTCCAATTAAGATTGATGGACTTCTAATTGAACTAGGATATACAGAATATAATAAATAGGGTTATGGTCCCCGGGTCAATTACAACTTTTGCTCTTCTCTTCTACACCATTACAAACAGAGATTCCATTGAGCACTATTGAGGTGATTAGACCGCGGAAGATCAAACTCTCTCGATTTCAACATCAATGGAGACATGTATTCTTCTAAATTATGGAAATGTCTAATCTCACTTCCAAACTAAAGGCACTAAAGTTAGAGCTGTCTGAGGACTTGCTCGTGCATCTGGTTTTGATTTCCCTTCAGACACAATACGATCAATTTAAAGTGAGTTACAACACCCAAAAGAATAAATGGACTCTTAATGAGCTCATATCTCACTGTGTGCAAGAAGAAGAAATACTTAAACGTGAGATGACTGAAAGTACTAACTCATTAACCACTCCTCGAGATAAAAAAAGGAAAAGAAAATAGTAAGCTACAATTGGGGCACCACAACATAAATTACAAAATAAACAGGATAAAGAGTTCACCTGTTACTTTTGCAAGAAGGGTGGACACATGAAATAAAGAATGCCCTAGTTACGTTGCATTGAGTATTAAGAAATGTATGCTTCTCGCTATAGTTTCTTCTAAAGTTAATATATTTAGCTTCTATACCTAAACACACTTGGTGGATGGATTGTGATTCTATCACTCACATAAGTGTGTCTATACAGGGTTGCCTGTGGAGCCGACAGCTAATTGATGCTGAAAGATTCATCTTTATAGGCGACGGCAAATCAGTTGTAGTTGAGGCTATATGGACTTTTAAATTATTATTAAGGACACAGAAAGAAAAATGATTAGCCATTATTCTTTACCAAAATCCCTATAGAGAGAAACATTAAAAACTGCAGCATACATCCTTAACAGGGTTCCAAATAAAGCAATAACTAAAACTCCTTATAAACTTTGGATCAGCAAGAAGCCTGGTATAAGGCACTTGTACATTTGGGGATGTCCAGTTGAAACGAGGCCTTATAGGCTAAGTGAAAAGAAACTGGACTAAGAACTGTAAGCTGCTATTTTGTTGGATATTCAGAATGGTCCATGGGTTATAAATTTCATAATCCCTCGACTAGGTCCTTTTTCGAGACTATAAATGCAAAATTCTTTGAGGATGTTGAGTTTGGAGGGAAAGATAAGGTTAAGAACATAGTCTTTGAAGAGGAACTTGTTTCTCTCACTGCTGTCACTATTGACAATGATCAAATTACTGACATTATTTAAGAAGTGAATTTGGATTATCAAGACAATGTCGACAACTTTCCTATCCAAAATGAAGTTGTTCTTCTGATGAGCAAACTCAACAACCTCAAGAACAAATGCCAGTGCGAAGATCCACTAGAAAAATGAGAATGGCGTTTCTGGATGACTATATAGTCTTTCTCCAAGAACATGAGGTTAACATAGGAGTAGTGGAAGATGATCCAATCAACTTCCATCAAGTCAAACAGAGTTCTAATTCTCAAAAGTGGGTTGATGCCATGGAAGATAAACCATGAAAGACAATGACGTTTGGGATCTCGTCAAATTGCCTGAAGGTGCGAAACCCATTGGTTGCAAATAGATATTTAAGACCAATAGGGATTCAAAAGGCAATGTTGAGAGATATAAGGCTCGTCTTGTTGTCAAGGGATTCACTAAGAAAGAAGGCATTGATTATAAAAGAGACTTTCTTTCCAGTTTTATCGAAAGACTTTTTCAGGGTAGTAATGGCATTGGTAGCTCATTTTGATTTGGAGCTATATCAGATGGATGTAAAGACTGTGTTTCTCAATGGTGATATTGAAGAAACGATATATATGGTGCATCTAGAAAACTTTGTATCAAAGTGATCCAAAGATAATGGTCTGCAAATTGAAGAAATCCATCTATGGTCTCAAACAAGCTTCCCATTAATGGTATTATAAATTTCATCAAGTCATTATCTCGTTTGGATTTGAGGTAAATACAATTGATGATTGTGTACCATAAGTTCAGTGGGAGTAAATATATCTTCCTGGTATTATATGTCGATGATATACTACTAACTAACAGTGATATAGGCTTATTGCACGAAACTAAGAGATTTCTAACTAAGAATTTTAAAATAAAAGATCTTGGGGACGTCTCTTTTGCATTAGACATACAGATACATCGAGATCACTCTTGGGGTATCATTGGGAATCACAAAAGAGCTATATCGAAAGGGTATTTAGCAGATTCGACATGAAAGATTGTAAATCGGGAGATACGTCTATTGCTAAAGAAAATAAGTTCAGCCTCAGTCAATGTCCTAAGAATGAGGTTGAGGTGAAAGAAATGTGAAAGATTCCTTATGCGTCGGCTATAGGGAGTCTTATGTATGCTCAAGTATGTACGCATTCGAATATAGCGTTCATAGTGGGATTAATAGGCAGATATTTGTGTAACCTTGTGATGGATCATTGGAAAGCAGCCAAATGGGTTATGCAATATTTACAGAGAACAAAATATTTCATGCTCACCTATCGGAAGTCAGATCATTTTGAGATCATTAGGTATTCTGACTCCGATTTTGCTGGATGCCAATACAGTAAGAGATCTACATTGGACTATATTTGTCTGCTGGCTGGAGGAGCTATATTATGGAAGAGTGTTAAGCAGACGCTCATAGATCCATCTACTATACCAGATATATTCATAGCCTGTTATAAGGCATCTAATCATGGGATATGGTTGCGAAACTTTGTCACTAGGTTGCCTGTTGTAGATGGTATTGAAAGACCATTGAAGACATATTGTGACAAAAAAGCAGCTGTGCTATATTCCAACAACAACAGAAACTCTACGAAGTCGAAGCACATAGACATCAATTTTCTTGTTGTTAAAGAGAGAGTTTAGAGTAATCAAATATCTATAGATTATATTGGCAAAAACTCTATAATTGCGTATCCGCTCACCAAGGGTTTACCGCCCAAGGTGTTTCACGAGCATATAACTCATACGGGTGTTGTATCGTTTGTTGATGTGCTGGTTTAGTAGGAGTTTGTATTTTGATGTTTTTCAGTAATAGATACACTTTATGATTATTTTTTGCAGAATAAAGTATAATGGTTTTTTACCAATCTCTGAATTTGGTCTTTCCATTTGTGGTTTAACATTAAGATTGGAAAGCTTTGGTATGATCTCACTAAAGAATAAAGTAGGACCAGTTGGAAATAGACATGTGTTAAGATCACATTTCATGTAATTTCCATGCTACAAATCCATACTCGATCTATGTCATTGAATATGTTGGTATGATGATCATTGATGGGTTTAGTTACCGATTAATGTGACGAAGGCCGCTTTGATCTCATGCTGATATAGTAGATTGACCAGATTGTACGGAGATGTTTCTAGCAAAATAGCAATTTAAGTGTACACATTAAGTTTAAAATATAATTGTTTCAGATAACATATGTATCTCAAGTGGGAGATCGTTGAATTTTTATTTCTATAATGGGCTACATATTGTATTACAATTATATAGGTTATCTAATTAATAGGGCTATTAAGTGATCTGTTGATTGGGCCCTCGAAACATCTGAACTGAATACGGACTTTGTAATGTGTAGAGACCGAATCCTAGTCCAATTAGGATTGATGGATTTCTAATTGAACTAGGATATATAGAATATAATAAATAGGGTTATGGTCCCCGAGTCAATTACAACTTTTGCTCTTCTCTTCTACACCATTATAGACAGAGATTTCATTGAGCACTATTGAGGTGATTAGACTGCAAAAGATCAAACCCTTTCGATTTCAACATCAATGGAGAGACAAATATTCTTTTAAATTATTATACTAGGTAATTTGACATGATATATAAATTCTTTTAATTATGTATATATAATTAAAGAATATAGACTTTATTTCTAATACGGACATTTTTTGATAGTTCAAATCAGTCCAACATAACTCAAATTCGAACATAAATACCACATATGAATGGATGTAACTCTACATGAAGAGGTACATGAAAATTTATAAATAGATTTCATCTTTTCGATTTGAAATATAGAATTTTGATAATTTTTGTTGCATTTACATCAACTAAAAGTTATTACGCAGTAAATTTAGAAGAAAACAAAAATTAAAATCTTGTTTACATTAGTACTGTTCAATCTTGTTCAATATTACTTATCAAACATGTTGTGGGTGCACGTATACAATATTGTACTATACCAATAGTATAATGATTATACTCAATCCCGATCATTGAAATAACTCTGTCTTCTTAAATCGATCTATTGATATAAAACTTTTTGCTCATTTTAGTTCAACGAAGATGATGATTTAGTGGAATTCAGAAAGTACTTCATATACTAACTCTTTTCCTATAAATTTGAGTTGTCAATTGATTTTAACATTGTGGTTTTCAAAATGATTAGATTTTTTACTTCCATGCTCTCAAGTTACTAGTGATGGCAACGGGGCGGATCAAGTTTGATCCGATTCGCCCCGCAATAATTATAGGAGATCCAAATCTGTCCTGCGATCCGTTATTTTTTGGGGCGGATAGGGACGGATTAGAGCCCTGATCCGTTTTTTTAGCTAACTCCAACCATCTCTAAATTATAATTTAAGCCATAAAACTTTCATCTATTTATTATTTAATTATATTTTTTTTTTCAAACGGGATGGATCAGATCGGATCAGGACTGATCCGCCCCGCCCCGCCCCGCGATCTACCCCGATCCTTCCCACTGATCTGCAGATCAAGAATTTTTCGTTCTATTCGAATCGGGTATCCATCGAGTTCGGGGCGGATCATATATTTTTGCCATCCCTACAAGTTACCAAAATTGAAATTGAAATTATTTTCAATTGATGTTACTCAAAACTAGTGGACTCATTTGCCTGACAATCTAATTCTTCTTGACCCAAATGAAGTAATCCACTTGCAAAAATGAAAATCTGTTAGGCAAGGCCCTGTTTTATTATGTGAAAATTAGACACCCCATATGTATTCATCATGTCCCTAACAACATCAGCTGGTGTGTATACCGTCCTTGCAGATGAAAATTTATATTTTATGCAACTTGAAATCACAGAACAAGTTGCTTGTCTATGACTACTCAAGACTATGTCCAGTGAATATGTGTGACTGTTCTTTATGTTTCTTATTTTGAAATTTTTTGTCTGCGCGATAATCGACGCTCTTAGTCCCCATTTGCAGTTGTCATCTAAGCACTTTAATACGTACTCATTTTTATCAGATTTATACACCTTGAACTGATAGCGATAATGGATGGCATGTAGAGCTAGACTAGTTGTTAACAAATCTTTATTCTTGTAAATTGAATTCTCTTTAACACTTTCAATACTAGGCTGATTTATAACACTGCTTCCCGTTTCTTCAACACTTTCATCATCACAACTCACATTTTGACAAATTTTCAAACCCATTTCTTCTATTGTTGGCAATTTCGGCAAAATAGAATTTCCCAAACCACCAAGAGTATATTGTTCTCTGTTCATAGTCTCGCATATCCCTAATGTACCATGCTCTGAAACTATTGTCATCAAATTGTCACCACTACAAGCCAGTTTGTGAACATCCACACATAACGGAAATTGCCTCATGTTTGATTCATTCTTCCTGATTTTAATGCAAAAACTAAGGGAAGTATCAGTGCAAATACTTATCAGGGGGCCGTTCGACAAAATTTAGTACTGAACTGTGATTTCATAATGTGACTGCTCCTTCTTAATCTCCTTCATTATCATCTCTATTAGATTGACATAACTACAATCTAGCGGGACAACCAATCCAACAACCGAGTAGTCACTGTATGAACCTGACTCATCCCAAACTCCATCATAATATATCAACACACTAATACCACCCATATCTGCATTTTCAAATTAACACATTAAGTTCCAAACTGTAATAATCAATTGAGAGTAATAACATTATACAAAAGCTGTGATAAATTTTCAAATCCAAAGAAAACGTACATATAGTTTTAATTTCAGATCATTGAATGGCAGCATAAATTTCCAACAACTAAATATAAAAACTAATTCGACAAACTTCAAATTAATATTTCTGATTTCTGTGATAATGGAAATATATATATATATATATATATATATATATATATATATATATATATATATATATATATATATATATATATATATATAGCAGACCGTTTCTTTGGTTGGTAAACCAAATGATGGCAAAAATTATAAATCAGAACATACGTCAAGAATTTGTCTGACGATATTAGTTCTGACTATGGTGATTTCTCCAATTTTTTTGAGGAATCTTCAATAACATCAAAATCGTCCCATATTGGTACCGCACAGATTCTTCTTCGAAATTGAAGCAATACATTAATGAGTATTATTATTGATTATCCTATCTGTTATGGATGTAATCATCTCTCAATTTTGATTTTTGAATATCTCGTCTTTTTCGTTCAGCACCTCTTCTTCTCTTTCGAAGTGTATCCGATAACTTTTGTTTTCAACATTAACAAGACGTTAATTAGGGAATGAGATAAGGTCCAATTTGTAGTCTGTTATTTGGGCCTTTGATTAAGTCCAGTATGGATGTTATCATATCTAGTATAAATAATCAACTTCAAGCCTCATTCCAGTATTTATGCAACTATCATTTTAGTCCAATAAATATCAATTTGATAACTAAAAGTAGTGTACGTATCTAAAGAACCCTTTTATTATGTGATAATTTCACCCTATACTACAAAATGTAAAATAATTTAAAAAATACTATTTAACTTTTTTTATTCTAAAAATACTGTTTTTTTATTTTTATAACACTTGTTGTTACATTTGTTATGTTTGTTAATAACAAATGTAACACATTTATTATAACTAAAATAACAAATGTAACAAATGTAACAACAAGTGTTACAAAACTAAAAAAAAACAGTATTTTTAGAATAAAAAAAACATGATAGTATTTTAAGAAATAGTTTATTTATTGTGGTTATTTTTGAAAAAACCCCTTTTATTATTTAAAAATTGGGCCTCCATAAGCCTGCACCACCAGCCTGCTATCAATAACATCAGGCCTGGGCCCATCACATCCAAAAGGCCCAACAATTTCAGACTGTAATCTGGCCCCCACAGAACCTACAAGAAGGGCTGGTCCAGCAGTGAGTTAACTAATTTTTAAATAAATCCAAGTTAATTATAAGTGGAAATTATAGTAGAACCCCTCTAATTAATAAAAATCCCGGGTTAATGTGAAAAATTAATAAATCCTTCTATTCTAATATTAATTATATTTTTTATAAACCTAGTAAAATTTAATAATATCTTTGTTAAACCTAGTAAAATTTCGATCTCGATTGTTGAATAAATTAATAATTTTATTAAAGTACAAAATATATTACATAATATTCAAAAACTAGAAAATTACTTCAAGATGCTAGTTTGAGATTTTTGACTTCATCCTTCGTCTTTTGAATTGATTTCAAGAAATTCTATGATATCTTCTTATTGTAGTAAAAAAATTTCAACAGCCTTACTTAGAGATTTTGGGTACTTCGTGACTATCGTTGTTACCATAATCTATCTCGACTGCACTATCATTATTTTGCTTTATAATAACATTGATGATATCCTATTCAGTTGGAGCGTAACACAGTTCTACTTCCGTTGAATGGTATAATAAATGAATGACATCCTTATTTTTTTAAGACAAAATAACAACTTACAAGATTAAACTCTTTAAATTAATAACTTCTCTACAATATTAATACTCAAAGGTGGATTCCAAAAATATTAATTTGAAGGGATCGTACTCTAATTAGTTTTACGAAGTGTTATAGGACTTTGTAAAATGTATATAACAATAAGGAAAAAATTAAAAAGAACATATGACGTGAAATAAGAACAAAATCTTAGAAAAGATTCAAAAATTAGTGCTTGTTTGGTTTTGTTAAAAATCAGTTTTTTAATTGATTTTGATAAACGTTGATAAAATATATAATTAAAAAATCTTAATTGTTGATTCTAAACTTTGTGAAATTTGTAAATTTAATTTTGTAAGCTTGTCATAAAAGATGTGATATTTAAAATATTTTAATTATAAACAAAATTTTGAGACCTACTTAATAAACCTATCTTAACCACTCAGAAAGAAACCCTTGAGAAGAAAGTCAAATGAAAAGTCCTAATCCAACCAACGTAATTAATAAGAAATGATGAATTGGTCAATATGTTTATAAGAAGCAAATATTATATAAAGATATTTTGTGGGTTTTAGGTGTCAAGATTATATTTTGTTGCCTTAGAAAGTATGCAGATTCGATGAAGAGCGCGTCACTTGAAGAATTAAACGATTCTGATTAAGACTTGATATATTGTAATTGTAGATATGTTTGATACGTTAATAAAAATCGAATGATTAACTAGTAAATTTTGTTACATATATTTCTTTTTATTAATTTTGTTAACATCAATACTTGTTAGACTTTTCACGTTAACTACCAATTCTAAAATGTGTAACCGTTCATGCAAACTATGGTCTTAGCATTTAAGTTTCTCTCATACCGCACCAAAGACATTGTATTCATATTATCAATGTTTTAAAAATCATTTTAGAGTGACCATCCGAAAATCAGTTAGGTTAATAACTTAAAAACCTATCATAAAATTCAAGACGTATTTGATCAATCGATAGGTTCAACTCGAAGCCGGATGAATTGGCCACCCTATTCCAAATTTTCCAATTACATTGGAAGAAAAAAAAAAGTGTTGTTATCTTTGACATAATAGGACATTAATGGTTGGTTTTGCAATAGTTGTCTTTATATAGTTGAAAATTAACTTATGTTTATGTGTGTACAATAATTATATATGTTAATAGTTTTGACTTTCGACCGAACTATTTCATTTTTTATATTTTTATTTTTTTCGATTCGATGTCACTTCTTTTTTAAATATAACTCAATCGGATATATAAAGTAAAAACAATGAATAATCAAAATAATGCAGAGATCAAGCAAGATAAAACTGACTTGGGAAAAATCAAATGTTCATGTCACTACCATCAATAATTTTTAATTAGGTTAAACTATTTCAAATTGGGAAGAAATCATTAACTAATATGAAAACAAATTTCATTATACCATCAACGACTTTAACAGACCTGACCAAGTAAACATTCTTAAAAAATATAAAGTTGTTTAATACAAACTCAAATGTCTTTGACAACATTAAATAAGATAGAACAATGATATATCCAGTCTAAAAATTAAAATAGTTAGAAATTGAACATATTTATTCATCAAAATTTTGTAACATTTCACCTACGATTAAAGACTTGACGCGTGTATAAGTATTATAACTTGATATCACGTTGAATCACTTTGTTCAAATCCTTAAGCTATTGCATAAGATAAGGGATTTTGGCGCAAATAGTTTTTAACCTTTGTTCTTAGTATGGAATTGGTCCATAACGTTTATTTTTTGGCAAACAAGTCCCTAACCTATGTGTTTTGGTGCAAAATTGGTCTTTATGACAAATATGCCCTTAGTTTCAATTAGAAAAAATTGTATATGGATTCCTAATTATTACAAAGTGTGCAAATAGGTCCAATACTTTTATTTTTTATAAAAAAATTAAAGAAAACTAATGAGTTTTTTTTTTTTGGTAATTAAAACTTTAGTAATAAAGATGTCAAATAAAATTATTATTTTTATTATTGAGTAATTATATTATTTAAAGAGAAAAAAATCATTGTGAAAAATCATTTTTCTCCTTCTTTACATATAAAATTTTATCTCCCTCTTTACTTTAAAAATTAAGTTAAATAAATAACAAAATAACGTATATAATTTTATGACATTGAACTAATCTTATATTTTTATTTAACATAAAAATACTAATAAAAATTTATTTACACATTATGTGTTTTATGTTTGAACGAAAATAAAACGATAAATTAAAATATGAAGAATATATAGTTGGATTTTTAATATTTGTAGTTAATAAACATATAACTCAATTAAATAAAAGTATTTGAACATCAAGTTTGTGATAAAGTTATTTTTTTTATACAACAATAAAATAAAATTTTAAATTTTAAATAATATAATTACTTAATAATAAAAATAATAATTTTATTTGACATATTTATTACTAAAGTGTTAATTCAAAAAAAAAACTCATTAGTTTTTTTTAATTTTTTATAAAAAAAATAAAAGTATTGGACCTATTTGCACATTTGGTAATGATTAGAAATCCACATACAATTTCTTCTAATTAAAACTAAGGGTATATTTGTCTTTTTCATATCATAAGGACCAATTGTGCACCAAAACACATAAGTTAGGCACTTGTTTGCAAAAAAATAAACGTTAGGGATCAATTCCACACTAAAAAAAATGTTAGAGACAATTTGTGCCAAAATTCCATAAGATAATAAACATTTGTTCATAAATTATCTATAACATTTATGTTTGGGTAAATTGCACTTAGTGTCTCCAACTTTTGACTTCATTTATATTTGTACTCCCAATATTAAATCTTGACATCCATCACCTTAACCTTTTATATAATTAGCAGCCAATATCTTTATGAATGCTAAGAATTAAATACTGAAGATATAAGTGTAAATGAAGTAAAAAATTGAAGACACTAGCTGCAATTTACCCTTTATGTTTCATAACATGTTTGGATAAGTTTAAAAAAAAAAAAAGAAGAAGTTATTGAGTAATTGTGTATCATGAAATATGTTTGAATATCTTAATTTTTACTTTAAAATAAAAAAAACCATTAGATCTAAAAATTTGGGAGTAAGAGCACATTTATATTATTTAATTATCGCCTTCAACACACTTCCCTCACGCGCAAGTGGAATTCATGTTTTTCTCTCGAAATCTGACATGTGCACAATTTTATTAAAACTGGTGGTAGCGAAACTTAGAGTCCCGTTCTCCTGCCCCTAGTGGGCAGGAAAAAAAAAACCCACCGCTGACATGGCGCAAGCCATGTCAGCGGTGATACAAATCAGCTAAAGGCAAAACAAAAAAAAAATTGATTTCATGGTTTTCCCCAATTCGGACAAAGCTCTCACCCAATTTGAACTCTACCCTAAATCGCCCACTAAATCGCCGCCTCCTCCATTCGTCCACTTCAGTCACCTCTCAAACTCAAGCCGCGCTGCCCTTCTCAAACTCTGGCCGCGGCGATTGTGCTCCTCCGGTCGCTGCCCTTTTGTGGCTTCGCGAGCTCCCTCTCATTTGTGAACTTGCCCATCAGTTTGCGAAGTCCAACTCCGGCTGCTGCTCCCACTTCTGTCGGAGTTTGCGAAGTCCAACGCCGGCTGCGATTTTCCCCGGTTGCGATTTGCTCCGGCTGCGCGATTTTCCCAGCCCACCTCTGCTGGTGCCGCCGCCTCTGTGCGATTGTGCTGGTGCCGCCGCCTCTGTGCGATTGTGCCCGCAATCGCGAAACCACCACTGCCCGGAGATTGTGCACCGCCTCAGTCCACTCCTGGATTGATTTCGGTTGGAAACATATAGCTCGAATCGCCAAATCGGTATGTAGATATTTTGTTGGGTTGCAAGTTAATAATAATGAGGGTAGATGAAGCTGGGGACTTCTTCTCACCCAATGATTTTGTTCCCCTTGGTGTTGGAAAATAGTGGGCTGTGAGAACGGGACTCTTGAATGTTGACGTATATATGATTTGGTTAAATTGAACTTTGTGTGCGGGATGAATGGTAAATGAAAGGGGCTGTGATGATGTTTGAAATCATTGATTGCACATGATTTTGGGAGTAGGAGACAATTGGAACCGTATCTTGGCGTGGTAAACCCGGATGGCATGCGATTAGAGGTTATTGTAATCTCTATTTCAAAATGCAACCGGTGAATTGCAGCCATGGCGGTGACTATTGTGTCTTTACTGGTTCAAATAATATCTGAGCCTCTTATTTAATGTTACCAATTAAAATCGTATTTCTTAATGACTTCCATATATGACTTGTGTTTTTGGTGTGAAATCCGATTATAAAATAGGTATCAATCAATGTCTTCGTCGAGTGTTAATGATGCGCAATCCCGTCTTAGATGTAGATGTGGTGCGTATATGAAGATACACACATCTCACACTACACGTAATCCTCTTCGTAGGTATTGGAGATGCCATAATGTAAAGGTACGTTATGTCTATATAAATGTTGATTTTCGGAATGTATTTGGTCATTGTGTTTATTAATATTTTCATTTCGTAGGATGGCGTTTTATGTGGAGGGTTTACTTGGGTCGACGAAGTTGAAGGTAGCCAATTAGTTGTATCTGAAATGCACGTGACAGCGGAGAATGACTTGAATATCCTTGTTATGAAATTATCGGAGAGACTCGACAAGGTGGAAGAAGAACTCAAGTCCATTAGTCACGAGAGAAAAATGAGAAAAAGTTGTCGGGATATTTCATTATTTGTTTGAATGGTTGTAATATGTAGTGTAGTTGTAAAATATTTGTTCTAATTTGTAATGATATATTGGATATAAGAACATATGCCTTGTATATTAAGCTTTGTAATGATATATTGGATATTAGAACATGTGACTTGTATATTAAGCTTGCATGTTATAACATTTCAAATCATCAAACATGGTCTTTAACAACATACAACATTTCAAATCATCAAACATGGTCTTTAACAACATACAATATGTTAGTCTTCAACAAAAAAGACACATGAGTTTAACAAAATAAAGTGTCACAAAAACCAATTGCCCATGTCACATTGACTACTAGCATAAGACATAAATGTAGCATCGGATCTTCCTTCATCTTGCGTAAACACTCGGTCATTCATATCGGGCTGATACGGCTCCATCGGTGACCTAATATTACAATAAATTTATACGATATTAGCACATATATGAATAAAACAAGCCATTGTGAATGACCATAACAAATATATAGATATTGACTAACCTGTCAACCAACCTAGGACGTGTTCTTTTGTCGTGTCCATTTTGGCCACATCCAGAACATTGTCGGATGTTCTTCGAAAATGATTTCTCTTTTGATGACCTCAATCTTTTCCCGCAACCTTTAGCTTGAACATAACTTGGATCATGAATTGTATTACGTTCTTCTCTAGTTGTGTTCCCAATCCTGTTGAAGCCAAGATTTCCTCCATCGTCTATAGCTTTCATTTGTATATGTAAACTTTCAAACCCCTCCATTAGAAAATTGGTGCGAGCATCTGTCAACGCCGCATCATCAACCATCAACGAACATTTATGGGCCAACATCCCATGTCGTGACATAAAAGAGGAACTAGAACTTCCTCCATCTGAGATGCAAGTACTTGGATCTAGTTGGTCACCGACTTTCGCATTCTTAGTCCATCTTCGTAAGATGTAATTGTCGGGTAGAAGCAGAACTTGTTTTTTCTTGAAATAACTAATCATATGGCGACACGGATAACCCTCAAAATCAAAAGTCCGACAACTACATGAAATAAAGTCAGTACCTGTGTCATGAGTAAGCAAACGATGTCGATCAAACGTTTTTCCATGCTCCACTCTCTCCACTGTATATACCTTCGCATCATGGGAGGCTGATTTCTTCGAGCATACGTAGTAATGACTTTGATCAATTTCTGTTTGGAACAACAAAAAAATCTTCTTCGTGTATACATGAACCATCTGATGCTCCATTTGAAATTTGGACGTCAGTCTTGGTTGTTCACTTATATCAATGTGGTTTGCGACTAACTCCTCATGTCGCTGATGGCGTAATGCCATATTGAAACGTGTAACAAAATCCATAAGTGAATTCTTCCGATTCACGTACCGCTTAAAAAAAGAGTGACCACTCTCCAACCTTTGACTACTAGACATCCCAGCACTGAAAATATGTTTCACATAAGCCGGTACCCATCGACTGCACAGATCATACATGCTACACAACCATTCATTGCATCCTAAGTTTGTTGATTCCATTATTGCACACCATCGACCCTCAAACTCATCAGGTGACTCTGAATGTTTAATGATATTTACCAACAAATGATATTCTTCGTTGTGCACCATGACATTCATCTTCTCAGAAAACTTGTTCAAAATGTGCCACATACAATACCTATGAAATGTCAAAGGCAACACCATTGATATAGCTTTTGCAATAGCAGCATCCTGATCTGTAATAATTATTCTGGGTGCTTGTCTCGGCATGGCTTCCATGAATTTCGACAACAACCACACAAATGAATCAGTCGACTCGTCGCTCAATAATCCACATCCAAATAGTACTGTTTGTCCATGATGGTTAACTCCTACAAAAGGTGCAAAAATCATCGAATACTTGTTGGTATTTTACGTTGTGTCGAAAACAACAGCATCACCAAAAAATGCATATGATCTGCGTGACTCAAAATCGGCCTAAAAACATCGAACCAATTTGTTGTCCGCGTCTGTATCGTAGTCAAAATAGAAATTAGGACTTTTCTCTTTTTCAAATGAGAAATATTCAATTAGTGTCTCTGCATCGTGACCCTTAAGCTCTTCTCGAATATTCATTTCATGGTTCCTCAAGTCTCTCTCCACATACCCAACCGATTGTGGACCTCCTGCATCTATCTCCATAAGTCTCAACTGCTGACATGTAGGAATGTTGGCTTCCGAAAACTGCTGTGTAAGTGCCTTCTTTGTGGCCGATACATTTCGATGTGATCTTAACAGATGTACTCTGCTAGGCGTTGTAAGAGCATGATTATGTTCCTCCACGAATTTGTTCACAACCCACAAATTTCCTGTTTGTTGTTTCACAACAGATAATCTTGCATTGCAACCAACTCGTTTCCACGATTTCTCTCCCCAACTGGTTCCACAGCAGCTTTCTTTTTGTTCTGATAGGTGTCGTCCGTTTTTCCTTCCTTAGAGCACACGAAGAGTTTCCAATAAATTTCATTTGTTTCCTTTTTTTTTTCTTACTATTCGCAATTCGTGCATTGAAACCAGCCTCCCGCGCATATTGGTTGTAAAAATTATACGCGTCGTCATGGGTTTCGAATTCTTGTCCAATCTTTGGAATTCGGCATATGGTAACTTGTGGAACAAATAGATTGTCCGAACTTTCAGCTTCCATTCCTGTCAACAAACGACATAATTATAAGTACACTTCATGTCCAAATTACAATAAAAACGGTTCTAAAATTAAACGGGGCAGAGGGGTACATAATTATAAGTACACTTCATTCTCTCTGGCGTTTTGATAACTACATGGGCAGATTAGACTTCCAAAAATTAACCTAATAATTAATGACTACAATTAAGAGTCCCGTTCTTCATACCTTTAAATGCGCAGAGTTGGGCTGGGAAAATCGCGCAGCCGGAGCAAATCGCAACTGGAGCAAATCGCAACCGGCGAGCGAGCCCTTCTCAAATCCGACAAAAGTGGGAGCAGCAGCCGGAGTTGGACTTCGCAAACTGATGGGCAAGTTCACAAATGAGAGGAAGCTCGCGAAGCCACAAAAGGGCAGCGACCGGAGGAGCACAATCGCCGCGGCCGGAGTTTGAGAAGGGCAGCGCGACCTGAGTTTGAGAGGTGACTGAAGTGGACGAATGGAGGAGGCGGCGATTTAGTGGGCGATTTAGGGCAGAGTTCAAATTGGGTGAGAGCTTTGTCCGAATTGGGGAGAACCATGAAATCAATTTTTTTTTTTTTTTTTTTTGCCTTTAGCTGATTTGTATCACCGGTTTTTTTTTTCCTGCCCACTAGGGGCAGGAGAACGGGACTCGCGAAACTTAAACTCGGTACATTTGTCTACTCTGATACTATAATAAAATTTATAATTTCATCTTAAAAAGCCAATCTTATTAGAGAATTAGCCCAAATCAACATATACTGCTATATCTTTTAACATTTATTTATTTAGAATGTAACTCGTACATCAAAATACCCTGTAAAAAATAAGTAACTTAATTATTTCTTACCTTAACATGGAGTCCAAATTTATTGTGTCAAATGCATGTCTTTTTAACTGTCCTCCCAAATATGAACTTTACACATTATTAAGTGGAAATTGCACTCCATACTCCAATTAGTTTCCAAATTCCAATTTTACTATTTAAGTTTTTTTATTTCAAAAATACTGTTTTTAAGAAAAGCCCAAATATATGCAGCCCAAATATAATTTTCACTATCAATAGCCGTCCAAACCCACGTTACTTACCCATAACCCAAATACATATAACAATTCGGCCTAATTTCTCTCAAATACAATTCTAAAACAAAACTTTTCAATCCCTTCATTGTTAACACTCTACACAATTAGCTTAGGCTCTTGAGAACTTTCAGGAGGAACCATAATTACAAATGTAACAAATGTAACACGTTCGGTTATTTCAAAATTACAAATGTAACAAATGTAACAAGTTCTGTTATTTCAAAATTACAAATGTAATACGTTCTGTTATTTCAAAATTACAAATGTAACAAGTTCTGTTATTTCAAAATTACAAATGTAACACGTTCTGTTATTTCAAAATTACAAATGTAACAAATGTAACACATTCTGTTATTTCAAAATTACAAATGTAACAAGTTTTGTTATTTCAAAATTACAAATGTAACACGTTCTGTTATTTCAAAAATATCTGCAGTCCATTGGGACGAGAATTCCAGCCGTCTCACCATAGTATGTAATGAAGATATTTAACATTTCCATACCTGCAAATCATTGAAGTAGATAAACACATTGGTCAACAATTAGTTGTCTGAAAGTAGAAAAACACAATTCTAAAACACAAAATTAAATAAAACAGATGTGTCTAACATGCTAATAGAATTGTAACATATATGGTTTTGTAGGTATCTAAAGTTGGTTCAATATATGAACTAAATACACCTAAATTATGTCAAGATGATCAATCTATAAACAACATAGAAGTTTAATTAGATTTAAATTCTAAATAGATTCTGAAATAACATAACTTGTTACATTTGTTATTTTGAAATAACATAACTTGTTACATTTTGCTATATTAAAATTAAAATAACATGACTTGTTAATTTGTGGATTAGGATTAGATATTTTTGAAATAACAGAACGTGTTACATTTGTAATTTTGAAATAACAAAACTTGTTACATTTGTAATTTTGAAATAACAGAATGTGTTACATTTGTAATTTTGAAATAACAAAACTTGTTACATTTTACATTTGTAATTTTGAAATAATAGAATGTGTTACATTTGTTACATTTGTAATTTTGAAATAACAGAACGTGTTACATTTGTTACATTTGTAATTTTGAAATAACAGAACGTGTTACATTTGTAATTTTGAAATAATAGAACTTGTTACATTTGAAAATTTGAAATTAGATATTTGGAAGATTATCAAACAACATAAGTAATACAACAAACAACTAGAGGCAAATCATTGAATTGGATAAACACATTGGTCAACAATTAGCTTTCTGAAAGTAGAAAAACACAATTGCAAAATAGAAATTAAAGAAAACAAATAATAACATAACTAGTTACATTTGTTACAATGATAACCAAGTTGGGGAATTCTGTCGAACATCTGATGGTCAATATGGTTTTGTGATTAATACACA
Organism: Forsythia viridissima; assembly: GCA_030279155.1. Taxonomy (NCBI): domain Eukaryota; kingdom Viridiplantae; phylum Streptophyta; class Magnoliopsida; order Lamiales; family Oleaceae; genus Forsythia; species Forsythia viridissima. Next base: position 43,527,115 of record CM059041.1, on the reverse strand, counting down.
TCAATTTAACATGTTACCTGTATAGATGGTGGATAGAAGTAAGTTTTTCGTCCAATTTGTTCTGCAGTTTTCACAGATGATGGCTGGGAGTGAGATTACCGTCCAATTTGTTTTGCAATTTCATGGATAATGGCTGCAATTCACTTTGAATTTGTTTATTTGGATGAAATTTCCCATATGACGGCTAGAATTGCGATTTTCCGTCCAACTTTGTTCTGTAATTTCGCGTCCAATTTGTTTGGAATCTCACTCTTCCTTCTCGTCTTCCTTCTCGTCGGCTATGTGTGACTTATAGGGAAGGAATTGAGTTTTTTGTGATTTTGATAAATGGAAAGCTCTCAACTTTTCTGATTTTGTTTCTAACGTTATACAGTATTTTTAAAATTAAGAAACTATAACAGTATTTTAAGAAATACTTTATTTTTTGTGGTTATTTGTAAAAAAACCCCCATTATTAAAGGTAAGTAGCACTGGTGGTCTCGAACCTTTGAACCTTGTAACGATGAAGTCATGAGCCTTTCATTTCTAATCTCCGAGTCTTTAACTTTTAAAAAAACGAGCGAATAAAGTCCTTCTATTAAAAAAAATTTGTTTGACCGTTATCTGGTCAAAATTTATTTAAAATAACCAATTTACCATTTTTAAATTAAAATAAAAAAACAAAGACAAAAAGGAAATAAAGAAAAATTTACAATTAACCCCCTTCCCCACCTTTTCTTCTCCAAACCCACCTCCCAAATTCTTTTCTTCACTGTTAGTTTGGAAAAGGAAAAGAAAATGGAATTTGGGAAAGGAAATGGAACTTCCTTGTCAGTTTTCTTTCTCTTTCTCTTTCTCTTTCTCTTTCTCTCACTTCATATTTCTCTCTCTACAGTTTTTACCTTTTTTTACTATTTTCTCTCTCTTCATTTTTTTCATTCTCTACTCTTTGGAGATGAATGGACTTTTATCTTATCTTAATTTTTAAGAATTCAAGTGTATCTTCCAATGTTATATGTTTGATTTGAATTAGGGAGTACGAGATTTTAGATTTCTGTTACGAACTCATAAGTTCAATGCGGCCATAATTGATTGGTGAAGAAAAAAATTTGGGGAGTGGGTTTGGATAAGAAGATGTGGGGAAGGGGATTAATTACAATTTTTTCTTTATTTTTTATTTTTGTCTTTGTTTTTTATTTTAATTTGAAAAAGGTAAATTGATCATTTTAGAAATTTTGATCGGTTAACTGTCAAACTAACGAATTTTTTGACAGAAAGACTTAACTCGCTTGTTTTTTTAAAGGTCAAGGATTCGGAGGTTAGAAATGAAAGGTCCAAGACCCAATCGTTACAAGGTTGACCCCAGTGCTATTTATCCAATATTAAATATTATTCATATTACCTTATCTATTTATTTGATGATGTATAAAGTTTTTATTGGAGGGACATGTATTTGGAATAGTAGATTGTCATGCACTGATGGCAATATATACCAATATACAATTATAGCTGACTGGTTCAATGGTCAACCCATAAAATGTGTCCTTGAAGTGAAGTAATGAAGCATTTCAGAGTTTGCAGGTTAAACTTTTCATCTTCCTGAGGAAACAGTTTGCGGAAAAGATCATGTCTGGTATTAGTTCTGAGTGGTCCAAGGTATGCACTGATTAATCCTTATTAGCCTCAAACTTTTGTACTTATCAGTTTCATTTTCGTTTTCTGAGCTGTAGCGTGTTTTATACAATGACAAACAAAATCTTATTCTCGATAAATTTAGAGTCAACTAGATGAATCCTTTTTAACATGTTTTATAGTCAAAGACATGAATTCTGTTGCAGCAATTTGCAATAACCTTAATTTTCTGAGAAAATCTGTCCTTTCTTGATCAGCTCGAAGAAGATAAGAATCCAATTGAAAGTCTTGCTGAATCATTGTTAGCAGCTATATCAGAAGCTATAAAATCAGTGGCATCCATAGAAATAGAGAAGGAGAATTTCATTGAAATTGGTTGCTTTCTTTACCGGGCATCTATGGTCATAACGGAATTTCATATAAACAAGAACAGCCCAACAAATGTGATCGAGATTTTGGAATCTCTATATATAAATGTCAGTAAGGCTAAAAACTCTGCGATGAAATTACAGAAGACCGTGCACTCAATCCAGTCGTCTGAAGTTAGAAACATCTTGGAACAACTTCAAGGTGTGATGAGAAACATAGGAGACAACCTCAGTTTGGTACCATTATCAACATACGAGGATCAAGAATATGCAGAAAAGGCTGCTAAGGCTCTTTCCAAGGAAATAAAAGCAGCCTATTTTGTAGTTAGCCAAAGTCGAGTTGTAGAGTCGAAAGAGCAACTTCAAATGTTGTCTTCTGTGGACATATCAAGGGAATATAAAATGGACACAGATTTGTATTCCACTGACGTCGAAATTTCTGCAGAGAATCTTCAGCTATCAGGTAACTTTGAAAGCAGAAAGAGTAGAGACAAAAATGACTATGAAAGTTGGAGTGCAGGATCCTTGATGAGTTTGCCACAAGTGGCTCAATACATGGAGCCCTTATACGAAACATTCTTCTGTCCTTTGACGAAAAAGATTATGGATGATCCAGTAACAATAGAAAGTGGAGTGACCTATGGGAGGACAGCAATTCTCGAATGGTTTCATAAGTTTAAGAATACTGAGGAAATTGTCTGTCCAAAATCAGGACAGAAGCTAAAGAGCACAAATTTGAGCACTAATGTGGCTCTAAAGGCAACAATTGATGAGTGGAAGGAAAGAAATGATACTGCAAGGATTAAGGTTGCCCGGGCAGCTTTATCGTTGGCCAGTACAGAAAATATGGTGCTCGAAGCAATAGACGATCTACAAAGTGTTTGCAGCAGAAATTCTTACAATAAGATACACATTCGCAGTATTGGAATGATCCCTTTGCTTGCTAACTTTCTAAATCACAAAAGCAGAAGTGTAAGATGTGCAGCGTTGGAACTATTGCGACAATTGGCTGAGTATGACAGCGAGGGCCAGGTGATTTCCCTTTCATTGAATGATATGTTGTGGTTGCGATAATCACTGTCAAAATTCATTTTTTTTTCATCTTCTGCTTGTGGTGTATAATATGCATTGAAATGAGTCATTATTCATATCTATATGTTTAACAGGAAATTATTGCCAAGACAGTTGATATTTCGAGAATAATAAAGATGCTGTCGAGTAATCACGGACCTATTAGACATGCATCGGTATCACTCTTGTTCGTGCTCGCGAGGTCACAATTTTTTTGTGATGAAATAGGGGCAGTAGCTGGAGGTATTCTAATGCTGATCACAGTCAAGTACAGACAATCCATCGATGTGTTCACTTCAGAAAAAGCAGATGAAATTTTGAAGAATTTGGAGAAACTTCCAAATAACATCAAGCTCATGGCAGAAAATGGATATTGGGAACCCCTGTTAACTCATCTTGTTGAAGGTATATCAGAAATTCAATGCCGCTTGAGCAAAATTTATCAATTATAAAAGAAAAGAGACATACAATTGTAATTGTAAAAGTTAAATGAACAGGTACTGAAGAGATGAGAATGGAAATGGCAAACTATCTTGGGGAAATTGTTCTTGAACCAGAAAGCAAGACCTATGTGGCAGAGAAGGCTTCTCTGGCTCTCATCGAAATGGTGCATACCGGAAATTCTTTGAGCAGAAATGCAGCATTTAAAGCCTTAAAACAAATCTCATGTTACCATCCGAATGCTGAAATACTTGTTGAAGATGGCATTATCCAAATCATGGTCGAGGAGATGTTCACACGGACTATTCATAACGAACCAATGAATTCAAAAACCGAGGCTTCTGCAATACTTGCAAATATACTCGAGTCAGGGCAAGAGCTTGAGGATTTCCAAGTCAATGTGCATGGACACATGATGTCTTCAGACTACATTGCATACAACATCATTTACCAAATTAAGAACTCAACACCAGACGAGCTGAACATCAACCTCATAAGAATCTTATTATGCTTGATGAAGTTCCCTAAAGCATCAGCTACCATTGTTTCTGTGATCAAGGAGACAGAAGCTAGTTACAATTTGATTGAACTGATAAATACCCCGAATGAATATCTTGGGGTTGTCTCTATCAAACTACTCATCACACTTTCAGCCTTCATGGGACACACACTATCAACTAGATTATGCAAAACCCAAGGCCAACCCGAGAGTCTAATCCAGAATCCAACTGAAATTACAAGAATCACAGAGAAGGATGCAGTTTCAGTCAATTTCTTGGCAAACCTTCCACATCAAAACCTCACACTCAACCTAGCTTTGGTAAATGGTAACATTGTTCCAACACTGATAAAAAGTATAAGTCAGATACAAATTACCGGCATGAGATCAAGCAGGTATGCAAGTTCTTATTTCGAAGGCCTGGTGGGAATTCTTGTCAGGTTAACAACAACATTGTACGATCATCAAATACTTCTTCTAGCAAGGACTTACAATTTCACCTCAGTTTTGACAGAGTTACTTACGAAATCATATACTGACGAAGTTCACAAGTTATCAGCAATAGGGCTGGAGAATCTGTCCAAACAATCTATAAATCTATCAAGGCCTCCACAAATGGCGAAAACCAAGATCCTGAAATTCTTCATTTTCCAAAAATGCATATCAACTAAATCTTCCAAAGGTGAAGAATTCTCATTGTGCCCTATTCACAGAGGAGTTTGTTCGTCTCAAGACACGTTCTGCTTACTTGATGCAAAGGCTGATGAAAGGCTGCTGGCCTGCCTCGATCATGAGAACGTGGAGGTGGTCAAGGCAGCATTATCAGCTCTATGCACATTGTTGGATGACAAAGTTGATGTTGATAAGAGTGTGAGTTTGTTGTGCGAAAAACATGCCATCCAGCATGTACTGAACGTGGTGAAGGAGCATAGAGAGGAAGCCCTATGGCAGAAGTCATTTTGGGTGATAGAGAGATTCTTGTTGAAAGGTGGGGATAAATCTGCTTTAGATATATCACAGGACAGATTGCTTCCTTCGACGTTAGTCAGTGCATTTCACCATGGGGATGAATGCACCAGACAAATGGCAGAAAAAATCTTAAGGAGTTTAAACAAAATGCCAACTTTATCCAATACTTTTACCATGTAATCGCTCATATTTACCTGCAAAAATCTTGCTGTTATTGAGCACAAACGTATCTTATGTAACTCTTTTGCATAGTTATCAGTCTCTTTTCTCATTTGCAGACAATTGTCTGGTTATGCCTATGCACTATGCAGTAACATATATACTTTAAGGACGATGTTGTGGATTAAGATCTAATCCCTATTTCCAACATCAATAATAATGTTGGGAAAAGTCGTGTGTATGCCACCAGAATTGTTATACTTAATTATCTGAAAACACGTTTCTGTGAGTGGAAACAATGCACAAGATGAAGACACGTGGAGTCTTATCAACCCTGGGATGGAAACTTGGCTTCTGATATACGCCTCTTGACTTTTTGGCTTCAGCACTTTTGGTTAGATAGATTTTGGGGTTTTCTTCGTGAATAACTATCTCTCTTCATCTTCTCTGACATTCTGAAATCTTCATCTCCTTCAATTTTCTTTTGTTATTTTTAATCTGTTGATGATTATTGGTAATAGATAAAGACCGTTTGGTTCTTTATTCTTATTTGCCGAATCAAACAAGAGATAGTTGTGATGTTCGTGTGTGAACAGTAACTGAAGGTTGATTTCGTGAGGGTTAAACCTTGGTGGTTTATTGAAAGTATGTAATATTCAACAATACTGTACTTTGGTTACCGATTGGTTGTGATATTGATGCTTGGAGCATATTCCACATTGTGGATGCTCAACAGAGGATGTAGGTGTTAGATTTGGTCACCGAACCTCTGGGGCTTAGGCCGAAACAAATCTTATGTTCTTTACGGTTTTATTTCGTTTAAGTTGCTTAGATATGTTGAATATTTTATCTTCTTGAAAGAATCTGATCGTTCTTGGCCTTACAAATAAAATGAAAAGCAATCGCAAAAGAGATTGGAGGACCTAACACATGCAATATTTCTCTATATTAAGTTGATTTGAGGTCAAGCGAAACTTAGAACATTTACATAGAGACAATAAATCAGCACGGTGGTATGCCTTCAGCAACTGGTAAGCATAATATCATTCATAATTCTATTATCAGTATTCAAAACGACCTTCCATCTATTGAGATTTTGCCTCAAAATTGCGAAAAATAAAAAGGGCATTAATTGCAAAATAAAATAAAATAAAGGTGATCGAAGTCTTACCTTTTCTCAATTGATTGTCCATTTGGTTTGGTGAAAGGAAAAGGTGCCAAAAACATTGGTAACCAATTTTGGAAAAGATGGCAAACTTTAGTGCCTTGTGGCAGCTGATTCTTCTATACATACGTAACAGTTTTCGTTTCTTTTGGGTATGTGACACAATTATTTTTTGGGTCTTAGTTTTTGTAGTTTTTATTGTGGTGATGGGTTTGGTAAAATTTAGATGATTATTTTTTTGAGGTAATCGGATAAACTACTTGATATTAGATGTGTATTTTAAAATATGCCTATTTTTTTTATAACATTTGATGCATTGAACAAATTTAAGAATTTGGACAAAATTATCTTTAGATTCCCAATTTGAATATCTATTATATTCATTTCTTATCTTCTCACGCTCTTTCTCTCACACACTCTCTCATCACTTCTTCTACCATTGCCCGTCGCCCTAAGCTCCATTTTCCACTCTCCTTTGTTATGTTTATGACTTGATTTTTTTATTCTTATCTCAAATTCAAATACATTGATAGATCTGTTACTAGTTTTTGAGTCATTTGAAAAGGTCGACCGATTTGAAATTAGTTGGGGAATCAGTTTTTGAGCCATTTGAATCATTTGAAAAAATTAGTGTATTTTTGTTGTAGATTATATAAAATTTAAATTTGATATACTGTATTTCTATTTTTTTGTCGATATATTTTAGGATTAATTTCACTGGCAGTCACTGAAGTTTTAGTAAAATTACAAAATGGTCACTAAAATTACAAAATTTCAGCACTGGTCACTGAAGTATACTAATGTGTTCACTGACGGTTACTCTGTTAAGTGTTCATGTAGCACACAATCGATCGATATTTGAAAAAAATTAACGCCACGTGGACTTAATGTACTAAAAATAATAAATTCGAGCCACAAAAGATGCAACTAAAATATGAGGATCTAGTTGCAATGTCTAGACAATATCTAAATCAGATCCCCAAACTATTTGCACAACCCTTTTTTCTCCAAAAAACGATTACAAACCCTAATTTTCCTCCCAATTGATTACATCGGATTGTGCAAATGGTTTGAGGATCTGATTTAGATATTGTCCATAAATTGTAACTAGGTTCTCATGTTTTCAGTGTATCATTTGTGGTCTGAATTTATTATTTTTAATACATTAAGTCTACATTGTGTCAATTTTTGTCAAATATCGACCGATTGTGTGCCATGTGGACATTTAACAATGATATGTCATCGATTTCACGTTGAAAATTTAACAAAGTGACCGTTAGTGAAGGTGTTAGTATACTTCAGTGACCGACTTAAAAATTTTGTAACTTCGATGACCGTTTTGTAATTTTACTGAAACTTCATTGACCTCCAATGAAATTAACCCATACATTTTATGTTGTTGGGTAATTTTTTTGAATTTAATTTGTATATTAGTAGATTGTATTAGATATTGAATTTAATTTATAAATTTTGTCGATCTAATTTGTTGGTATATTTTGTTGTTAAAGAATGAAATAGGTTAAATTTGGTTCGAAAACAGACAAAAAATAAACACAAAACTCGTCTCTTCGTCGACAAAATGGACGTCGATATCATCGACAAAATGACCGTCTATTTTGTCGACATCAACAAAATGGGCTCCCAAAATGGGAACCAAATTAGTGACAAATGAGGCACTAATTTGTGTCCATTTTGTCGATGTCGACAAATTTGCCGATTTTTTTTCTTTGTCGACTTTTGACTACATTGTCGATTTTTGCCCTTATTGTTGATATTTTTACAATTTTTTTTTTTTTTATAATTGTCAATTTTTTACAATTATTGTTGATTTTTGGGGGAAATCTTTTTTTTATTTGGTTTTGTGCCTTTATTGTAGATTATTTACAATTTTTTTTTTGTTGTAATTGTCGATTTTTTACCCTTATTGTTGAGTTTTGGAGAATTTTTTTTGTTTTGTCGATTTTTGCCCTAATTGTCGATTTAATTTTTATTTTTTTAATGTCAATTTTTTTTACGAATATGTCGATTTTCAAATTGATCTGTCGATTTTTGGACTGATAGCTTCTCTTATAAGCAGTATGAGTCTCAACTAACGTTAAATCTTAACCACACAAAGAAGTAACCATTTTTACAAAAGGATATATTAGAAATTTTGCATCTAAAAAATGACATATGTACACATGTTATCACAAATTATTATATTTCCAATCCATAATTTATTTTTGGGCACAATTCAAAAATTCCCTTATTTTTTTTTTTTACAATAATTGAGGTTTGAGTGTGTCACAAGTTGTATGTGATTGTAATATTTTTTAACCTATTGTATTGACTGTGGGGTTTTTTTTTTTCAGTTTTGAAGTTCTCCACGTAAATCATTATGTTATATTTCTTCATATATTTAGTTTTATTTTTGTCTTTTGAACTAGGATCATGTTGAAAAATCAAATAATTAATCTCAATTCCCAACATTGTTACCAGAGTGTCAAGTCGTTCGGAGTGTTAGAGCATAGAAAAGATATGTCAAGTGATGTGAAGAAATTTGATAGAAGAATCAATTTTTACTTTTGGCGAGTTCAAGTCAAAGATGTGTTGATTCAATTTGGACGACACAAAAGTTTTGAAAAGAAAGACCATCTCTATCAAGTATGGACAATTTGGTCACGTCAAGTAAACCGTTCAAAAGGTGGAGCAGACTCGACTGATTGCTTGAGTCAGATATAGACAGTGTGTCTCTCTTTATGAGAGACGGTCGCTTGAGAATGATATGTACATTCTCATGTCATACCGCTAGTTGCGATGATAGATGATTTGTTAGTGTTAGTGGGTTTACAAGTTTGCATACGAGCATTAGTTTGACATTGATGTGGGGTATGTGGTTGAATTTATATTGGTGGTTGATGAACTCTTAAGAGAGCCAAACATGAGAGTTGCACCATAATTTTCAGCAAGTATATTTGATAAGAGTAGATGAAATTATTAAAATTTATTAATTTTATGTGTGTATACTCTTTATGGTGGAATACATTAATTATTTGTTTTGAGAATTCTTACGGTCAAAATTTTTCCAAGTACTCTATGGGGCTCTTCTCACTAAAGTCAACTTGCACATAACGATTATGAATACTGATATTAGATGCTAACGATGTGGTGTTGGAAGATGATAATGTCAAAGTATTATTCAGACGTGCTTTATCTAAACGGGTCTAGAAGAAATTTGGCTTATGGGGACTGATTAAAAGCTATCTTAGAAGCTGCACTTGGGATATTTTTGTAAGGATGACAATGGGTCGGGTCGGGTCGGGATGCTGGGGCGGCCGTCCCCGTCTCCGTCTCCGTCTCCGTCTCCGTCCCTGCCCCGCCAGGTAAATTTCACCCCATACCTGTCCCCTTCCCCGCTTAAAGCGGGGCGAGCGTTTAATTTTTATTTTTTTTTGTAACCATGATTTTTATTGAGGGCAGTATATGAAATTATAAATTATGAAATGGGGAATTAAAATTAATTCTAAATGTTATGATTAGAATTTAAAAAACAAATTATGTATAATATGTTTACTGAACAAAATCAAAAAAATGTAAATCAATAGATCTTAATGTAGTGGTTAAGAATTGTGAATCAATGTTTACACCCTAGGTTTGACTCCTTCAACACCCATTTCATCAAAATATTTTTTAAAATTTTAAAAATTAAAAAAAACAAAAAATTTGGGGCAAGTCCAGGGTAGAGTAGCCGTTTAGAATACCCGATTGTCAGGGGCGGGTAACGTTAGGGATGGCAAAAAAACTCGTCGACTTAGTCCAGCTTGGGCTCTAATAGGGACGAGCACGAGCAAGGGCCGAGCTCGTTCGACTCGGCCAAAAAATGAGCCAGCTCGTGGGAACGAGCCCACGAGCCTGGCTCGAGCCACGAACTGGCTCAGCTCATGGCTCGAGCAATGGTCACATGATCGTGACTGTTGGATGTTGATCCAACGGTCACGATCATGTGACCGTTGGCCACTTTTTTAATTTCATTATTTTTCTATAAATACTTATATTTTAAACTCATGTTTTTCAAACTTCAATTTCTCATTCTATTAGATACTCAATCCATTAACAATTCTCAAATTTCATTCTCCAAAGTCTCAATATTAGTGTTACAATTATTAATTAGTATCTAATATCTCATTAAAATAAAATAAAATTTAAGGGTCGAGCCGAGCTCGTGGGTAGCTTGGCTCGACCTGTTCGGCCCACGAGCTCGTTTTTCATGGACCAAGCCGAGCATTGCCATCCCTAGGAGGCGTGGGACGGGGCAAAATGTCATCCCTATATTTTGAGTGAGTTTGCTGCCTGAAGTGGTGTATCTGGTGGGACAGGAACAATGTCGAGCATGGTTTGGTAGGAAAAGAGGCTCACTCTTTAGTTGATTCTGCTGTCAGCATGCTTACCAGATAGTGGAAAACAACCAGTAGAGGCTGTAAGGTAGTACATATCTAATAAGCCAAAATCACACAAAATACCCAAAGAATCTCAAACACAACATGCATGAAGAGTAAACCAACAAAACACAAGAGTTTTCCACCCACTAATGGGTTTGGATGTTCACGTGCTCTAAATCTTATTCACTCGTTGAGCATCTATCATAGTGTATAAAGCTCGAATACTAGAATCGAAATCAATAACTCAAAGTTATTATAGACCAAGAAATCCCAAAGATTTCATCTAACAAACAAAAAAGCAACACAAATTTACTATTCATCAAAAGAACAACAAAACCTTCTTTTCTAATCAATTTTACAGAAATTAGAAATCACTAAGGCTAATCGAAAAAGAAAAAGAGAAAAGAAGAATGAAGAATGAAGTAGACAAGAGATGAAAAAACTCTGGCTACGCAAATCATTTACGTTGAGGAAATGAGAGTCCATTCACATCCCTTTAAATGACACATGCAAGGAAGCCCTCCATCCAATGGTCACGAGTGCATTACGTGTAGGAATGGCAAATGGACCGGGCTAGCCCGTGAAAGCTCGGGCTCGTCGAAGAAACAAAGACGGGTCGAGTGGATCATAATATTTTAGCATAAATTTTTTTTACCTTTTAAACTCAAAAAAAAAAACACTGGTCGGTCCGAGCCCCATTTTTATGACGGGCTGAGCCGGGTCCGTCTTGGCAATGGTCGGCCCATGGTTGGCTCGGCCCATTGCCATCCTTAAATTCACGTGTGAGGATCAGATCATAAAGAAACCATATTTACCAAAAACACACTTTCACCACTTTAGTCAGCATCGAAGCACTTTTAATCCCAACAACATCACACGACTAAATAGAGTAGACCTCGACATAGGTCTTTTAAAACAAATACAGATGTAGCTGTTAAGGAAGCAGTAAAAGGAATTGGGATCGTCATTTGAAATCACGGAGGGATGGTCATTACAGCTTTGTCGAAATAAATAAAGGATTCTTTTTCTCTGTTGGATACGGAGGTAATAGCTTTAAGAAGGGGTCTTCGGTATGCCAGAAGCAATGTGCTACAAGTGGCAGAGGCAGAATGTGATGCAGTACAACAAGAATCTCTTTGTAATTCTTCTTCAACTGCAGTTATTCTTCTTGAAATAGTAACTTAGTTAGGTAAGGTCGGGTGTGATTTTTGTTGTTATGTTCCTCATAAATGTTGTCCATAGTCTGGTCTCTTTTGCTACAAACTCACTGGCTATTTAGAGTCGACTTAACTGTATTCCTTGTTTCATTGTCCCTTTTGCACGCAATGACTTTTCGTATTAATACAAGTTTGTCTTTATTACATAAAAAGGTGATATTTGTTTATATTAATTTAGTCTTTAGCTTGCCCTATCACACGTGGGATCTATTTTTTCATTTATTAAGTCCTACCCTATACGTATACCATTTTTATAAATAAATAACAATAGAACTTGTGTTATGTTTTGATATCATGTTTAACCACCTTATTTAAAAGAGTAATGCTATATGGTACTATTGGTACTAAATACCAATTTAAATGACCACTGGCGAAGTCAGACATTTTAAGTTGGAGGGTCCTCGAGGGTACTATTGATAGAACCCGAATTTTTTTCTCAAATCACAACTACTGAGTCCATTTTTATGAGAATCTAATGTTTTTTTTTATAAGTCATAATCTTTAAAAAGCTTAGAAGAAAATATTGAAGACAATTGATTGATGCAATTAGACGTATTCGATACTCACTTCATGTTTGTTCTGATTGCTTGAAAAGAACAGTCTCAATACTTTTTTCTTGGTTATTGAATGATTCTAACTTATTTCGAGCTAGGTTGTGTGCACTATTAAATTTTTCAATATGTTTTTTTAGACTATATTTCTTCTTTCAATTTGAGAACCCGCTGACAACAAAAAAATCACGACTTGAACTTGAGCTAAAATTTGTTTCGTGGAATTAATGTTCTACCATAGCAAGAATAAAAAAATCTCAAGCTTCAGGGAAAAAGGCTAAAGATGAAATCGCAACAATTTTTTTGTGTAAAAGGCTGAAGACGTGAAAGTGAACTGTGTCTGTGAAAAAGAAGAAGTGATCTTAGATGAATCAATTTTGTTGGACTTTATTTGTTTGCTTCATTCATTGTTGGGTTTGAGCTTTAGTATTTTTTATTTTAGTTGGTTATTAAAGATTAAAAAAATTCAAAAATTCAAAAAGTTGGGGGGTCCTGGTCTCTCCCATGACACCCCCCACCTCCGCCCTTGTAAATGACAATTAAGTGACAGATAAGATAATTTAAATAGGATCCATATTTCTACATTAAAAATGTCTTATCAATTAATGATAGTTAAGATTAGTATTTAGCACCAGTTATACTACATAGCATTATTTTTTTAATTTTTTTATTTAATTAAAATTAATATTTATAAGCCTTTTTAGGTGCTCAAAAAATTCATTCATATAAAAAGTGTACAATTTTCAATCAAGTTAGGAAATAGGGACGTCTAAATTCTCTCACCATCCTAAGGTTTGAATATAGTTATCATTTCTTTTTTGTTTTATAGTCATGTTAAGTATTAAATAAAAATTTCCTTACAAGGTTGTAATCATATAAAGAGAATATGTTATGTAATGTAATTTAGACATGGTTTTCTTGTAATTTTCAAGACAAAGTTGTACAAGTGTTTATTATTTTAGGAAAAATAAGCATATTTGGTCTTCAATTTTTAAAAAACGTAAGTAATATACTCTTACACCTTTAGAAATAAAACCAGACATCCCGAACGTTTGAGAAAAATAAGCATAAAAAGTCTTTTATGACAAAATGATCGTCCCTTTTAAATAAATAAAATATAAAATACAAAATAAAAAAATAATCAAATGCATCCTCAAAAAATGAAGAAGAACAAAGATGTCATTTTCTTCCTTCACCCACAGCTACCACCTAGCTCCAAGCGACCGCACCACCACCGCCGCTCAAGCAACACATCACATAAACCAATGTATCATTTCCAATGTAGGGTGTACAATGTGTTCAACACATGAAAGATTGCAAAGTGGCTCCTAAATGTAAGGTGTGCACATGCGGTGATAGTATCCATTTCTGCAATAATTTATATCCGAATATAAGAACTGCATTCTGCTCAAAACATAGCTTCGTCTTTACCAAATCATTAAGCCCCAAAAATCCCTGAACTGATGTTTCGAGAGCTCTCAAACAAGAACCCAACCCATTTCTCTTTCAATCTCAGTCTAGCCCTCTAAAACAACATCTCTGAATTGATATCTCAAAACAAAGTTTCGCCTTTACCGATAGCAGAAGAGCAGTCATGTAATCTTCTTTGGTAGCGCCTTTGATCATTTCGGTGCTTCATGCATGTTTGGGTCTTTAGTGGAAACAAAGTTGATGCAATAATGATTTTTCAAGAAACGCCAATGGCAGATGTAGAGAGAGAAAACCAGGCAATGTAATGTAGAAAAATCAAATAGAAATCTTCCAAGAGTATTTTTATGCCAAACTTTCAGATGTGAACACCATTGAAAATGGTATATTCATTTATTTCAAGAGAATACCCACTTGTCCTCCACAACAAGTAGAAGTTGTGTTATTTACTAATTTTTTCTATTAATTGTTTGCTATATTTTTTGTTAGATTTTATCCAAAATACATACGTTGTTGGTTGAGCGACAACGACGGTAGCTTGGGACGGGTAGAGTAGGTGGTAGTTGGGGGTGAAGGAAGATTGCCTTTATGTTAATCTTTATTTTTGGGGGGTACACTTGATTATATTTTTATTTCTCTTTTTTTTCCCCCCTTGTCTTTTTGTTTCTTTAAAGGGGATGGCAATTTCGTCATAAAAGACCTACTATGCCTATTTTATTCAAACGTTGAGAATGTCCGGTTCTATTTTTAAATGTTAGGAATATATTATTTATATTTTTGAAAAGTTGGAGACTAAATATGTTATTTTCTCTTTATTTTATTATTAGGGATAACTTCTCATTTAATAAATTTCAAAGTCCCACCTATATTATTTTATATATATTAAATAATAGTGTCAAAATGGATGGATCAATCTATATCAAATTTGGGCGTTTATGAGGGGTCTAATTTTTGTTGGTTTTAAGTAACGATTTTTAAAACAGTCCAACCCATGTTTGTGAATTTATTATCCAACGATTCTAAATTTTTTAAAAGAATAAAATCACATATATATCCATATACATCTAGAAATTGTACAAATTTGACATGAACTCGCCGGTCTGCCATTAAAAATCTTTTCTTATTCACAGTGGACATGGAAAAAAAAATCGAATATATAAAGAAAATGGATAGGCGATAATGGCGTGCTAAAATATTGGATTTTAAGGTGCAATGTGGCTATATTCAAGTGATGTTATCCACAACACCAATCCTATAAATACCATCCCCTGCTTCTATTTTCTGGTGAATCCGGCCATTGGCGGATATAGAATTTTACTTAAAGGGGGTCATTAGTAAACAATAAGCAAAAAATATTAAAATCTACTAATTTAAGTAGAACTTTTTTCCTTTTATTGCAACTCTAATGCTCCAATTCAATGCCTGCCAAATAGCAAAACTAATATACATATCTAGACCTGGATCCTTCTAACAACTTACTAAATACGTTCTCTTAGAAACATTTCAACATGTTAATCCTTGCAAATTAAGCCAAAAACGGATTTCAGAATCCTCTATATGTGGCAAAATATTGGACAAAAAGATATACAAAACTTGAAGGCGAGGCAACAAAAATGCACAATAACATAAACACACAAAACAGATAAAAATACACCAACAATGAAAAAAAATGACAGGCCCTCCAACTTCATAAAGAACAGTGACTCGTTGAGATTGATTACATTTAGTAATCCTAGAATATGCATTAATGAACCAATTAAACTGGAAGTTCCTTTTGCTTTTGGTCCAAAAATTGAAGATATAATTTATGGAGAACGTGAGAAAAGTGGACGTAGAAAATTAGTTGTGAGATATTTAGGACAGTTGATAGTATAATTTAGTGGAGTTATTTGTTCTACAAAAGAGGAGAGCATATGAAATTGAACAGGAAGCGATTTTCATGAGAGCAAACACTAATACGATCTCGTATTTATAAAATTTGACCAACCACTTTTATAGAAAACTTCTCATAAGCTATAAATTAATCTCAATTTTTTCATAAAATTAAGAGGGGTCCTGGCCCCCTCTTGGGCCTTACTAAATCCGCCTGTGATAGTGGAAGAGGAGACCACAGTAACCCAATGGCTTGAAAGGTAGAAAATGTGTGTTTGTTGAGAAAGATGAATAAAGAATGATATATTTTAGGATAATTATGTTTACACTACAATTTTTATTATATGTACTACGTTCTAATTATAATGAAGATCTTGTAGCCTTTGACATTTTTGCATTTACGTCCCCAATTTTTTTGTCTCATTTTATCATTAACTTTCAATTAATTTTCACATCTTGTCTCTGATGATGAATTTGGCCAAATATTATATTAATGTGCATTGAAACGAGGGATAAATATTTTGTCAAACTTTTGTATTTGTTATTTATTTTGCTTATTAAGAATGAGAGATTCAAAAAATCTTTTTACGCATTCTTAATTAGTTTTTTGGATAGAAACCATCGTCAAAGACAAAAATAAGCTGATTAAATTAATAAATTGATAATAAGAATGTGCTAAGAAATAGTTAGAGACATAAATGTAAAATGAAAAGTAGTTGAGAATCTTCATTGCAATTAAAATGTAAATTTTAGGTTTAGGTAGATTGAACATTAGGATGCGTTTGATTGCAACCTATTTTCCATGGAAAAACCATTTTTTTCACTGATACGTTTGGTAGCCACATTTTTCCATTGAAAAAATCATTTTTTTCACTTATTTTTCAACTGATACGTTTGGTAGCCACATTTTTCTATAGAAAAAATCTTTTCCCACATATTTTCCAACTACACGTTTGATTGATGGGCATTTTTTTCTAGGTAAAACATTTTCTTAGGGGGGAATGTTTTATTTTCTAGGTAAAATTTGTCTTCTAAATTGATATTTTTCAATTAACAATTTCTTGGCAATTCAATTCCCTGTAATTCATTTTCTTTCCCTCTAAATTTAATGCTTGCAATCAAACGCAACCTTAATTGTTTCACAAATTGTTAAAATTGGAAGAATTTTAATAATTGGTAAGAGTTGAGAAATATACCCCAAATTACATTATACCAATTTTTATAGTTTTTAAATGGTCTCTCAAAGCTAGTAAGTTAAAACTCAACCCATGCACGTTTTTCTTTAATTTTTTTTTTTTTTTTTTTTTTTAACACTAAAATCCTTCAGAGAAAAAAACCCAATCTGGTGAGGTTTAATGGGCGGTCTAAAGCTAACCATTTTTTTCTACCCCGCTCCAAGTCCGTGAGGCAGCCCAGTTTGTGGCTCAACAAGCTCGGTCCAACATTTTGATACCTTAAAAATTAAATGTCATTTAATTTTTAAACACTATCATTGTCCACGGTAGAGGATTTTAATCATTTTATAACTTTCCTCTTTGAAATAATATTATTTACAGTTTACATCTCAAATAACTGAGATCCAAGTGCGTAGCAGAGGAGCTTGGTGCGTCCCCACTGACGCCTTTTCTGTACTTTCTCGTCATTATGTTGTTTGGCCTCAATAATTGGCTGCCCATTTATAAAAAATATTGATGAATTCCATCTGATCTAATCTCAATTTGCAATGACGTGGCAAAATCAGAATGGCTATTCTCCTCTATGGGTCCCACACACCCTCCTCCTCACCAACTACTCTGCTAAGTTGACCGTTCGGTCATATCTTGTACGCACGGCACACGTTAGCATTTACCTTTCTTTTGTAAAGATTCAGATGACAAATTACTCATATAGTTTGTCCTTTACGTTAAATTAACAGTAATGAACGAGTCGTCGTATGAGACCCATTATTTCACGTTGAGAATTCAAGAAGACCCACAAAGCATATTCTCAAGGTATGTACTTGAAATCAGAAATTATGTTGAAATATGAAGAAATATTCTTTTCTGCAAATTATTTATGTTGTATTCTGGTCTTGGTGACTTTTGATAATGTTTGGTTTTGTGTTGAACTTGAAAATAATAATTGATTTGATATGGGAAGAATGAAGCTTGGACTGAGAATAAATTTCAGATTTTGAAGTACTTGTATGGTTTGCTTTTCCTTCTTGTTTATTCAGTAAACTTTACTATTTTGTATGCATAATCAAGATTTACTTCATTTTCTGTTGTGTGTGAAATCTGTGAGAAAGAATTTTAATATTGATATGTAGAAAAAACTACTGCAGAAGTTAAATCAAAGTATTGACATTTGGTAAATTTTGGGTTATATTGTGAGGTTTTTTATTTTTTATTTAATTGAATTGTAATTTGGTATTTGGCTAAGCATTTGTGGTTTCCTAAAGAGCATACTTCAATATCATTGTGTGTCTCTGGCACTCAGTTTGCGATTCTCATATCATACTTGAATATTTTTTATATTATGTTCTTGAGTGGAGAGAAGGTTTACTTGAAATAGGTTCTATGCTCAATCTTTGGCCTTGCTTCTTCTTTCCATGAATTACAACTTTATGTCACTGCATTCAAATATGTTTTTACAGTTAATATGATATTTAGGAGTTCCCTTGTTCCTGTAATATTGTTGAAGAGCTTATCCGTGTAAGGAGTGGTGTCATGTCAGCTTTATTTATTTTTGAAATTACGTAGAGTGGAATAAACTAATTACATACTATAATTGGATCGCGTTCTCCCTTTTGAGGGTGATGTTGAATAAATTAAGTTTCTCATATATAATTGAATCTGACTTCTTGTAGGTCTAAACTATGCCTACACAAATGCATCTGATATAGGAGTACCTTGTTGGTTTTATTTTCTGATTGTGAAACAATAAAGCTTTGGTAGCGATTCTCGTATATTCTTATCTAGAATATGTACTTGCTGCAAAGACTTGATCATCGTTTAAAGGTTTTATGGATTGAAGGTGGAAGATTGGTTTATCAGTTTTTAGTGGTTAGGGAAGGAGTGATATTTGAAACATTTGAATTGTTTGTAGACTCGTCTGTTTAATTATGGGACAATGTATGAAAGAGTTAGGTATTGCTTAAAGGCTTTTTATACGGTTATGTTAGTAGAAAGAGAAGATAGACTTCACTTTATAATGGTTCGGGAACCAGGGTTATTTAAAACATCTGAATTATCTCCAGACTCTTGTTCAATTATGGATTCTCTAAAGATTCTAACAATCAGATGAGGTTATCAAGACTATTGGATTTCAAGGGGGACTTGCTTGATATAATGGATGTAAGAAAATAACCCCTAAAACACCAAGTTAAACAAGATTATTTAATGTAGAAACAATATAATCTCGACAATATAAAGAAGCAAAGAAGAAAGCTCCAATCTTTAGATAACGACAATGGTGAAAAGGAAGAGGCTCAGATTTTAGCCAATCTCCAACAATGGTAACACGACAAATAATGGCCAAAGCACATTTCTAATTAACCACAAGATTCCTCCTAAAATGAAAAGGTTAAATTTCAAAGAAGAAGAAGGGGCACGAATTTGGTCAACCAAGAGAGCAACCGGCAGCTTCGAGAACAAGAGCAGAGAATTTTTGGACTAAGGTAGGTTATGCGCGAAGTCAGCCATATATATATATATATATATATATATATATATATATATATATATATATATATATATATTGCATGCCAAGGACCAAAACTAAGAACCTTAGTTTAAGTGGGTTAGCTTAGGATCAATCACCGAGTAACTAGGTCGTGGCCCATTATCCAAAGTTAACAATAAAGTGCTTTGACATGTCTTTGTAATTGAGTTGTCTAATTGTTGGAGATTGGGCAATATAATAAATCTTCAATCATCGGCCAAGCCTACGAAGTATAATTAAATCGACTTCTTTAATTATCATTGTCTTTTTGTTTGATTGGCACCAAAAATCCCAACAAACCTCCACCTTGGTTCCAAATAAAAATCTGTAAAATCCAAAAGACACATGCTCAGTAGTTGTTAAAAAATGAATTCTAAACTAATTAGAACTCAACGTACCTATATAGAAGTGTAAAATAGCTTCCAAATTTTACCAAAGTGAGTACCTTAGTGCCCATATCTGCAGGGTTATAATCCGTATGCACTTTCTCAACTTTAGTCAAATTTTGAGATATCACCTCTAATAAAATGCAGTCTAATATCTATATGTTTAGTGCGTTAATAAAAAATAGGATTTTTACACAAATGAATAGCTGATTGATTATTAGAATATATAGTTACATTATCACTTAAAACACATAGTTTATTAAGTAAAATTTTAAACCATATAGCTTTATTAAAGGTTTTAGTAGCAGCTATATATTCAGATTCAGTAGTGGAAAGAGCGACAATATGTTAGAGTTGAGATTTCCAACTAACACACGAATCACACAAAGTGAACACAAAAACTGAAGTAGATTTCCTATTATCTCTATCTCTACCATAATTCAGTAAAACTATTTAGTTTCACACACCATTAGAAACAGTTTTATATATTAACCCTACATTATAGGCACTTTTCAAATACCTGAGCAACTATTTCAAAGCTTTCCAATGAGTGGGTCCTGGATTAGACATGTACGTGCTCAAAGTACTAACAGCAAAATAAGTCTGGCCTAGTACAAACTATCAAGTACACCACATAACCAATCACATATGAATATGGAATTTTATTCATATATGCAACTTTTTTTTTTTATTTGTAGGTGATTGTTCTTTAGACAAAATAAAATGATTACCAAGAGCTACACATACAGGTTTACAATTAAGCATACCAAATTGATGGAGAATAAGGATAAAAATTGAAGATATCGAAGAAGATGAAGATTGAAGATATAGTTAGATTTCAATAGGATTGAACTAGCTTTATTAGATAGTTTTATTAGGTAGAATTTGAATAATATTGAACTAGATTTATTAGATAGGATTTTATTATTTTAATAGTTGTTAATTTACTAGAAGTTCGTTTAGATTTAAGTTCTTTATCTTATAAATAGGACCTATGATTTTATATGAAAGACATATTATTATTATTGAATTAAAGCATACCTATTTTTCTTCTCTCTTTCTTCTTCTCATTTTCTTTTCTATTCTGGTTCTTGTTACGTTCTACGTTAGTTTGGTATCAGAGTTTACTCTTTCTGTAGACCGCATTGTTCATCAAGCGTAAAATCTACAACATTTTTGTGGAAAAGTTACTATTCATAGATCACTGTTCATAATTTTTTACAGTTGAAGGCAAAACACTGTTCATGCGTGGGTACAATTCACGCAAAAAATAAATAAATAAATAAATTTGCCGGTACCTCATTGTTGTACCATTCCCTAACCTATATATAAATATTGTACCAAGTCCAATCCACATAAACAACCCATCATCTATACAACAAATCCCTAGCTCATATTATCCCATTAACAACAGCCCAATTAAGCCTATTCAGCCACTGCAAAATCCAATCAAACCCACACTAGCCCATTCATTCAACCCACATAACTTAGGGCCAACAATTCGAACCAAACCCACATCACCAGCTTCATTCCCAATTATCTAACCCTAGACATTGCTACTGTAAATGCCACGATCATCCATCTCCACTGCTCGCCACTACCATCGGACACGCTGTAAACCGCCAAAAGAGCCACCCGCGTTTTGCTCACCAGTGTTGCCACACCATATGCTGTATTATTGGTCCATATCTATATGGTTTAACGTAGGTGTACTCTTGCTTTGTGTCGTAGATACCAATTTCTTGTTATATTGAATTCGTTGCTTTTATTCTAAGTGTTTCGCCTATTTAATTTCAAAAAAAAAAAAAAAAAAAAGATCACGACAGATGGTTTAAGTTTTTGTTACTATAGTGTGCATTTGGTTAGCAATAATTTGCTATTATTTAGGATAATCTGCGTTGTCTAGACATTCTACTTTGATTTGTCACCACCATGCACGATTCATATAACAACTCTTATAACTACACCGAGCCCCTACATCGATACCATG
The DNA here is from genome assembly GCA_030279155.1 of Forsythia viridissima. Classification (NCBI taxonomy): domain Eukaryota; kingdom Viridiplantae; phylum Streptophyta; class Magnoliopsida; order Lamiales; family Oleaceae; genus Forsythia; species Forsythia viridissima. The sequence goes on along the minus strand of CM059041.1, from coordinate 43,505,268 downwards.
ATAGCAACTATTCATCTTCCCATCATCAATAGTCAATACAATTATCCCCACTCTAGAGACTATGTTAAAGAGGTCTATTATACTCCTAGGAGAGTCAATATAAAACCATGGGACTTTGATGGTCGTTCTGATCCCATGACATTTCTTGGCTGGTTAGATCATATTGAAAATATTTTTAATTTACACAACATGGGTGACTCACGTTGTATTTATCATGCTAGTGAGTTACTTGTAGGATCTGTCAGACATTATTGAGAATCATTTTTGCGTAATATTGATCGTCTAGGTCAGCGCATTGTCACTTTGTGGGATGAGATGAAGCGAATATTAAGCAACAAATATGCCCCAGCCTATTATCGAACTAAACCGCTAGATCAATTCTTATTGCACTGTAGGCAAGGTACGTCCATTGTTATCAAATATCTGACATACTTCGATGAGCTATTAGACAGTTGTGATATTTATGAAGCTCCTCTGCTACAACTTCTAGATTTATCAGTGGTTTGAATCCTGAGATTAAGCGTGATATCATTTTCACACCCCAGTCCTTAGATAAAGCTTATCGCAAGACAATACTAATTGACGCATCCATCGGTCTTCACCAATTATGTCATAAACTAGACATATTACCTAATTCCTGAAAATCTCATCCTAAGTCTAGTAGTGAGTCAGGTTGTATTAGTCATTCTCAAGCAATTCCGCCTACACTTTCTCTAAATACAGGTAAGCTTGACTTCGTTCAGGATAGCGTTCTTTCTGTGTCCACCTCTTACCTATCTGCTTCTAAACCTGTGTTTCCACATTGTCATTTTGAAAGACATAGAAATTCTAGGTATCCACAACTTATTTCTGTCCAAAATAACTATTTTGCCACTCCAGTCCAAGAATGTTTTGATAGTGAAGACGAGAGTTTTGAACCCCTTCTTGAGAATACCTCTTTACTTGATACATCATCTAAGAAATTACTTGAAGAGTTTTCACCTTTACTAGACAGTTCAAATGCTATAGACTTGGTACCAAGATCTCTTACCATTACATCAAATGCTAATCGTCATCATTCAATGCTAGTAATTTTTGATAACTTCCTAATTTTTCACATACTAGTCATTATTCCAAAACGATTGATGCTTGCTGCATTGCTACATCATCTTTTAAGGTAATCGTTTGCTTACCTAATTCCTCTATTGACCTTAAATTGTTGCCTACTAATTACCATCACATTTCTTCAGCTCAGGCCATTGTTGACCCTATTACTAATCATCATGCAGAGATCAAACGAAGAATTATTTTAAATAATGAAAATTATGTGATCGATTTTAATGTGCCTTGTTGGCATAAAATTTTTAAAGAGGAGTATTATGTTTTGCTTTGTGTTTCTTTGGCACGGTATCCTAAATATATTAAGAAAAAGTTTATTTATCAGTTACTTGAAATTAATATATTTGCCAGGCCATTACACTTGAATAGAAGTTTTGCTTTCAATATAGCAAAATTGTATCCTTATCGGGGCACTTTCGAGCCACTGATATTGCAATAATATGTTTCTGTAGATCAATCGATGGTGCTAGTCCCTCGTGTTCTCCATTTTGTGGATCCAGTTGATTTTATTGTGGATAAGTTGCATGATTTATTGCTATCAGGAGCTCAATGTCGATACTTGATTCAACAGAAAAATCAACTCCTATGGCCAGATTTTTGCACTCTAACTCGCCGAAGTCGAGTTCTCCGAGTAGGGGAGAAATGATGACGAATAAGGATAAGAATTGAAGATATCGAAGAAGATGAGGATTGAAAATATAGTTAGATTTTAATAAGATTGAGCTAGCTTTATTAGATAGAATTTGAATAGGATTGAACTAGCTTTATTAGATAGGATTTTATCATTTTAATAGTTGTTAATTTACTAGAAGTTCGTTTAGATTTAAGTTCTTTATCTTATTAACAGGACTTATGATTTCATACGAAAGACATATTATCATTGAATTAAAGAATACATATTTTTCTTCTCTATTTCTTCTTGTCCTTCTCTTCCTTATTCTAGTTCTTGCTACGTTCTACGTCACAAACTTTTTCAAAACCTTAAGCACATATGGAGTATGATGTACAATTAAGTAAGAATTAGACCTATCTCTATTAATTTCCATGCCAAGTATCCTTTTAGTATGTCTAAGGTCTTTCATATCAAATTTTTTACTTAACTCATTTTTAATATTGTTTTAACACTTTTATGTTAGAACTAATCAATAACATGTCATCCACATAGAGTAACAACTACACACAATTATTTGTGCTATGATGCTGGTAATATAAACAATGATCAAACTCACTCTTCTTGAAACCAATTGAAAGAACATATGAATCAAACTTCTTGTACCACTGTCTAGGAGACTATTTTAAACCGCATAGAGATTTTTTAAGAAACCACACATCATCATGTTTGTTTTTATCTTCTAAACTTTTTGATTGATAGATGAAAATCTTTTCATCAAGGTCACCATGTAAATAAAGCAGTTTTTACATTAAGTTGTTCAAGTTTCCAGTCATAATGAGTAACCAATGCAATCATGATACGAATAGTAGTATACTTAACAACAAGTGAAAAAATCTCATTGTAATCAACCCCTTCTTTCTGTATGTACCCCTTAGCTACCAACCTAGTATTATATCTCACAAGTTTAGTCTTAGTGGCTCCCTCCTTTACCTTATACACCCATTTACATCCCACAATGGATTTATCCTTAGAATTAGGTACTAATTCCCAAGTTTATTTTTAGCTAGAGAGCTCGTCTCCTCTCTCGTAGCACTCACCCACTCTTTAGTCATTTCACATTGCATATCCCCCTTATAGGTATTAGGCTCCCTATCCACTAGTTCTTGATAACTAGCATAAGTAATGGTATAGTCAGACATCTTTTGGAGTTCTCTACGTGGTCTTATCTCTCTATCTCTAGCTAATTAATAATCACATCCTCATCCATCTCATTCTCTATAACGTGCTAATCTTGTTGGTTATCACTCTCTACCTCAACTGGAGACTTATCATTAATGGTTTTTTGCTATTTTTCACTCTCTAGACAAGGTATTTCTGACTCGTTAAATTTGACATCTTTACTTATGATAATCTTTACACTATTTTGGCTTCTATCCCACAACTTATATCCTTTAACTCTCTCAGAGTAGCCCAGAAAGACACACTTTCTAGCTCTAGGTTCAAATTTTCCCTCACTCTGATGAGAACAAGCAGTACAACCAAAAATTTTAAGCATGGAATAATCAACACATTTACTATGCCATTTTTCATAAGAAGTATCACCATTTAAAACAGCGGATGGAGTTAAATTAGTCAGATAGCAAGCAGTCGTAACAGCGTCACCCCAAAACGATTTACACACTTGAGAATTCAACACCATACATCTAACCTTATTAAGCAAAATAAGATTCATCCTTTCAGTAGCCCGATTCTGTTAGGGAGTGTAAGGTACAATTTTATGTCTAGTAATGCCATAGTCATTACATAAGTTATTAAAGTTAGTATTGCCGAATTCAAGACCATTATTATTATGCAAATATTTTATCTTTTTACCAGTTTGATTCTCCACTTAACTTTCCAATTTTAAATTTAATGAAAGTTTCACTTTTATCTTTTAATAGATAAATCCACACACATCTGGAGAAATAATCAATAATAGACAAAAAATATTTGTTACTACTAAAAGTGAGATTGCTCCCGGAACCCCACAAATCAGTATGAATATATTCTAACACTCTATTTATCTTGTGTGTGCTAGATGAAAATGATATCGTATGATATTTTCTAAGCACACAATGATCACAAAATGACATGTCAGACACCTGATTCTTACCAAACACACCCTCATCATTAAGGAACTTAAGTCTTTAACACCAACATGAGCAAATGTCTATTATGCCACTTTCGTGTGTGATCAGTGTCAATGGAAGCAATGGTGGAATTTAAACCACCTACCTTCAGCACGCACGATGTAAATGCTATTTCTTCTAACAACCTTAAAGGCTCTAAGTGTGTCTTTAGTCATTTTTAACATGTCATTGCCAAGCATACCAACAAAACCTATTTCCTCCAATTCTCCAAATAAATTAAATTTCTACTCTGTGTGGAATGTATCTAACTCCCTTAAAAGTGTGTACAAAATTACTATCAAATCTAACAGTCACATCACCAATACCAGCAATGTTATATGCAATACTACCCCATGCAACGACATTCTCATGATTATTTTCATGCAAATGATCAAACCAATATTTATTTGATGTGATATGAAAAGATGCACCGGAGTCAAGAATCTACTAATCCATATGGGAGTTCATAGACAGGTTAATCTCACCAGGCTCGAAATTTAAAAGCATGTATACCTCACCAGACTCCTATCTGGGTACTACCACATTCGTCTTATTATTTTCTGTAATTTCTGTGTTTATTATTTTCTTTATAACAGTCGCTAATGAAACGGCCTAATTTGTCACAACCATAACACTTCTTCCATTTTTCCCTTCCTCGCGAGTTAAAACAACTTATATCCTTTCTATTGCCACCAATGTTTTGCCCACCTCCACCTCCACCTCCACCTCCACCTCCACCTCCACTCTCATCTTTCGACTGAGATAGGTGTAACGGTTTGCCTCCCATATTTGATTGCATTCTTAACTTCTTTATATGAATTAGGAATGGTATCAATAAGATTATAACTTTGTTAATTTCAGGGGCCGTTTTACGATAGCTTTTAATATCTTGCACAAGCTTATTAAAAACATCAAGATTGTCGTCCAAATCTCTTGAATGATCAATTTTAAAGCTGATTTTTTTTCGATGAGATAAATTTTGTTTGGAGTGGATTGAGTTAAATAAAGCTCTTCTAATTTTTTCCAAAGTTTTTATGTGGAATCAAATTTTCTAATTTTTCACAAAACAGGGTCTGATTAATGATGCAATATCATAGAAGTATAAACAAGTTCATCAGAATTTTTTTCTGATCCTCACTTGCAGTAGGATCAAAAGAATTATCAATAGTTTTTGAAATATTTTGATGAACCAAAATACCTTTCATTTTCTGTTGCCATATAGAAAAATCATATTTACCAGTAAAGACACCCAAGTCAAAACAATGTGCAGACATCCCAACAAATAAGAATGCACACCAGCAAGCACCTCAAGATAATCACGCAGAAAAACCCAAATGCCTCAATATACACCGTTTTAGATTCTCAGATATTTGTGATCTCAAGGGAATTTTCAAATAGGTGAAGTCTAAGTGACAGTTCTATATAGTAACAATAATCTAAACAGAAATGAAGTATTGCAAATAATCAACATCAAAATTAAAAACTAATTAAAATACAAATCACAATAATAGACACGTAAATTCCTAGCAACAGGCAATGGTTACCCCCACACGGTAACCTTAAACCAAATGGCCACCCCACACGATAGCCTGTTATTACAGGAATTTAAAAGAGATTAGTCAATTTACCAGAATATACCAATCTCACGGTCCGTAATATCAGAGATATGCGAATTTATTTATTTTATTCTTACTTTTGCAAATTTAAAATTTTAGCAATTTTGGAGCAGAAAGTCAACACTAAGCTCAAATCTAAACTGTCCAACAAAAGCGCTGCTCGAAGATTAATCTGCAAATAAAAATAAAAAAGTGATAACCCAAAAATAAGTGATTTCAGCCCAAAATAAAAAAAAAAATTGGTTGAAAAAAAAGGTTCTGTTGTGTTGTGGCTGCTCGTCGTCCACCGTTGCCGCTGGTCGTCCACTGTTGCCGCTTCAAGTTCTAATCCAATAAGTTATTTTAAGAGCCAACCAAGTTCTGATACCAAATTGTTAGAATATAATCACTAAAACACAAGTTAAATAAGATTAATATAGAAACAATATAATCTGGACAATATAAAAAAGCAAAGAAGAAAACTCCAATCTTCAGCAATGGGACCGTAATGGTGAAAAGGAAGAGACTCAGATTTTAGCCAATCTCCAACCATGGTAATACCACAAATAATGGCCAATCAACCGAGTAACTAGATCATGGCCCATTACCCAAAGCCAACAATAAAGTGCTTTGACCCGTATTTGTAATTGGGTTGCCTAATTGTTGGAGATTGGGAAATATAATAAATCTTTCACCATCGGCCAAGCCTACGAAGTATAATTAAACCGACCCGTTAAATCATTATTGTCCCTTTGTTTGTTTGGGACCAAAAATTCCAACCATGGATATTATGTAACTTTATTCTTTCTAGAGGCAGCACTATATTTTACATTCACCATTTTTCACGCCAATGGAATAGGCTGGAAGAGTGAGATGTAAACCAAAAATATGTCCTATGTTGATTACAAAAGCAGGGATTCATGTAGTCGACCCTAAACTTATTAGAAATAAGACTTCTTGTTTTATCTAATCTGCCAGACATTCTCTGTCCTTCCTTTTATTTATATTTCCTTCTAACGTAAATTTCCATTTTCTGAAACTAGTGAAGGAAAATAGAAGGGTAATTACGTGATTCTGTATATGGCATAATACTGTTTTGGATCAGTGAATACATTGATAATGTCATCTGCTTCTCTACATGTCAATTTATGATAGGAAAAGGTCATATTTTCTTGTATACAATATATTGAATAGATGCATATGCACCTTCTTTCATTTTGTTTCTACATGTTCTAATTGAATAGACTGTGTTACAATCCCTCTTTTATTGTCTCTATTTGCAGTCTTCCAATCAGAACACTGTAGCAATGATGATGAATGACACAGGTGCTATTACTTCTGATATTGCAAATCCCGTCATGCAAAAGTTTTTGCATGAAGGTCTCTCATACAATACCAAAGACATGGAAGGAGTACAAAATGCCTTGAAAGTTTCATATGAAGTGGAAATATCCTTAGCCTACTCTTCTGAAAAGTTGACAAATATGGAGAATCTTTTGTTACACATTTTACTTGGGGAAAATGATATTGGATCAATTTCTATTGAGGATGATAACATATCCGCAGAATCGATTGAAAAGGCTTTAACATTTGATCTATTGTATGCTTTTTCATGTTCTGAGGTGAGAGAATTGGACAATCTAATGGGTGATCTTCAAGATACTATTGTTCATGCCCTTCATGAGATATCTTCTTGTGGACAACCGGCAGAAATGCTTACTGGGCCGGAAAGTAAGTTGCGTGATTCTGAAGAACTACTAAGACAGTCACAAGAGCAAGTCCTGGAGATGAAGATCCAATTAGCCAAGTTGCAGATGACCTCATTTTCTTCTAAACAAAATGAATGTAAGATATATCATATGTCACACTCATACATAAATCTACCTTTTCTTGTTCTGTAATGTCATGTTTGATGGGAGGATTCGATTCTACTTAACTGTATTAGCAAAGAAAAATATGCTAAGATCTTGTTCAGTATAGAGTTCTCTCCAGTGTTGCGTAGCAAACATGCACTAAGAGTATACAGTGTTTATCATTTAATGCTAACATGTGCTTGTTGACAGGGAAATATGACTTGGTTGGGGGTTTTAAAGAGGAATTTCATTTAGAAAGCACAGAGTTCAAGCCGCAAATGCAGACAATTGAACAAAGGCGTGTTTTACGAATGTTGGAAAAATCTCTTGCAAGAGAGCTGGAACTTGAGAAGAAATTAACAGGACTGAAACAAAATGAGGAAGATCTTAAATTGAAGATACGGTTAACAGAACAAGTTGCTTTCAACATGGAAGAGGCAGCAGAGGTTGCTTGGAGCAGGTTCTTAGAGGCGGAAAATACAGCAGAGGTGCTGATGGGAATTTCGAAAGAAATGGTGGGCAGGCTTCAGATTTATCAGTTCAATTTGAATGGTTCAACCAAGAGAGAAGAAGAAATGAAATCTAAACTCCGAGATTGCATAACTCAATTGAACGACAAAGAAATTGCAATTGGAAAACTCGACAGAAGCGTTTCACAGCTTATCGCCGATAATTCTGAAGTAACTCATTTAAGAGAACAAGTTAAAATGCTAGAGGAAAAGCTGAACGAAACTGAGTCCCAGCTCAATGAGGCAAATGCATCTAGTGAAACGAGTCAACAGAAATTGAAAGAAATGGAGGGTGAAATCCATTCCCTAAGGGAAATTATATATGACACAGAGAGTAGGGCTGAAAGTGCAGAGACCAAAGTTACGCATTTAACAGACACAAACTTGGAACTGACAGAAGAACTAAGTTTTCTTAAAGGTAGTAATGATAGCAATACAAAAAAAGCAAGCATACTCGAGAAGCAGGTGAGGGAATTGGATATCCAATTGCAGCACGCGAGGGCATCTTCTGAAGCAAGTCAAGAGCAGCAGAACATGCTATATTCTGCAATTTGGGACATGGAAACATTAATCGATGAACTGAAACAAAAAGTTACGAACGCTGAAAGTAAGACTGAGAATGCTGAGGACCGATGTATTATATGGTCCAACACAAATTCAGAACTTAACAAAGAACTAGATTTTCTGAGAGCCAGAATGGAATTCTTGGAGAAATCTTTGAACCAAACGACTATTGAGAAAAAATCAAGTACAGAAGACATTAATATCAAAACCGAGCTAATTATGGATATGGTTATGCAACTGGCAATGGAAAGGGAGCGAATACAGAAACAGGTGCTTTACTTTTGTCTACTTTCTTCTCCATTTTTGGTGCTTCAAGTCTCTCTTATCATGTACTTCTGTTTGCAAATGAACCAAATTCTATGTTTTCATTCTTATTAAATTAGGATGTTTGGAAACCAAAAAGCCTAAAGTTAATGCATCTGAAATTTTGTGCAGTTGTACTCTTTGACAAAGGAAAACAAACTATTGAGGGAGAAGTTCCAGGAAGCAAAGAAGCTTGCACCTGTAGTTCAGAGAGACAGTAACAGTAGTGACAATAAAGAATTTCCATCATCCAGGGTCGATTCACCTGATGCTGTTTCTACAAAATTTTCAGCAGAAATGACAACACCGTTCTCATCCAAAAGTTTTCAGGCAGGTTTACCTCTTTGATTTCCCCTAAAGCTCTATGGTTTTGCAAATATTACGACTGAAGTGACTGGTATAAATCCTGGTCTTAAAGTGGCAAATAGTATGTCATACAATCAAATGTTTATCTCAGGCTCAACAATATGAAACTACCAATGATACATAAGTTTCTACCTCTCTCGGGAACCTATTTTCAGTTTTCTGGGATATACAGTACAAACAAAATGTGGGAACAACTACTTTAGCTATTTTTTGTCTGCCTTATGAGTGGTAATACCAAACTGAAAAGTTAATAGTGTTGGCATTTTCTTAATTCGACTAATTAGATTCTTTTCCTCTTCTCTATGTGACTGTGCACTAGATTCTTCTCTCTCTCTCTCTCCACCCACACACACACACACTCAAGAGAGAGAGAGAGAAGGGGGGGGGGGGGGGGGGATATTTTATCACCTTACTGAAGTATAATAATTTGTTTTGTTTTGCTACGTGGTGTAAAACAATAGCATCATAGATACTGTTTCAGCTGTATATCAATTATTCTTGCTCCTTCATTTCCAGTGACACAATTGGCTTGGATTTATCATTAATGTCACTTGGAATTGATTCTTCAGTTTTAACTGTCAAAGTTTGGCAAATGTCCCACTAAGATGTCATTAATGATTTTTTCTTCATTGCTTATTGACTTGACATGTGAATTGTCCTTTCTCCTCTCTCTCTCACCAAGTGACATTGAGAATAGGTCTTGAGGCATGACATTCACCTGTTGAATTGTTTCTTGTGCTTTTAATTTAAATTTTAACAGAAAGAAGTTAGCTTGCAATCATTGGGGCCAAATCCAATAGCAAAGTATTCATGATGCACGCAATGAACTTGTGCAACGACATTGAAGCCAGTCATTTTAATAAGGTTTTGATCCATTTTTTATTGTTCACATGGCTTTGGCATATGTGAATCAGGCGGACGAATCACCCGAGAATGTGCCCCCAGATCAGAGTGAAATGGCTTCCAGTTCTGCAATCAACGAAACAAATTCCGTTCTGAAGGTGGAGGTGGAGAGAATAGTAAAAACCAGGAGATGTAGGAGAACGTTCACAATCATGGCAATTGTTGTTCTGATGCTTTCGATTTTAGCAGCACATCTGTTTCATGAAAATGTTGTGGCTTTGAAGCTTTTCGAGTGTTAATTCTTTGCACTTTCAAGATCACCGGGATTCTTTTTTTCTGTACACATATTTCCTGCAAGCCATCTTTGTAAAAAAAATATGATTCATGTAGACATAACTTGGCACAATTTTTGGTTGTTTTTATTTGTTTCTCGTATAGGTAGCTTTGAATCGAAGAAAAATTCATGTTGTAAACAAAGGATAGAAGGCAATTTGTTTTTTGTTCCTAGGATTACTTTGAACCCCAAAGAGAGGGATGTTGTAAATGCATCAGTTGGTGATTTGTTGAATGTAATTCCTTGTCAGCATATACACTTGAAGAATCTTACATTGAAATTGAAATTTTAATGAAATTTTTGAAATTGAAATTTTAGCATGTGGCTATAAAATTTCATATGCGAATAGTTTCTTATTTATCTATATTTCATCATTTTCCGTGTTTATCTTATTAGTAATAATAATTGATGGATGGACGCAAACTGTCAAACTCTCCTTTCTTATTTTTAAGTAAAAGAATTTGAATTTCTTTTGAATGTATGAATTGTGTTAAAGATTCAAAAGTTATATTCATGAATATGGAGAAGCCTTCCTTCTGAGGACGACAATGAATGAGATACCAGTCTGAAAGAACTAGATTTGTATACTAGTGTTTGGACCCATGGAACGAAAGGGCAGTCTTAGGTATGTTAAATGAATGTTTCCTAAGTAAATGCGACAAGTGTACACAAACCAGGCGTATCCAAGATAGTCGCACTTAAACGCAACAAGCGCGTTTTCGTATCTTGCTGCGCCTTCGTTTACTGTTTACCTCAATAACCAAAATGAAACCCTAAACCTAACTTCTTGGTTTCTATAAAAGCCGCCACACAAATTATTCTCTCTCAAGACTCAAGCTTTACATTGCTAATGCCCATTTTTATGTAGATTGATTTTATTCTTCAAAACCATTTCAAATTTTGTTACATAGTGTGTTCTTTTGTAATTAATTATAAGAAATTGCACCAAATGGCCCTTTGCAACTTGAAGTTGATAGTTGTAAAGAAAAATTCGAGACCAAGGTATTTTCGGTGCTACAGAAATTTCATATTTTGGCAAGAGTTTTGGTTGAATTAAGCTTATTCATTCAGCTTTGTTTTGCCAAAAAAATGAAAAATCTTTACGAGAATTACTATAATCTGTAAGCAACAAAGCAAAATGATGAGAAATTACGAGCCGACTTTCAATGTGGGGTTCTTAAACATAATGGTTTTTCAAAGTTCTCTGATTGCTCAATTGTTGAATTTTACTTTGTGGTTTTTAATTCCCTGTTTAGATTATAATTCTTTTATATGGGTTTTGAATACTGGGTTGATTTCTATTTATGTATTTTTTTCAAGCATTTATCTTGGAAATCTTCGGTCATTGGCCCTTGATATTTCCCTCGATTACCTGATAGATTATAATCTACTTCGACTTTGTTCATTCTTGATATACATGCGTTATGGGTTCTAAAAAATAACTAGTCACAGTGTGTTTTCTATGAGATACATTTTTCTTGAAAAGCATACACTGGTTTGGTTGCATATGTATGCTGTTTAAGTTAGACAGTGGGGCTAATGTTGCAACAAATTTGGTTTACAGCCTGCAAGAGGCTATGGTTTTCGCGGTTGCTAGATGGTAAAGGGCAAAGCAAGATGATGAAAACTTGTAATCTGAATTTTATGTGGAAATTCATTTTCAATGGTCTTCAAAGTTCTCTGATTGCTTTGCTGTTTATTGACATTTATTGTGCGAAGTAAATATATAATTTATAATTTATATGAGAAGCATGAGAAATTGTGGGTTGTTGAGATGATAAAGGAGTGTATGCAATTGCTGGTTTTATAAATTCTTTGCTTCCTTAAACTTTAGTTGCTTTAATCTCTATTTCTTTCTATATTTTATTGGCTAGGGCAATATGCATCCTGGTTGGACCAAAATCGTTAGAAATTAAGCACCAAAATACATGGTCTGTTATAAATTTCTATCCAGACTATACGAGCATGGTGCCACATTAATCACTTCTTCAATGAATGCCAAATGAGTGTTTTGTGTCAAATGGCAAATTGTTTTGACTATGAAGAAATACATTTTGTAGTAATCTTTTAAAATTTGTCCATTGAATTTCTACCTTTGCATTGGCTGCACTTTGGTGTAACTAATTTGTAGGGAAAAAAAAGGGGTCTTTAAAGAATTCTTTCAATGCATTTTTAATTTGTATTTGGCTAGCTAAAAATTGTGTTATTGAATTTGGAAAGAATGTATATATATGTTTGCTATAGGCTTAGCAAATGCATGACGAGACCTCTCTATGTTGACCGTCGTAGTCGAATTTGAGAAAATATGACACAGGATTTGAAGATTTGAACCTTGTATTGGTGTATGGCCCCTTTGCATGCTTTTGGAATCCATTATTTAATCCTCTTTTTTGCAGTGTTTCAGTGTTTGCATATTCAAGGGAAATAGAGCAGTCTCTTTGTTGAAGCTCAGAAAAATCAGCTGTTTTCAACTTTTTGCAACTGCACAATGGTTTATGGGTGTAGGTTCTTGAATTTCTTTATGTGATTGGGAAATTTTAGGTAGTGTTCTCTTTGTGCTTGAGTTTTGTGTTTTGAGTTTTGAATTCGTTTTGTGTTTTGTGTTTTGAGTGTTTGTTTTGAGGTTTTGAAAATACGTTCTTTTTGGTGTTTTTGAAAATTGTTTCTGAAAACAGAAAACTCGAAAACGTGTTTACTTTGAAAATTTTGAGAAATGATTTTGTATGATATGTTATTCAAAAAAGTTCATTATTTAATTTTTTTAATACTTTAATGCTAATATAGTATTAAAGTATAATATAGTGAAATTCTAATAAGATAGACTATATAATACTAATACATTTGAATACTTTTTTAAAATAATTTAATGCTAATACAATTGTTATATATATTTCACTATTTATTTATTGTCGTTTTGCAAATTGTTTGCCACTTCGTCGCTTCGGGAAAACGGGGTTCGACCTGCCCGGTCAGGTCGCGGGGGTCGAGGGGGCAGCGCCCCTCGTGGGGGCACGGGGGCAACGCCCCCGAAAGAAAATTTTGATTCTATATATGTGAATAGGTGTGTGTTGAATAATTGATTTTTGATTTTCGTATATATATTTTCTAACAATTTTGATGTTAATAATTGATTTTACAACATGAAAATCATCTATACTTATGTATTATAACCTCTAATATACAAATATGTATCAAAACAAGTCAAAAGATGCAAACCGTAATAAAAATGTGATTGAAATTCAAAAAAAAAAAAAAAAAAAAAATTCCTGAAATTTACGCTGGGAGATCGCCCAGCATAAATCTGGGCGATCGCCCAGCGTAAACTTTCAGAAAAAAAAAAGGGGCGGAAGGGATTCGAACTTCAGACCAAAAAGGCTAAAACGCGCGTTTTGGCCGTTTTGGCTGCGCCCATTTTTGTGAAGGAAACGCCCAAAACGGCTGGGTTTCCTTTGTATTTTTTTTTCTTGTTTTCAAAAATCCATTTTCCAAAATGGTCAAGAGAACACGTTTTGGCCGTTTTGAAAAACTCAAAACAGAAAATGGCCCCAAAACAGCAAAGAGCAAAGAGAACAGGCCCTTAAGTTCTGAAATTTCAGTTTTGAGGTTTTTTTTTTTTTTGTTTTTTTTTTGAATGGTATTCGTGCACTGGATCAATATTTTGTAACGGATCAATATTTTGTAACCGAGTGTTATTGTTCTTGCTTGTTTTTGTTCAAGCTAGGCTGTTTTTAAGTTCAAGGTAGAGAGATGAGTGATGGGTAGGGTAAAAACTGTTGGCAATTACCATGAGTGACAACTAAAGAATTAACGGCCACGAATTCTATAAGATGCATTGTCGATTTAATAAAGTTTGTTTTAAATGTATTTTGAATTTTCTTGACGGTTAGTTTTTGACAATGTTCTAAAAGACGCGTGATTAGGCGTCGCTTCAAACTTTTCGGACTTAGGCGAAAGTGACACAGAGAGTGATATGTGATGCGTAGTTAGGCGTGGAGGTCAAGTTTTACGGGTGAAATTTAGGTGGATTTGTAGAACAGTGGTTTTTGGTCATGTGTATTCAAGATTGTTGGACTGCGAAAGGTAATTGTATTGTAGAGTAATGTTCTCTTGTCCTCAAAGGGGCAGGATGTAGTATCCACCTGCTGAGGTGTCAGTAGGTGGGCTGTCCATAATAAAAGTAATTAATTCAATTGATTGTCCACCTGCTGACACTTCAGCAAGTGAGCACTACATCCCGCTTCCTTGGGGGCAGGAGAACACTACTCATTGTGTTGTATACTTGTTCTTTTGGCCACAAATTCACCTAATGTTGTACGTGTAGGTGGCATATAAAATGGAGACAGAGAATAGTTGTAGATTAGAAAAATTGTAGTTCACATAGATAAGAGATATTGGTAAATAAATTTAAAAAATTAAATAAAGAATCATTAATATACATTTCGATAGAGATATATTATAAAAATTAAATAAAAAATGTTTAGTACACATTTTGATAGATATTAAACAAGTGCTAGACATCCTCTACTTTTTTCTTGTCATGTAAGCAATTTGAAGTGATGTGACATATTTTTTAGTGCAATATATATATGTATTAGAGATGCTCTAGTAATGTACTATAAAGCTTTTTATAATATAGTTTTTAACTGATAAAATTCAAATAAAACAAATATTTTTATCATAATCACAATAAATCTTCCAAGATAGTTTCAAATTCGAAATCAAATCCATGGTTAGTATTATCAATTTGTGATCAGATAAATCCATGAGTTGACAAAAGAAGAGTCGTCTCCAATGTATTTTATAAATTGTCATTTAAGTATTACGTAAGTTGAAATATTTACTATCTACGTAATATTTTTATTTAATTAGCTAATTATAACAAACACATTCATTCCTATAGTCCTATAAAACCAATTTAATATTGTATTGAGGGCAACTTGTTTTGTATAGATGATAAAATGACTCGCTTCGCGTTGTTTTGTCCTGATTGGGGCACAAATTTCCCGTTCTGTTGGGTAAATTAACGGAAGGTTGAGACAAGAATGCAATAAAAAAAAATAGAGGTATACGTGCAATAATAAGAACAGATTTGGGAGCTTTAGTGCAATTAGAAAGTGTTGCAATAAAAAATATATATAATGATAATATAACCACCATTTTTTCAATTTTAATTATAGGGAAATTATCAAAATACACATTCTACATAGTTCGTAATTACACATTACATACTGTATATTTGAAAATGGAAAATTGCACTATTCATCCCCAATTTTTGAGCAAAGTAGCAGACTTATCCTCTATTTTTTGGGTCCGATTTTTGTTCACAATCTTTGAGAAATTCGCAAACTTTGTCCTTACGGACGTTTCCGTCCAAAAATCTATGTAAAAAAGACGACCTTACCGTTTAACTTATGTAAAATGATGGCGGTGGCAAAAACTAAAGGAAAAAAACCACTGATTACACGGTAGGAGGAATTTTCTAATCACAAGCAAAATATACCAACGATATCTTTGACCAAAACTCACATGTTGGATTACTCATCGACTCCCATGGCAGTCAAAGCTCCTCACAAAGCTGATGATGACGAACCTTTCGATAGTACTTATTTTTGTGCCATTGTTGGGAGTGCAGTACCTTACTTTCACTCAACTTGACATTAAACATGATGCCAACCGTGTGTGTCAACATTTTCAGAATCCAACTAAATAGCACCGTTGCGAAGTCAAACCAATTCTTCACTATCTCAAAGGCATCCGCTATGATCTCCAATATCTCTCTCAGATTATTCCCAAACTTTATACATTCACTGATTCAGGGGCGGAGCCAGGCTCTACTACAGGGCTGGGCTATGGTTTAAAAAACATTGGGTCATAACATAAAAAAAAATTTTTTTTTTTTTATTTAACTGTAAATTTATGAAAAATTTTAGGACAGGGCTAGGCCTGGGCCCAGACAGGCCCAGCCCTGTCTCCGCCCCTGCACTGATTCCGATTGAACTCGTTGCCCTATCAACTTGATGAAGTTCTATCAGTTTGCATTAGAGATTAAAAAAAAATATTAAATATTATTCGTGTTATTTATATAGCACATTTTTTAAACAATTCACGAATACATTATAGATATGGATTGCAATTACTTCCAATTCAAAATCATCAATCACCGTCCAAAGATTTGGGACAAAACAATCAGATGATTAAATTAATGCTAGTGGGTCTTGTCCCTTTTTATTCACTAGACATTACTTCGCCTTCTCACCGTTAGATAAAGTTTTCAGTAATGGACATGGACTGATTACTATCCCCTTTCTTTTGTAAGTTGAAAATCATATTCTTCCTGTATTAAAAAAAAAAATAGACTTACTTCTATTTTTATATAGATTAAAAATTATATATATATATTATAATTGTAATAATAAATTCTAATAATATTTTTTCTAATACACTCCTATATTAATATCATTACTTTATTAATATTAGTTCATAATTTATTGACATATTAAATAAAGATATATTAAAAAACTGAAAAATTAACTATATTCTCAACAAAAAAAGTAATCTATAATTTGGGACGCATAAAAAAGAAAACAAGCTTATTTTATTGAGACAAAAGAATTAATAAAAGCAGAAATCAGAAACTTCTTCATTACCTTTTTCTTTTACTACATCTACTTATGACCATCCAAGCTCCAAGAATACATTATATTCACCAATAGCAATAACATTGCAAAAAGATAATTAGACATGCAAGAACACGCAATTTTATTAAAGTTAGTTTCAATGTGAAACTATATCATTTTTCTGTTGTTGTAGTAATTTACTATGGGAAATGGCGCGAGAATCGCTGAATAAATGCGGTCAAAAGAGATTTAAAGTGATTTACAAGAGAAATCGATGCACTCAAACTCTCTGTTTTATTTGTTCTTAGCTTCTTTATCTCTATTTGCTTGATGATAGAATAAATCCTAATGACGGTTCCCTATTTATAAGGTCGATTTGTGTACAAACTCTAAGAAAGACAATAATTAAGCTACACTACTGAACACTAGACTTATCAGCGATGCCCTCAAACTCTCTGTGTTTTATTTTTCTTTAGTCTCTCTCTCTCTCTCTCTCTCTCTCTCTCTCTCTCTCTCTCTCTCTCTCTCTGTTTGATGATAGAATAAATCCTAATGACGACTCCCTATTTATAAGGTTGACCTGCGCACAGACTCTGAAAAAGACAATAATTAAGCTACACAACTTAACACTGAACTTATCAAATAAATTTAAAAAAAAAAAAAATTTAACTGCGAGTTTTTTAATATGCTTTTAACAAAATTTCATATCATTTGACAACATTAATATTCTTAATTTGAAGAAGTGTTGAATAGTATTGGCGTTGTAATTATGAATGAATGAATGACACACTGGTTTAATTTAATAATCGAACTGATTTAATGATGTCCGACCTAAGAAATTAGTTGAGCAGAAAGAGGCATATGATTGACCAAAATAACCTAATTAGATGTCGACCGACTGATTTAAGCAGAATGGCTGGAGATATAAATTGAGTTAAAAGAGGCATGGTCGACTGAACATTCAAGGTTTAAGCAAGCTAATTAGACGATCTATCGATCCAAATAAAATAGATTGGGTTAAAAAGAGATATGACTGACTAAAATTTGAAGAAAAAACTTATCTAACCTTTTACGAATGTCTAATCCAACTTAATGTTAACCTAATTGGAATATTTTACTTGAAGCCATATATAATTATTACCTCTGGTTGCTAAAAAGACTTAATATTGAAATGTACACGTTTGAGTTGCTATATTAATATAATTTTACAAGAAAAAAATAATTATGGAATTTAGTTCTATAATATGTTCTTTCATTTTTCTTTTTTCTTTTTTTGTTCATGCATTTATCCATAATTGATTCCAATTAACAAATATATATTCTTAAGAGAGTGCCATCAACTTAAATTTTAAAAGATTTGTTAATACTTATAAATTTGAATAGAATTCTACAGAATTTATAAGATTTCAACAGAATTCTATATTATAAATTTCAATATATATTCTTATGGAGATTTAAACGTATTTGCATGGATTTACAATATAGAATTCTGTTGAAATCTTATAAATTTTGTAGAATCTATTCAAATTCATGAAATCCATTCAAATTCATGAAATATTAACAAAATCTTTTAAAATTTGAGTTGATGACTAAATCTTCTAATTAATGAAATATTTAGAAGAGTAGTGATATAGCATCCACAGTGGACACTAATTATAGTGTCCACATTTGTTACTTTTTAAAAAGTTCAAAAAAATTGTCAAAAACTTTTTAAAAAGTAATTAATGTGGCGATGCCACATGGACAGTAGATACCATAATTAGTGTCCACTATGACTATATATCACCACTCGTATTTAAAAATCTACTAGTAATTGGGGACACCTAAATTTTTAAAGAATCTATTTAAATCTGAATTGATTACATCTAAATATCAATTGAATCTATTAAAATCTGAGTTTGGAACACCAAAATTTACATGAATTTTTAAAATTCATTCAAATCTAAATTGAGGACAATCGCATTATTTCATCTATAAATATTTCTCGCAAGATATAGTCTCACTCTCATATTTGCAAAGTTAATCGTTGAATACAAGTTTATATAGAAGAAAAAAACCTTCAAATCTCAATATGATGACAGTCTCTTCAAAGCTCGTTCTTTTGATCTCGCTTGTATTAGTCGCAACTGGTTTCTCTCTCTCAATTGGTTTCTTTCTCTCTCTCCCTCTATATCCATCTATATATATATTATGATGTGTCTAAATACGTACAACTTAGAACGGTCTCTTCAAAAATTTAAAAAATTTGTTGATTTTTTTTTTAAATAATTCGAGTTGCAATAAAAAATTAAATTTTTTTTGCAGGTCCACTGGCGGGAGTAGATGCAGCAGATCAACTTCCACGTTGCAGTGTTAATTCAGATTGCCTCCCAATATGTGCAAAATACCATTGTCCATTCTGTGGCTGTTATGGTGGAATCTGCGTTCGTGGCTGCCCCCCCAGGAAACTAGTCACTACTCATCCTAAGAAGCCAAATAATTGATTAATATGCAATAATCCAACTTATTTTCGTGCAAAAATAAATAAGTTGTTGTTTTACATCCATATTAATTATCTTCGAAATAAAAATTATAAGTTTATGTTGCATATTTTATTTTTCTTTACGTGCCAATGTTTTGGTGTCTGGAAAATGTTGGAACGAATATATTTTGGTGAATGTGGTGAATGTTGTTATTGTTAGGATATTAAAAATTTTATTTTTCTCATACACGAGTTCGGTATATTTTTTTTTTAGCCGCCCGTTTGGATATGTCCCTTAATCTGGCTACACATGTATAGTTTGGGGTCAGAATTCCGTAATGGACGTGACATTGTTTTATCGTTTACAATTTTAGCTAAGATACTATTTATAAGATATCAATCTTAAATTTTTTTTTTTTTCTATTATTATATGTTTTTTAAACTGTATCGAATTTTATCTACACTATTTATAAGAAATCAATATTAAATTTTATTTTATTCTATATTAATATATGTCTTAAACATTTGAACTAATAAAATCACTTAAAAAAAAAAAAAAAAAAATCTAAAACCATCTATATTGGTCTAGGTGGGATTTTCATGCCCCTACTTATATCCAGATGCTAATAAAGTCACTTGGGAGGCTCATTTTGCTTTGTTATTTGATCCCAAAAACTTTCGGGATAATTATAGTAAATTTGGTCACGAAATTTTTTGGGTTTGATCGAGACTTTTTTTTAGGCGAAATATCAGTTAAGTGTAGACGGAATTTTTAGGTCTCTACCTAAACTCATTGGAGGAATTTGAATTTTCCGACCCTCTTTATTGATGTAAAACGAGAGTACAAGTAGGAAGAGAACAAAGAAAAATACTTAGAAGATTGAATCATTACCTTCAATGCTTACAAAGAAAATACATATAAACGGCTTTTGAGAAACGAAACCCATTAAGCACACTACAGAAAATAGCTCACGCCTTCAATTATTATACCTTATGTACGAAATTTGTAGTCGATCCATGCGTAATAGCCCATAGAGTTTGCCCCCTCACTCGAAAAAACTACTTCTTGTTCCACTACATACTGCTCTTTAATAGCCAAAAAATCTGCCACCAAAAAATTCCTCTTCGTCAACGAAGATTTAGACCTGCTTTGATGGCCCAAGCTCGGCCTCCGTGTTGGTGCATCTCCCATATGCTATTCACTATGTTACATAAGATGAAATCTACATTTTTCACCTCCGCAAATGCTGAGAATATTATAGTGTGTATAATCATTGACTCGGAACTCCAAAAATATGACGAAGAAAATACTATTGTTAGTTCAATCTAAAATGAAACGTTCACTATATTATACTTTTTGAAAATTTTTGCAGACCATACGCACAGCGGCGGAGGGGAGGGGGGTCGTGGGGGAGACCAGGACACCCCAATTTTGAATTTTTTTTTTTTTTAATTTACTAAACAAAGAAGGCAAAAAATGAATAACTAATAATTCTACCACACATCACAAAATATAAAATAATTTTAAAAATACTATCTAACTTTTTTTATTCTAAAAATACTGTTTTTTATTTTTGTAAACTTGTTGTTACATTTGTTATGTTTGTTAGTAACAAATGTAACACATTTATTGTAACTAAAATAACAAATGAAATAAAAAATGTTATAAAAATTGAAAATAATATTTTTATAATAAAAAAGTATGACAATATTTTAAGAAATATTTTTTTTATTGTGGTTATTTATGAAAAGACCCCATAATCTAAACAAAAATAAATAACCTAAACAAAGAAGGCCCAAAAATAGATTCATATTCATCTTCTTCTGCTATTGGACTTCACGTCTTTTAGTATGTGAAATTCAAATCACGATTCACACATGGCGGCAGCAAGAATCATGTTGTCTGAGTTTTTCTGTTGAATCGAATGGTCGAATTACCGTAAAAAAATATTATATTATCATAAAAATAGGCTCAGTAATTATAGTTTAAAAAAAAATTCTAGGGCACTGCCCCTGAACCCCCACTCTTATTTTAAGACCCCCAACTTAAAATATCTGGCTCCGCTACTGCATACGCATAAAGTATCAGCAATCAAGAAATAGTTATAAGAGGATGGTGATTGGCCTTTTTCAGTTGAAGCTTGAAAACAAAACCAAATTTCTTTGTTGTCTGTAATATAGATCCGAATCCTTTCTAGTTTTGGTGAGTGGTGATGAAGAAGATATTTTGTATTTTTTGAAAATTTATGTGACTTTCTTTGCAATTTTTTCTAACTTTTTTCTTGTTTTTTTGTTTTTTATTTTTGTTTTTGTTTATTTAAAGAGGAGGGTAAATATGTCATTATCTGTCAATAGAGACGTGATTTGTAATTAAGTAAAAGATTTGTGGTGCTAAAAAAAAGGCTAAAGGTAGATTAATAACAAACTCCAAAGGTTGGGAACGAAAAGTTTAATATTCCCTTATAATTTTTTAAAAGATGTTTTCATCTTTGTACATCTAGACATAAGGTAAGGTTAATTCATTCACTGCCCCCAGAGGCATACGCGAGTTGGTAAGTTCTGAGGTGACTTGGAGAGAAATCTTCCGGCAATGCAGGTTCGATTTCCGTGTAGAGCAGATTTTCACTGAAATATTGTAGGGGTCTGTATTGGGAGTTGGCATGTTGGCTCTCTCCCTCAAGTCCATGTCACTCGTGCACATCTCTCAATTTACAACCCACCTGGTTAAGGGCTTCTGACACAGGTAGGGAGCTCCGCATTCGGAACTTTCCCCTTATCAGGAGGTTAATTTCTTCCCTTTTGTATTTTCTTTTTAAATTAGATTAGACAGTATCGACAATAATAAAAAAGAAGAAAATTAAAATTTGTCTATTATGTTGTGGCTACTGGACGATTTCAAAAAGAGAACAACATAAAAAAGGGGGGAAAAAAATTAAAATATTGTTTGTTATGTTGTGGTCTCAAAAAAAGAACAAGAAACTAAGTAGATTTTACATCAATCTTCTTTTGTTTTGATATAGGAAAGCGATAAAGAATTGATGAAGAATCACAAATCTTTAATTCTACGCAAGAATATTGATTTGAGATTGAAAATTGGATAATCTTTATTGTAATATTAACTTTATTCAATGACAACTGCAGATCAATTCAACTTTGACAAATTTTAAATAGAAATATGATAGACATAAATAATAGCAAAATAGATAATGTAAAAAAATCTATTGTATCGCTCGAAACCCAAGCAATAATAATTTATGTAAATCTCTCTCCTCAAGTTTCGAGTGTTCTGATGCTAAGACTCACTTGGTTTGTTGTATAACACTCGTATCTTGATGCTCCTTTATGTTTTGAGGTCAAAACCCAAGCAACATTAATTTTTGTGACAGTCTCTCTTGACGTTCTCTTGTGTTCTAACTTCGAAACTCGCTAGTGCTGCAATCTCGGTTCATCATTTTTTGAATTGACGAGGATTCACCCTCAAATCTAAGACTTGTCAACAACAACCTTCACCTCCCTGCGTGATAGCACTAACACATTCAATGTGGCATTTTCACAAACAATTAGGGCACATATTGCAAACAAATCCTCGTATGCTACCAAACAATCTTCTTTGGATCCGAATTAGAAGTGCACGTGGCCAACCAGACTTCAAAAGATGGTCATGGACTTGTCATACGAATTTTCAAAAGAAAAAAAAAATTAAACGGGAGTTTGTTAAGATGTTGAGATGCTTTTAATCATTTTTCAGATCATTTGATGACCTACCTAATATTCTTAATTTCAATGAGTATTGTATTTTCGAAAGGAGGGATGACTTAATGGTCTAATCAAATAATTGAACTGATTTAATGATGTGTGACCAACGAAATTAGTTGAGTAGAAAGAGGCATGGCTGGTCAAATCGATTTAAAGGTGCCATACTCATATATACTAATTTAAAGGATAAATTGTAGTTAGTGTTCTCAACCTTTGATTTTATTTGCACTTGTATCTTCATTATTTAATTATTGACATCCATCACCCCAACCTTTTATATGATTATCATCAAATGCTCTCATGTCTTTATATAATTAGCAGTCAATACCCTCATGTAATGGCATTGGCTGCTAATTATATAAAAAGTTAGGGTGATAGATGCCAATATTTAATATTGAGAATACAAGTGCAAATAAAATTAAAAGTTGGGGACACTGCATTTTACCCTAATTTAAACATAGGGAAAAGTGATTGACATTTATGTCAATCACTTGTCTAATAGACACAGAACACGTGTCATGTGAGCTTCATAATTCCTCCCCATGGTGAGGAGGAGATCATTTTCTTTTAAACATAATGGTTGGAGATCTAAATTGAATTGAATTGAATTGAAAGAAGCATGACCAACTAAACATTCAAAGTTCAACCCACCTGAGCAGTTGTGTGACTCACATGTTTGCCACTGTTTAAATTATAATTTCAACTGGTCAAACATACTTTTTATCCACACATTTCACAAGACCTACAACTTACAACTCATTTTTATCCACACATTCACCCACAACTTATAATATAAATACTTAAATTATAATTTCAACACTACAAAACCTAATTGAATGACTTAATTATCGACCAATGCAAAAGACCAATCGATTCAAGTAAAATGAATTGAGTTGAAAGAGATGTGACCGTCTAAAATACCAAAAAATAACTTATCTAACCTTCAAAATATGTCTCATTGAGCTTAATTTTAACCTATTTGGAAATATTTATTTCAAGCCAAAATTGTTACCTCTGGCTGCAAAATAGACTTAATTTAGCATATGAAATTATATATTTCACACACCAACAAAATTAGAAATTGAAGCCAATAAAAGAAGGGTTTTTAAACACAACAAGAATGATTTTTTTTTTTTTTTTTTTTTTTTTTTGCATTTTAAATCAATTCCCTATTTATTTTAAATATGCTTAATTACATTTATAAATATAGCTCAAAAAAGCTCCATCTTACCCAAGAAGTGAAATTCTACTCAAACAATACTATTAGTTTCATAAACATGAGATTGGCTGCCTCCAAGTTGATTGTATGTGTTCTCTTGCTAGTTGCAATATGTCTCTCTCTCTCTCTCTCTCTCGGAAGAAAATACGATCGATCATTTTTAATTTTGTTATCAATTTAACTTGAACTGTGCTCATGTTGTGTTACCAGACATGTTAATATTCGAGATTTCGAGTCGTGATAAAAATTATTATATAATTATTTATTTAAATGATTGCAGGTCCATTGGTGGGAGTAGATGCAGCGGAACTTCCAAATTGCAATGTTGATTCAGATTGTCATCTACTTTGTGAAAGATTCAATTGTAAAGTATGTATTTGTATAAATAAAGGCTGTGTGTCAGCTGCGGAGGGAAACTACTCAATGCTCATCATCTCAAAAAGTCAATTAATGGATAAAGGGCTTAGTCTTCATATCAATTTGTGAACTATGCAATAATCCAACTTATATGTTGGAAAAATAAATTACTTGTTTTTTCATATCGATAATTATTAATTATTATCGATGAAATAAAAAGTTTAAAGTTTATTATGGTGCATTTTCCATTATTCTTTTGTGCCTTCGTTAGGATACTAGAAAGTTTACTACACTCATGGAATCTAACAAGTTCGAGCTAATTTTGATTTTCGGTTACTGAATTTGTAGTAAAATTTAGGGTTAATTATACTCATAGTCCCCATTTTTTCAACTTTAGAATAATATCACCCCATTCAATTTTATACGTAGATATCATCATTATCATCATTTCATTAATTCGCACATATGATCTTCATTGACAATTTTTTTCCTGAATTAAATAAATTAAAGAGAAAGAAAATAGAAACATGGGTGTTGATCTCCTACCCACTTATAATGCCCACGCTAGTTGACCTTTTTAAAAGTGTAAATAAATAATAAATATTTTATTTTTAAAAATTAAAAGAAAAAGAAAAGAAGAAGGAAAAAATTAGAAAGAAAAAAAGAAAGCTCCTTGTTGGAAGGGAGGATGACCATTCTGTCTTTTTTCTTTTTCTTTTTAAATACATTTTTCTTTTTTTCTTTTTTTTTTTAATTTTTCTAATTTTTTTTAAATTATAGAATATGAATATACTATTTTATCATTGTTAAATTGGTCAAATTTAGGTTATGAGCTTGATTTTTTTGTCAATTAACTGAAATCTATACAAAATCTGTCAAGACTCCAAAAATTCTTTCGGTGAACATAATTAGAAGATTTGGGACTTGAATACACATTTTTTATTAATTTAAGTGAAAATCTATAAAAATAAATAAATAAATAAATATTTAGAATTTATTTACATTTTTGAAAAGGTTAGGACCCCAATTGCAATTTTTCCATTATATTTTCATTTTTGTTATTTTATTTTTTTAAGCCAAGGGCAAAATCGTAAAAAATGACATTTGGGATCATCTGTGTGAATTAAGAAAATGATGGGGACGATATCTACAAATAAGATTGAATAAGGATGATATTGTTACAAAAATTAAAAAAAATGAGGACTATGAGTGTAATTAACTCTAAAATATAAATTAGATAACTCAATTTTAATTTTTCGTAATTACATAATTAAAAATTGAAAATTATCATCCAAAACTAGAACAGATTTTTTTTTAGTAGAAGTACGACATCTCTCATACAATAATTAGCGAATAGAAATTAAATGAAATTAAAATTGAAATTGAAATTTTAAAATCTTTCAATTTCAAACTTTAAAGTATTTAAGATTGTTATAAAACTAGTTAATAAGACACAAAATTTAGAGGGTCAGAACTAAAGTGTTTAAATTTAGGGTAAATAGTACTAGGGATCTTGAACCTTTGACCCTTGTGATAATGGGGTCCCAAACCTTTGATGTCTAATAATCAGAATTTCAAATCTTTTAAAATTTTGTGCCTGATGTCTTTTTGTAACAGAAAACGTCAATTTGACTGTTAAATTGTCATTTTTATTGAAATGTCAGTTCTATTATTTTATAATACTCTCATTTGAATAACTATTTAAGAAATAACTGTTTCGTTAAAAATCTTATTTAAAAAAACATAGTGCGAAAGAAAAAAGAGAGCAATTAATTATAAAAAAGCATTAGAGTAATCGAATGTTGTCTTGTTATAACTTTATCAAGAAAACTGAGTGGAACAAAATTTGAGCGAAGGAAAAAATAGTACATATACTCTTCCTGATTTCAATCTCTGAAATACTTTGTATCGGGTCATCCATATCTTGTGTGACAATGTCTTCAATATCACAATCTTTCTAAAACTTGTATAAAATAATTATGGTGAAATATATTTCATGTTATTGTCTTGTTATAGCCTCGAAGCAATATCATCTTCATAACAAATATTCATCTATCCCTAGTTGGTTGTAGTTATCATGATGTTCCGATACAATTACATTAAAAATAGATTTTGTTGTTGCTCTCTTTAAGAGTCTCGTATACAATTTGTAACATACGAGAGTAAAACTATAAAGTTATGTGGATAGTCAATGTATTGTAGGTTATGAGAATCTATAACTATACTATATATCACTTCACATTAGATGTCCATTACACAAAAAATATACCTCGTTGAAACCTTACGAGGAAAAGAAAAATCCCAATGAATGAAAAATAATACATTATTCTTTTGAAAACGCTATAAAAGTTGCTTCATTAAAAACCTTGTTAGAAAAATCCAATTGGAGAAAACCTCGGTCAAGGTGAAAAGAGTACAATCCATATTTATTCCCCTCATGATAATATCACTTGAAATTTGTATATCTAGTTTATCAACTTCTCAAGTATTATAGTAGGCAATTCCATTATGAACCACGTAATTCGTCAAAATAGCCACATGTGAATAGATAACTTGGTTGATGAGCTTTATGTGAATCAAATAATACCATGCATTATCATAAACAACTAGTCTCGAATCATGAACTATTAGTAAGATACAATAGTGCATCTATTGCACTAAGATATGATACTTCATGACCAATAAGTTATTCATTATCATATTGAGAATGAAAATTGTCATCTTTTCTTTTCAAGTAGTATCAAATGGATGTGTCATTTTTACATATGAAATCTTTTTCTATATAAATTGATTGATGAACAAGAATTCAATTAGCTAAATGCTCAATTTGCAGGCTGAGGCAAAATTTTATTTTTTCAAGACCTATCATCACAATTCCTTCATTAAATAATCAATTGTCGTTGAAAACTCAAGAGTTTTAATTAGATTAAAATCATCAATATAAATTGCCACAATTACAAATTCAATATTTATTTTCTTAATGAAAATACATAAGCAAATATCATCATTATTATAGAACTCTTTTAATAAATAATCTCTAAGGTAATTATCCCTCATACTCACATTAGTTATGACGTATAGTGAACCTCATCATTTTGAGGTATATGTAAACCTCTTCTGAAGTTATTTGATTAGTTATGTCGTATAGTCTCTTTAAGTGTGCAACATCTTTAATACAATGTTTTTAATTATTTGATCAATTTTTATTTTTTATTTTTTGGAAGTATAGTCCTTGGAATCAAATTTTCTATCATGCTTTAAACATATCTTACATTTACTAACTTCAACAATAATGAACTGTCTTGCTAGGACCAATCTGAGTTTGAGCATTTACAGATAGTATACATGCAACTGATAATTAATTTGTCTTTATATATTGAACTCCTGGTTCACAATGCCTTGCGAGAGTAACCATGATACATTTTATTATTTCTTATCTAGTTAATTAATGTCTCACCCTAATGCTGAGATAATTGTCTCATAAAATAATGATAGTTAGCAAAGTTCCTATCAAATCCTTTGACAACATCATCTTCTCAAATTTCTCATACAATTGTTTTGGCACTTGCTTTAGTTCGTACAATGATATAACGAGTCTAAACACTTTTTTCTCATGTGCATGAGCAACAAACCCTTTAGGTTGTGCCATGTAAATTTCTTCTTCTAACTCACCATTTATGAAAGTTGTTATAACATTCATTTGATGGATCTCGATATTATGCAATGCTTCAATTTCAATTAATACCCTAAGGGATGTTTGGTTTCTGGATAAAACTGTTTAACTAAACAAAAATTATCTAGATATAAGTTATCTGGATAACTGATTTATCATTATCCTGTTTGGTTCAGCTAAGTATAAGAATTGAAAAAGTAAATGTTAAAAAGTCAAATTTTCGTAAAAAGAGATAATTATATCCTTATTCTTAATTAAACGAAAAAAAGTAAATAAAATAACTAAAAGAGAAAAAATGGGTAGAGCGGCGGGCCGGTGGCAGAGGACAGTGTACCGGAAGGTGGCGGTGGTAGGCAGTGGCTATTCTCCTAAGATATGGATATTCAAAAATATATTTATTTTATATTATAAAGAATAAGTTTGTCTTTTAAAAAATAAGTAAATCCTTATCGGGATAAAAAAAAATTCTCTCTTTTCGAGGATAAAACTTATCCTCATTTTTTGCTTAAATTATTATCTGAATAAAAGTATATCCAAACATCAATTCCGTCCAAACAAGATAAGACAGATTTTATCATTATCTTTAACCATTGACTACATACCAAACGGGCCATAATAGACATTATCCTCGTCACGGGTGATCAAAGCTTGTGTTGGACCAAGCATAAGTAATGAAAAAATGAAAACTTCTAGACTTCACATGGCTTGTGCTAGGTGAAGGTTGGGCTTCATGCTCAATTATTTTTTACAAGTATTTTATAAATAGGTTTGCTCAGGCCACTTACCACAGTCTTGATGGGCCGCTAAGCCTTACAGTCGAGCCTAGCACGATTTGACATTAGGGATAGATTGGCTTATGCTGCGGACCATGATGAGTGAGACATTGTTTAAATCCTTTTAATCATGTAAAGAACATATGTAGCCGGCTTAGCCTTTTGCTCAAGATGTAAAGAACATATCAATACAAATGTATAAAATTGATAAAATTCCATGTCAAGATGTGAAAATAATACTGGTATACAAGAACTCGTTCTATGTATCAGGCACTCCAGGAAGACACCAGTCATGTAAATTTCTTCTTCTAACTTACCATTTATGAAAGTTGTTATAACATTCATTTGATAGATCTCGAGATTATGCAATGCTTCAATTTCAATTAATACCTAAGGGCCGTTTGGTTTCTAGATAAAATTGTTTATCTAAACAAAAATTATCTAGATATCAGTTATCTGAATAACTGATTTATCATTATCCTCCTGTTTGGTTCAGCTAAGTATAAGAATTGAAAAATTAAATGTTAAAAAGTCAATTTTTTGTAAAAAAAAATAATAATTATATCCTTATTCTTAATTAAACAAAAAAAGTAAATAAAATAACTAAAAGAGAAAAAAATGGGTAGAGCGACGGGCCGGTGGCATAGGACAGTGCGACGGAGTGCGGGGTGGCGGCGACAGGCAGTAGCTATTCTCCTAAGATATGGATGTTCAAAAATATATTTATTTTATATTATAAAGGATAAGTTCGTCTTTTAAAAAACAATTGAATCCTTATCTGAATAAAAAAAAAAATTGTTTTTCTCTTTTCGAGAATAAAACTTATCCTCATTTTTTTCTTATATTATTATATGAATAAAAGTATATCCATACATCAATTCTGTCCAAACAAGATAAGACATATTTTATCATTATCTTTAACCATTGACTATATATCAAACGGGCCATAATAGACATTATCTTCGTCACGGGCGATCAAAGCTTGTGTTGGGCCAAGCATAAGTAATGAAAAAAATGAAAACTTCTAGACTTCACATGGCTCGTGCTAGGCGAAGGTGAGGCTTCATGCTTAATTATTTTTTACAAGTATTTTATAAATAGGTTTGCTCAGGCCACTTACCATAGTCTTGATGGACCACTAAGCCTTACAGTCGAGCCTTGCACGACTTGACATTAGGGATCGATTGGCCTATGCTGCGGACCATAATGGGCGAGACATTGTTTAAATCCTTTTAATCATGTAAAGAACATATGTAGCCGGATTAGCCTTTTGCTCAAGATGTAAAGAACATATCAATACAAATGTATAAAATTGATAAAATTCCATGTCTTGATGTGAAAATAATATGGGTATATAAGAACTCATTCTATGTATCAGGCACTCCAAGAAGACACCAGTGGAGACAATCAACATATGTAGCTGGATTAGCCTTTTGCTCTGGTGTGAGAATTTGCCTTGTCGAATGGGATACACCGATGTATGTGCATCTTTCTGGTACTCGGATAGAGTCGTAACGTCAAGCAATTTGAACGGATTTTTTGTCGTCTTTATCACTTTCGCCACAACATCAAGGAGTCGACAGTCTGTGCCAATGTCCAATGTCCAATGCCATGGGCATGTTCGAAATTGGAGTGGTTTCCCCGACACAGGCAATCCCATCAGGGTCGTTCCAAATAGAGCTCCTATTGTATAAACATTAATAAAATAGATCTCAATGAATTAGGAGTCAACTTTAGCAAAAATAAAACAATATAATAAAAATGAAGATTTCACGAGAATTACTCTTGATGCACATGTGACATTCCGGTGAAGAACAATGTGGTCCAATTAATATTAACATTTTGTTATAGCCATTGAGCCCATGTTCTCAAAACTCTTTCATATGCAATGGACCATTGAATTTCATCATATTTCACATACCCTTCGTCAAATGTCCCTTGCATGTTCCAAGTGACACCAAAATGTAATATATAGTTAGTGCGTGTCCGATTGACATTACATCTCATATGAATAGATGAAAATATTAACCAACATATAAAGATTTGAGATAATCTTTTTAACAATTTTAACCTTTTAAGATGAAACTCCAAATCTTACTCTTTATAATGTTGCGTCACATTCGAAACGATACACTTACAAAACTTTGATCATGGGACTGTTCATCCACCATATGTAGGGAATTAAAGACAATGAAGTCTACATGCTACTAGTGAATTCCATGCTTGGAAATGGATTCAGGCATTTTAATTTGCTTGGAAATGTTGTGATTTCTTGGATCATCTAAATTTGATTCCACTAGAAACGGTGACCAATAAAACTCTACCGTGGCATTGTAATCATGTAATACATATTAAACCAGTCAAAATTAGTAAATACAAAAGTAGTGTGTTTCTTAAAAAATACTTTAAAAGTTTGACGTAGACCCAGAATAAGTAAAGAGTTGAAAGTTCCTCTTAAGGGGAGGAGAGGTTTTGGGTTCGAATTGCTGGGGACGCGAAAGAAATTTAGTTTGGAACCCAACCTCTAGTGGACAGTACGTAAGTTAACGGTGCATGGAATAGCCCCTGGACGAAAGGCCTGTAAGAGAAAGTCCATGATCGTTACAATAAGGGACAAGAAAATCAGGTGTGTTTGGATATCTAGAATCAATAAGGTAAAATTGATCTGCAAAAAAACAAATTGCTTACATACTATAACATTGATCAAACAAGGTAAATTTTATCTAAAATCTCTCAAATAATCAAAGTTATCAATTGTTTACAATGAAAAATATATAAATAGTAAAATTTTTGTAAACCTAGTATAATTTAAAAATATAACTACAAACTAATAACAATAGAGTTCCAAATGAAAAAGGAAAAGAAAAATCCAAAAAAATCCAATTTTCCCCATAATTAAGCCTGGGCGATCGCCTAGGCTAGGCCAAATGATTCTGCAATCAACAGGTGATGCCCAGGCAAATTCTGGGCGATCGCTCAGGCCATTTTTTTTGCTTCTGCTTTTGACCTCCAAATTTTGTTTCATGCTCATTTTGGTCCTCCAATCTTCCATTTGGTCTTCAGTTTGAGTCAAAAGTACCAAAGGTCTATGGAAAGTTAGAAAATTATTTGACGTTTAAGAATATTTCAAGTATATTCGACAAATAATTTTAAGTACAACAATATACCTCCCCGTGGCATTGGAAAGTTGTTCGAGCTTCTTGTCATTGTGTTTACGAATACTCGCGAATCATTAGCAGTACCTTCCCAGCCAGAATACACAAATGAGAATTTCATATCAAAATCACATATCAACATCACATTTTGTGTTATATTTGTTTTCCTTCCACAAAAAGATGTTTGTCGCAATGCAGGTGCCCAAGCCGCAACATGTTTTCTATCTATTGAACTTACACAATTCTTGAAGAAAGGATATTTGTGCAAGATCTGCTCATGCACAACTTCTTGATTTGTCGGGCAGATTATCATTGTGCCCAATGAACAAACAGCCCTTAAAACTCGTTTAAACCATTTGTGTATGATGTTATTGGAATGTTGAAACCGATCACCAATAATACTGTATCGTGCCCTACAATCATCAGGAACATAGCAACACCCTTTTCGACACTCACTTTTTTTCTATTTGTCAACAACATTTTCTCTTTCAAAGTATCACAAAAATTCATGAAAACATGTTTCTGCATACGAAAATTACGATAGCACACGTCCAGATGTCTACTAAGAATTTCTAGCATGTACATTTTCTCAGTGTGCAATGATATTCTACAAGGTCTCCTATTGAAAGTACTTCCTGTGTTGGCAACGAAGCAACTAAGCCTCATTACATCCCCAAAATCTTCATCATTATCATCCGTAAATAACAATTCATCATCACTCGATCCTTCATCATTCAACATATCGGTACTCACATTATCAACCAAATTTGATAAACTTGCCATCCTGTGAACCAATTTCTACGATCATTAATTATCATAATCAATTTCAACATTATATCAATAACCAGCAATTTCAACATCCAAAAATTATCATAAGCAATTTCAACATTGATAACAATAACCAACAATTTCAACATAAATAAAAACAGCATTTTAGTCAAAGTGCGAAAAGAACAAAGTACTTCAACCATCAACAACACAATCCTCTTTGAAAGTACAAGATAATATAGAACTGAAAACAACAATCATATCAAAGCAGTTCCAAGATAAGACCTATCATTGCTTCTGGCATCTTGACAAATGACACTCTGAAATCGGGATCCTTAAAAGCCTTTAACACTTTCATATAAACCTCATTAGACACCTCTTCCATATTATTTAAGATGTCCAAGCAAACAATATTTGACTAAAGATCCAGACTGTTAGCTTCACTATCTGATTGATTGCATGATTTTTCTTGAATCTTAGAAAGTTTTTCTTTTAGATATAGTGTTCGAAGTTCAGTTTCTTCATTCTTCAAACTAACAGTAGATGACCACTGTGCCATGCAATCCTCGAGTTTATCACTTTTATTTATCTTAGGTTCTTTACGTCTGCGTTCGCCTGATATACCAATTTCTTTACGTCTACGAGTTTTTGGAACCTCGTCGACATCATCATCGAGATTTTCAACAAGTACATGCATGCCCCCGTTCAAAAAATCATCTTCTAACTGCCTTTCTTCCTCTGAGTTGGCCGGAAGCTGAGTAGATGCATTACCCAATCCTCTTGTAGATGTAGTGCAGCTAAATATCTCCCTAAGAATGTGGTAATGCTTACACCCTTCCCTCTTGAAAATTTTGTAATCCAACTTGTTAATCTAAGATTGAAAAACGAAGCAACGTTATCAGTATGTACAGCAACAAAGGAATAAACAGTTAATGATGAAAAAAATCATTAATAAACATATATACCGTATAAAAGTATTGCCAAACTTCTTCTGCAGCATTAACTTTGTTGGTATTTGGATTCCATGTAATACTTGTATGTCCCAAAAGTTTAGAGAACACCCGATGAACCTTATGTAGGTGGTTCCATTTCTCTTTTAATCTCTCTACACTGTAATCTATTTTTGTTTTAGCAATCATGGTTATATTGATCATCCCCCATTCGTCTTTCGTGAATGTATTTGATTTCACTTTCTAATAAAGAATTTCGACAAAAGTGTGTTCGTTCTCATCAGACCATGACATTGGTTCCTTATTCTTAACTCTATGACAACCCATATTCTATATTGAAGATTAAAACAAGGAAGCAATTGTGTTTAAATAATGTCATAGTTAGAACTATCAAGAAAAGCAAAAACAGGGACAATTATCTAGTTTCATGTCACAAGAACTTGAATTTTAGTTATTTAATAATAGTTCGTAAAATATACAAAACAATTTAGTATATTATCAATTTGGTCAATAAAGTGTTAAATAAAAAAAAACTCGTTAGTTTCTTTTAATTTTTTATAAAAAAATTAAAGTATCGAACATATTTGTACTTTTTGCAAAGTTTAAAAATTCAATTGTAATTTTTTCTAATTAAAACTAATGTCATACTTGTCTTTTTTCATCAAATAAGGGTTAATTACGCACAAAAATACATAGGTTAGAAACTATTTGCACTAATTTTTCATAAAATAATCACATGTTAACAGTTAATAGTATCTT
Source organism: Forsythia viridissima (assembly GCA_030279155.1). NCBI lineage: Eukaryota > Viridiplantae > Streptophyta > Magnoliopsida > Lamiales > Oleaceae > Forsythia > Forsythia viridissima. The sequence goes on along the minus strand of CM059041.1, from coordinate 43,470,534 downwards.
TTAGATAACAAATGATGTATTTAACAACATTCCACTGTCTTAATTTGAGTGGGTTCAGAATTATATCTTACAAGGAAATTTACAAAAAAAATAAAATTATGTCGGGTCGAGTGCAAATAGACCTGGGCGTCGGGTGGGTCGGTTCAAGTATTTTAATACCCGGAACCACCCGTTACAGTTCGGGTATTTCGTAAATAGAACCGTTTGGTTCCATGTAATTATTGGAACCAAACCCGAACCGGACCCGTCGGTTCTGGTTCGGGTTCGGTTCTACCCATAATATTTTTTTTAAAAAAAAATCTTTAGTTGACAACATGTTTTGAAAAAAATTAAAAATTACAAACCTGTTAACATTAAAGTATGTTAGATATTAAAACAATTTATGAAAGATATAAAATATTAACCGGAAGAATAGACACCAAAATTGCAAACTCATAATTGAGGATTCGTTTCGGTTAAAAAGGAGTTTCGCCTACGCAGTCTCACTGTGTGTTGAGGGAGAAAGAGATATGAGGGAAAGTGCGAGACAGACGGTAATGTTTGTATTGAGCATCTCAGTAAATTACGATTGAAAATTTAAGATTTGAGTAATTACAATTGGGTTAATTGAGTTTAAGTTTAAGAGTGATGAGTTTTGTACTTTTTGTTTGGATCTTAGACATTTGGACTCTTGTTTTTGGTACCGTGGTATTGTCATGAGTTAGGGTGAATAAATTGTAAAAAATAAAAAATTATAAAAAAATGACAAGTTCGGTTCCAATCGGGTACCCACGGTTCTAGTTCAAGAACCAACCCGAACCCAGTCGGTTCTCGGTTCTCGGTTTCGGTTCCTAATTTAATTTTTTTGGAACCGAACCGGAACCTCCGGTTCCGATTCGGGTTCGGTTCGGTTCGGGAGGTTCGGTTCCGGTTAAAATGCCCACTCCTAAGTGCAATTTGCAAGATATGTTAATGTTAAGCAAGATCTTCATTTTGCATGATATCAAGAGCCACATTAAACGCGAAGATATTGTCCATAACAATACTATTTCGTTTTCCTAATTTACAAGATAACAAATAATTTATTGAAATCTCATTATTTTCAGACATTTGTGGTTCTACAGAAATCATATTGTCAGTATTTGATTGATCAATCTTTTCTACCATTGTTTAATTAAAATCTTTTAGTTGGTTTTTCAATTATACATTTTTGTTTTGAGGTACAAAGTCTTTGGTACCAACTAGTCGACCATGCTTCTAGCGTATTTGAGATTTATTTAGTATAGCAGAATGTCCTACATGGACATCAATTTTTGCATGAGTATTTTCTGTTGGTACAAGTGACTTGTCATTTTTCTTGTACCAACAAACACATCATGTAATTGATTTGCAATTCTTTACAATTGAATAATTTTTTCAATATCTTATTCATATTGATTACTGCGATGATCAAAGTGAGATAAAATTATTTCACTCCAAAAAAATTTACCTTTTTTTTCAGGATGTAGTTTTGCCCCTTCCAAAGTTGAAAAAGTCGTTTCATCAAAATGAAAACCTACAAAGCATGCAATGAATACATCACTCATTAAAGGTTGAAGGTACCTAATAATGGATTATTAATTAAATCCAACATAAATTTGAAGTCTTCGTTGGGAGACCTATTTTGGTACGTAGTGGAAGTGAAATTGGTACTTCGATAGCACAACCGAAAACTAATAAGTAAGAAATATTGGGTTCGTGACCATATGCAAGTTAAAAAGATGAGTATTGATGATAAACAGTTGGTCTTATACGAACCAATGATGCAGCATGGAATATAGCATGACCTAAATAGAAGATGATAGTTCTGTTTTTCATAATTTATAGCCTAGAAATCAATTGAAAACGTTTGATAAATGACTCTTCTAAATTATTTTGTGTATGGACATGAGCAACCGAATATTCAATGACAATCCCGATTAACACACAATATTCATCGAATGCTTGTGATATAAATTCACTAACATTATCAAGACAGGTTATCTTGATTGAGTATCGGAGAATAAGCACGTAATTTTGTGATTTGAACAAACAATCTAGAAAAAGATGCATTTTTAGTAGAAAGTAATCAGACATAGGACCATCTAATAGAAGGTATCCATTGCAGCAGATATCTTTAAAATTAAGTAAATTTCTACTGAATTTACTAGAATAAAGTGTATAATTTATATGCAATTTTGTATTATTTTGTAAGATAATATTAACTCTTCAAGAGCCTTCTACGATATTCGATGAACTTCATATCGTATTAACAATATTTTTTGTTAATGTTAAGTTCAAAAAACACTTTTTGTCTTGAAGAATTATATGAGTAGTAGCATTGTCGACTAAACAAACATCTCGATAATTCATCTTGAATCTGCTACAAGTAAAGTAGACTTCGAGTAACTAAGCTGCTGCTTGTTGTTTATGGTTGAAATCACGCCTCGGCCATCACTTTGCTTCCTTTAATTTTCAATTCTTTGAATATAAAATAATATATAATTACTAACTTATTAGAAAGAATCTCGTGCTGATAACATGTTATAAAATTAAATGAAGAGTAAAATTTAAGATATGCAAAGTGAATTGTGATTTTATTACAACTAGGGATCAATATTTATGGAGTTCTAAATATAGTTAGTTACAAACTGATTTAGATACAAATTTGTAGAGCAAGTAAAACTTTTTTAAATATCCTGATAAGACTAAATAGTCATCAATAATTATCTCATAATTTTAAAACAACTTATACTTTTTTATGTAATTCTATCCATTTTCCTTTGAGGCAATCCCAAAAATAAAAAAAATAAAAAGCCATTGTTTATTATTATATCAAATGGATGGTTTAATCATCTAATTTACTAATTCTAAACATGTAGTTACAATATATAATATCTAGAAGTACTCTTCTTAATAATATCAACATTTTAAGATAGAAAACGAAAACTCAATATAAACATATTGATATTAATATGATGTGAGTCAAAGTTCATTAGACCGTTTATGTGAATGATTTGACTTGATTCATCTTCTCTAGAGAAACGTCAATTAATTCTATACAAATCTTTATCTTTTATCTTTTATATATTGTCAAAACAAATGTTTTTACAATGTTAAATTACTATGAACTCCTAACCAGTTTTAAGAATTACACACAAACTAGAATCACGTTTCGAAACGTTGTACACGACTTGCTCCCGCAAAAGATCATCTCAATTCTCAGCGGGCTTTTTAAGCAACCATATATATGTTGTTCACGTTGCAACATATTCTCTAACATTTTGGGCCCACTGTATTAGATTCAAAGAGATTGAATACGATTGATTATATTTTACTGTTTATTTACTTACAAATTGTAAATTCTATATCACTTACTGCTTATTTACTTATAAATTGTAAATTCTATAAAACGTGTAAAAAATAAGTAAATTATAAGGTAAACTTACTAATCCCAAAAAATCTATTAAATTCTTTGAATTATGGCAAAAAATTAAAACGCAGGTCTGTGTAAAATACTCATTGGGCCGAGGTCTCCCAAGCCTATATTATGTTCAAAATTTGTATATATAATTCAAGAAACTCGTAAATACACGTACTTAATACGTCTATTTTTAAATTGAAAAGAACTTTCTTATCACATCTATAATTGACTTCAAAAGGTAACAAAAGGTAACAACTTACTTCCAACACACTAATATTTATAAACTACCTCTTAATTTCCTCTTCAAATCAACTGCTATGCCAAGAGTTTAGTTATGTTGTCCCCATCTGGATCTTGTTGTATCATTAGCTGTCCTCCCAATCATCGGTAGGATGCCTAAAAACGAAAAGTTGAGGAGCGTAACCTCAAGAAAAAATTATGGAGTTAAAAGTGCAAATAAGGCTACATGTTGGGACACGTCGACTACAATTTGTCCTAAAATATATTGTGGTGTTATTTGTCATGCCACCAGATTCTATATATCATCAATGTGTGTCGCCATTTGCAGAATGGGCAGAATCTTTTATTCTTCCCAGTTGATAGAAATTTGGAGAACAATAATAGTATTCAAATGAAGGCAAAAAGTTTCTCAATGGCTTGCATTTCTCCAACCAAGTGTATGGTGAATTGCGAGAGCGAGAAAGAAACTCCCCATTACTGTTGCCAGTGTCTATCAGAACTCCATAATCTCTCGAAGCAGCTTTAAGTTCAGAATTGTACCGGGGATCACCTGCAGGGAAGCTTAAATTTTGAGTTTTAAGTCAAAAAAATGTCTTCATGGCCCTCAAATGAATTCAAGAAAGAATAGAGCAGCAGTATTAATATGTCTTTTTCATGGAGAAGAGGGGGAATTGCGCATTATTCTTACCAAAAGATCCATGAAATTGTCATCTCATCCAGGTGGTTATAGCATGTTTCTATTTCTTATGCAGGTGATCATCTCAACATGTTCTGAAGCCATATAGTTTAATATTTCCATGATCAGCTTTCTAACTAATTTCAGAACTTGGCCATTAAGGGTATACTTAGTATGCAGTACTGAACAAGACTTCTACACAAGATTTTAGAACAGCCATAATTCTTTCACTCTATCTTAAAGCTGGCTGAATCTGTAATCGAATATGTTTGTTGTATTATACTTCATCCTACTATGAGCCAAGAAATAGTTTACCGGAAGCTATTAGTGAACGAATGGAAAGTTTTCTATAACATGGCTGACTTCCTTTCTAGATGTAGGAAATCTTATCATTAAAGAATACAAACTTAATCAGCTGATCATACTCTCAAATGCCATAAGAAATTAACAAATGATCAGCTTTATTGTTTGATAGAGTTTGATTCCCTCCAGTACAATCTAAAGCTAAAGAGCACATTCGGTATGTTGTATTGGATAAGACTTTAATGTCAAATGGACAACATTTTAGCTTTTTTTGTTCCTTGATACTGCAGTGTTTTACTGTCCATTTTATCAAGCAAGATGTAAGTGATCATAGTTCCAAACTCTAAACTCATATCTCTAGCAGGAATGGAGAGATTGGAAGTATGTTTTCCATATTTTTGAATTCAAGTCGGACCAAGGAACTTTTCTCATCGGGGGATTAACTGCAAGTATTCTAATTCAGACAGCCTCCATTATTTATCAACGCCCTCCAACTTTCGAAGAAAATCTGCCCGATTTCAGTCAATTGCAATGGGAACTGAATTCAGCAGAATTGTAAATCTCCTTCTTGTTACAGACTGTGATTTAGGGGTCCTGGATTTGTAATTTGTGGGACATTCTTATAAGTTTCTTAGTAATATAACATCGACCTCCAAGTTGATAGAAAATAATGAAATTGCTGCATGCATTTGTCACGTGTTCAGAGTCCAATTCCTTATTCAAAGTAAGCATGCAAGAATTATAATGGATAAAAAGTAGACAGGTAACAATTTGGTTAAAAAGTATCACTATAGCAGAGAACTAGTATGACTTGTATGGTAAGTTAGCTTTCACAAAACTTGGCACTATTAAGAAAGGAAAAGAAGCTAAAGTTTTGTCCAATAAACTGTCTAATTTCGGGTCATACTAGGCACGAAATATGCTCATATAAATTGAATAGCACAGAACTCATACCTGACATACCTCTTGAGCTTGTTGCTGTTTCCCAGACATCTTGTCCTTAATGTTAACATCATGTGATTCTCCTCACATTCAACCAACTCCGTGTCCTTAATTCAAGTTGCAGATCTTAGAAGCAGTACAGCCTCACGACAGTGAAATGAATACAGAGTTTTCATTTCATGAATGATCTCGGCTACATTAGCATTCCTTCATCATTATTGATGGTCCTGAATTAATGTCCCAATAACAAATATCATTGTTCTGGAACAGAGGCCAATAAAAGGAGAGTACATAGGAGAGAAATGAAAAGAAGTTGTCTGATAAATGAATAGAGATCAATTGCAGGAAATATGATTTTTGCTAATAATGATGTGTCATAAAACGATCTGCTGTTAACAAGAATTCATTTATATCACACTTGTGGCAGACCTATGAATTACAAAATTAAAAAACCCATTCGCTCCAAACGTAGATAAAAAATAAAAATAAAAAAATAGTCATAATCATGACGTATTACTGTGAAAATTTCCAAGATTTTCTCTAAGCCAGACAAGTATACTTAACTGTCCAGGATTACAACTTCTCCAAGTTGAGATTCAAAAAAGAGCTGCCCATTGTCTAGATTAGTCCAAGATAAATTAGAAGCCAAATAGTGATTCAGTCAGGGTCAAGATGTATCAACAAATACATCATCACATTTCTCTTAAACTTCAGTTGATCCTGCTGTTTTAAAACGAACACGATGTCCCCTGGGACATTGTTAGGCTGCAAAAATAGAAATCCAGTTAAAGCTTTTCAAAAGTAAGAACAAAATGAAACAGAGATGTTTCATGAACCTCAACCAGGATTACGATTCACTGTCCATGTTGCATACCCTTCTCCACACAGACCTCCAACACCTTGCATTACTAACTCTGCAACCACCACCTAGATGCCATAATGATTCCAAATGAATTGTCATTAAAGAGCAGTTTCCATAATAAGAAATATTTAACCTGGAATTGTGCATCAAGCATATACCTGTGAAAGGATTGCCACCAAAGAATGATAAGAAGATGTCAAACGGATTGTGACACCGGTCCTACCTCCACTGCCCGTGCCTTCCTTGAGTGCATCATCATCTTAGTGGTCATAGTTCTCACACTTCACAGGTCACTCAGGACTTCATAAGTTTGGGCTATTGTTTCAACAGCAACATCAGAAAGAATACTATGAGTATTTCAGCATCGACCTATAGAAACAAGTAAACTTACAGTTGCTAAAGAAACATTTAAACATATGGAAGCCTTTCAAGAAAACATCAGCCCAATAATGGACCTTAGTCTAATGAATTGGGATTTCCCTATTGGTCAATTTCGGGGCAAGGGGTTCAGCTGTAAGTGTCAACCTGTCGGAAGGAGAACTCATAGCAGGGGGGAACCAATTTCAAGGGGAGAAAAAGTGAGATAATGAAGGGACTTTTATATAGTTCAGTATCAATCATTATTTATATTGATATAATAGCTAGCATTAAATTTGAAATTATTATTATTGTTAATTTTTTAATATTTGATAAAGAAGAGTTCTTGATATTACCTTCTCTTTTTTGACAAAGAAGACTAGTTAATATTGCCTACCCTTTTCTCTTATTAAGAACTATATGAACAAAAATTAGATTGATCTACTTACATATCCTTATTTACAAGTTCCATTTTCTTCTTTTACCGTCTTCAAATATTCACAATTATTGAGCCCTTAAGCTATGTTCATAGAATCCACTACACGCAACAAACGAGCTATTAGTTAACTCAGGATGTTTCTTGTCAATGAACCTTTCCACTCATTTATCAATAACTCTATGAAAAGCACATGACCAAGGGTTTTTCGGCTAACTAAAGATTAGCTCAGCAATTTTCATTCCCTTTCCTGTCGAATACAAAACATATACCCATTGATCCAGCTACTGGCTAATTGAAAGTTCTAATTCAGGTTCAAAATATGAAATTCTGCTTGTTAAGTACTTAGGCCAAACTTTCACCCACCCTTTACCCAATTTCCAACCCATGGAGGAAGTTAAAAGAGACTAGACTAATGCCATTTCAAATTGTTCCAGTTTTCATGAAATGACAATCATTTCAAGCTCCATGATTATTTGAGATACCCAACATATTAATGTCAATTTAAAAAGATTCGGCATGTTAATGAAGCATTCACCAACACTTCGTTTCCATGCAAGTAAACAATTTATCAAGTAAAAGTTATGTTCATCTGACATCTCCACTTCATACAACGTGCATACTCAATATGTTAAAGATTTTATTCTGAGATTCAAAATTTTCAAAAATAAAAAAATAAAAACAGAAAGCATAAGAAAATCAGACTTAAAGCTCATGGTATAAAAACAAAACTGAAAAACATTAAGATTTCATCTCACCTCGAGAGTCAGAAGGTAATTCAGTGTCGAAACTGCAATTTCTTTGCCCTCACAATACCTTGGCGTAACGTTGACATGGTAAGGCTATCTGGCTGTATTCCCTCGGCCAACATATTATCTACAAGTGTTATAGCCTTGTCCACATTTCCCTGCTTGCAATAGCCACATAGGAGGGCTGTGTACGTCACAGTATCAGGTACTAAACCTCTATCAATCATTTCATCAAAGAGGCCAATAGCATCCTGAAGGTTATCTGATTTGCAATGATTGTCAATTAAAGCTGTGTAGCTAATGACATCAGCTGTTAATCCCATCTCCTCCATTTCGCACCAAATGGCAGAAGACATCTCCTTCAATTCCTTGTTATTTCTTGCATTTGTTTGAGATCTAGCCTTTTTCTGATTTCCTTTAGAATAGCCATCAAGCAATACGGTGTAGGTGATAATGTCAGGACTAATACCTCTCTCCTTCATATCACTAAAGAGATATTGGGCCTCTTGCAGGCAATTCACCCTGCAATAACCATTCAATAATATGGTGTAGGTAATTACATCTGGAGATACTCCTCTCAAAACCATATCGTCAAATGCCCATTGGGCGTTTTTCACATTGCCAGCACGACAAAGTGCAGCAATGAGCTTGTCGTACATTTTCTTACAAGGACCGTCGTCTAAAGATAGCACCATCTCAAATAGTTTAACAGCTCGGTCATATTCACCTTCCAAACAAAGACTGCTAAGGAGTTTCAAACAAGAAGTCTTTTTCACATGACGCCCTTCCTTGAATAACATAACGAAAAGATTATACGCCTTTGTTGCATTGTCAGATTCACAATACCCATTAATCATGGCAGAATAGTTTTCTATACTCTTATCTTCCAATCTATAGAAATACATTTCAGCTTCCTTCACCTTTCTCCCAAAACATAAGCCTTCAATTATCAAGTTGTGCGTTGCGGTGTCTGGAATTAAACCTAGTCCTCTCATATCATCCAGAAGAAGAAATGCATCTTCTGCAAGACCACTCCTAGAGAAGCCCCCAACAAGTACATTGTAAGTAATAAGATCAGGCTGGAGACCCCTTTCCTTCATTTCTTTAAATAAACTTAAAGCTTCAATCATTTTTCCTTGGAGACAATAACCATTAATCAAAGTGGTGTAGTGCACAATATCTGGAACCATCTTCTTGGCCTTCATCTCATCAAGCAACCACACAGCCTCATTTAAATTTCCAATTTTGCACAAGGCATCAATCACCACATTATATGCAATTTCATCAAGAAACACGCCCAACTCCTTAAAGTTCTTGAACTGGTCTACTGCGTCGGGTGCCATGCCTATTTGGCACAAGCACTGAAGGATTGAACTAACCATCACACAATTAGTTTTGATACCCTTCGCTGCCATCTCATTATGGACAGCCAAAGCTTTCAATATATTCCGAGACTTACAATATCCCTGAATTAAGGCGCCATAACTATATTCGTCAGGAACTAGTCCTTCATTTTCCATGTCAACTAAAACAATCTCTGCCTCTTTCAGTTTCTTTTCCTTAACAAACCCACGAATCACAACTGTAGAGCCATACACATCGATTGGTACGTTTTCACCTTTCAAAGCTCGTAAAACTTCATAGCCTAAATCTGACCTACCGCGCTCACAAAGTCCTTGAATATATGCAGTATATGTGAAAACATTTGGTGTCACCCCAGCTTCCTCCATTTCCCTAAAGACATGAACAGCTTCTTCAAAACTACCCTTCCTACAATACGCCTTGATCACAATCCCATAGGTATATACATTTGGACTCTGGCCAAGCCACTTCAAGTGCTTATAAATTTCAACAGCCGTGTCCACTTTCTCATGTTCAACCAATCTATTCATTAAAAAGTTACAAGACAACAAACACGGACCAACTCCACACCTCTTTGTCTTGAACAGTATGTCAATGGCCTCATCAAACATGCCTAAACTAACATATGCCTTAATCAAAGCATCAATAGCCCGGCCTAACGAACTAAGATCCTCGGACTTAATCCCCTTCACCATTGCCTCCAATAAGTCCATAACTTGAAAACTGAAATGCTCATTTTCCAACTTTATAACCTCAGATAAAAGACAAACCAGCTTCCTATTCATTCCCCAATAACAAAGTATCTTAATAATTTCCATGTATGTCCAAACATCGTGTAGAAATCCACGTTCCTTCAATTGGTAAAAAAAAGACAATGCAGAAATGGGTTCTTTTTTCAAATTGTTTAGAATCTCAATGACTCCATTTGAACTCAACTCTACACTATTATTCTCCGTACCTGAATCTGATTCATCTGAAAACGAGTCTGCATGGTACGGATTAAAGTGGGCAAGAGATGGGACAGAGTGAAAGCGAATAAATTGGAGGTTCTTGAATAGAAACTTGCCATGAACTGGTTTAATTGCAGAAACCCTCATGGAATTTTCACATCCAATTCAGAGAAATTCACCTCTCTTTATAAGATTCAACTCTAAAAAGGAAATTCAAGTGGATGTGAAAGCCGCGGCAAACGTTGGGGGGGCAGAGAGCAAGGTTCAGAACGGTGATATATGTGTTTTTTGGCTGTGCAGGAAGCAGTGCGACTCGAGGGTCGAAGTCGGGAGTCGTCTACAAATTAGGGAAAGAGCCGGAGAGGCGAGAAATCAGAGAGTGAGAATTACTGCATATACTATAAAAATAAAAATTCAGGAAAAAAATCCTCATTGTCGTATTAACCAGATTGAACAAAATGATTGGGGAAAAAAATCAAATTCATACCTGGAAATTGAGTATCCACTACCAAAAATTAGAAAATATTGGCTGTTATTGCTTTGGCAACAGGGGGTCCTCCACTAGTATAATGTATGCTTTGACCTCCGATCTGAGAGGGACGCGACGCGAGATGACGATGGGTCAACTTCGAATGGCGCTGCCGGTGGAACTGCAGCTTCCGTTCCGTTAATATATCTTCATTTAAGATGGAAATGGAACATATGAACATGTCTAATAGTAAAGACCTAACACTTGTTAAAACTTAGAAAAACCAGGATTGATTTTTACAAGACTTTTCTAGGCTGTTATTTAATATTATGATTTCTTGATTTTCATGGCATATAATTATAAAAAGGGTTAATTACACTAATGGTCCTCATTCTTTCAGGTTTGTAACAATTTCATCCCCATTCAATTTTTTTAGCAGATATCATCCCCATCATTTCATTTATTCGCACAAATGGTCCCCAAATCACTATTTTTCACTATTTTGACAATTTTGCTCCTTGACTTAAATAAATTAAAATGATAGAAAAAAGAAAATACAATGAAAATATTACAATTGGACCCTTAACTTTTTCAAAGTACAAATAAATCATAAACTATTATATTTTATACAAATAAGTGTTCTTCCCAACAAAAAAAGGAATCATCTTTTCCAGAGGACAATTCACAGTTACCATTGCAAAGATTGCTCAAATTTCCTTCCATAGATACAACATTTTTGGGTAACAGAGACAATCCATTATTGTGTGGCTTGAGAAGAAGCGAAATTTCTTGATCTAAAAGATTATGCGGACCAAATGGATTTGGTATAATTTTAGACAAGGGCTTGAAAGAAAGACATTTCTCGAGATTTCCTTGAACATGTGATGTGACGAGGATTCAAATGGACTTTGCGTCACGGAGCTCCTGCAAGAATTGACGGCAGTGACCGTAGGGAGCATCAGAAACAGCAAGATACAGTAGAACGGGGCATCCATTGACAACAAGATTTTTAAGGAGAAACTGCTCGGCGTGTACAGAGTGGTGGAAGAGGAGTCCCGAGAACTCCAAATTGACGCCGAAGAAGACATGGTCGTCGGAGCCCAAACCCACCGCGCCAACATGAAAATTGGAGATCGACGAATGGACTCGGCCTCTTCGGCCTCCAATACAAATTTTTTGGTCAGAACCTAATCCATTTGGGAGTTTTACGTGTTTGGTTTTCCCAAGAAAAAAATGGAAGAGATGGAGGAATCAACAATGGATTCCTAGATTAAGATTTATCTAAATAAAATAAAATTGTTTAGGATTTATTTGTACTTTTGAAAAGGTTAAGGGTCCAATTACAATACTTTCATTATATTTTTTTTCCTATCATTTCAATTTGTTTAAGTCAATGGGATAAAATTGTCATAGAATTGTCAGAATAGTAAAAAAAATAGTGATTTTGGGACCATCTGTGAGAATAAATGGAAGAATGGGGATAATATCTGCTAAAAAAAAGAATGAGGATGAAATCGTTACAAACTTAAAAGAATTGAGACCATTAATGTAATTAACCCTTACAAAAATGGTGGAATTCCCAGTTTCGTTTATATATTTTGACAAATTTATCCTCTTCTTTAAATAAATAAAATGTTAAATATATTTACACCACAATTTTCTATAAGTATACCACATTTAAATTGTATAAATGGTCCATAACCTTTACTTATTATTACATTTATATTCCTAATATTTTTCCATCGTATTGTCTCTAATAATAGTTTAATTGTCTCTGATAATAGTTTATATCCAAAAATTCTATTAAGATAGAACAAAAAAAACTCATTTTCCTCTCGTATTTTTAAATAAGCAAATAAATAAATAAATAGAAAATTTCGATTAAATATTTGTCCCTCGTTTTAAAATACACTAATAGAATTTTCAGACATAGGATTTTTAGACGAAAATCGTTAGTAGGAACAAGATGTATTAATTAATAGAATGTTAAATATAAGAATCCAATGGAAAAAAAAATGTAAGGACATAAATGTGACAATAAATAAAAGTTAAAGACTTTTTATACAATTAAAATGTGGTGTATTTATAATAAAATGTGGTGTGAATATAATCACCCTAAAAAAAATATAAAAAAACTAAAAACAACAAAAAATAAAAAAAAAATTACAAATACAGTCCTACAACTTTTTAAAAACACAAAATAATTTCATCTTCCCCAAAAATCCACCCCACATTTTGCATCCAAAATTAACATTCCTTCTTCTTAAATCTTGCAATGTATTTTAAAATGATAAGGAACATTGACATCACCAACCATTAGGATGTGATAGATCCGATTACCACATCTACGTACTAAGGCATACCAAATTAAGTTATTCACATCTTAAAAAGCAAACTAGTTTTATAGGTATCTCCAAACCTACTAGATAGACTTGGAGAATATCCATAAATTTATAGTGACAATGAGATCAAATCATGCAATGATACAAAAGAATCTATTGTCAAGTACCTACGTCTGACTTATAACCTTCATAATGCTAATACTAATCCCAGTTCAACGGTTAATCCTCGTACAAGCTTACTTCTTCCCATTAGGTGAATGGACAACCACTGGAGATTCATCAAGATGGGCATTTGCAAGGTCGTTTACAATTGTTTCCTTTTCTGACTCAAGGGTCTCATTTTTGTTCTCCTTGATTTACAATTTACTTTAAAAGCGTAAATGCTATCTTCAGCTAAATTTGGTAATTGCTAGAGCGTGCAGTTATGAAATTGCAATATTATCACTTAATAACCAAGAAGAAATAGAATAGTCATTGTAAACATAGCCAAATAGCATTCACCAAGAAACTGAAAATCATCATCAAATCAACATAAAATCACATATAACCAGGTATTAAAAGAATAAAAAGAAGAGGAATTGAACATCAAATTGAACCCATTTCTAAGATACTACAACAGCAAAAAATCAATTCAGGCGAATTACAAACTCCCAAATTATACCATCAAATTAACTCATTTCTAAAATGAAACCCTATTTATAAATTCCAAATCTAAAAATCCTAAGTCAAGTCACCACAAAACCAGATTCAACCCTCAATTTATAAAATAAAAAAAATACAAATACTGACCTAATTCGAATCAACAAAGAAGAAATTGATGGATGTAGTTCCTCAAAAGATGATTACAAGGAAAAATAAGAGGAGAGAGGGAAAAGAAATGAAGGAAAATAAAGAAGAGAAAAGGGAAAATTGTACATTAGCAGGGGAGAGAATTCAGATGTTTACGTTGAAGAGTGAAGAAAAGGAACACTGCTGGAGAGAACATGTAAAATTGAGGAAGAAAATAACTTCTGGACAGAAAAAATAAAAATGATGGGAGGATGATTCGAAACCAAGACCAGCTGAATGAAAATGGGGCTTGTTTTTCGCGTTTTAGCCATTTTGGAAGTCAGCCGCATTTTGTACAGAAAATGACGAAAATGGGTAAAATATCATTTTCCATTTCTTTCGTAAATTTTTTTGGTATTTTTGAAAATGCATTTTTAGAAATGAGTAAGTAAACACGTTTTCACTATTTTGACAAATTGAAAACAGAAAACGGGGTTGAAAATGGCAAAGAGAACGGAGCATTAAGGCCCTGTTCTTTTTGCTGTTTTCAAGCTGTTTTCTGTTTTTAGTTTTTCAAAATAGTGAAAATATGTTTACTTGTCCATTTTTAAAAATACATTTTCGAAACACTCCAAAAACTTACAAAGGAAATTGAAAACAATATTTTGTCATTTTCATCATTTTCCTCACAAAACAAGGTTTTCGTCCAAAATGGCCAAAACGCGGAAATCACACTACCGGTCACCATTTCGATTCCTTCACACAGTATTTCTAAACGGTTTTTTTTTCCTCTCCCTAAGCTATTTCACCCGCAGCCCGCAGGTAACATCTCTTCTCCTTCTTCTTTCTTCCTTCATTTCTCTCCTCTAACCACCAGGTACGCTCTTCCTTCAAATTTGACACTTATAATTAAGGTTATATTTTTAGAAATGAGTTCAATTTGATGGTACAATTTGGGGGTTTGTTGGGTTTTTCTTTGGCTTCACTTCTTCAGATCTAAAGGTGCGTATGGCTATTTTCATAGCAATTGTGCTTTATCTTGGCTTGGAGTTCAAGTGTTTGTAAAAATGTCCCTTTAATGATTTTTGTTTTCTTAATTATTATATGGGCCATATTAGGCACTTAATAGAAGTATTAGAGTGCTAATTTTTCAATTCTTGGATCCAATTGGAATCTTTAGAATGGTTTTTTTTTTATGTTTAGTTCTAAAATTAAAATGTACTTTGATTTGTTCATCTTGAACAAAATTGAAGAAGATGAGCAATACTAATAATTTTGCATAATGAGTATAAAATTTGTCCAAGTGGAATATTTTCTGTCATCAAATTGCATTGAAATAATATTGGTGTCATGTTGAGGATAAATGCTAATGTCGATTTTTAGTGCCTAAATCTATGATTACATGGACGGTGAGCACAAGGAGATGAGGAAGGAAGTGCATGTGAGCATGTGTGGCCAAAGGGCTAGAATGTTGCAGGATCAATTTAGTGTTAGTGTCAACCATGTCCATGCACTCGCCATCCTCGTTTCCACTTTCCATTATCTCAAGAACCCGTCAGCAATTGATCATGTTTGTTGCTTGTTCGAATTTTCATTATTTGTGTTGAGCAATTTGTAAATTTTGATCGGCCTTTTCTTGTTTATGTTATGGAGTCATTATATTTTCTGTTAAAAACATGAAATGTGGTTTCTTTGGTACTATGTCCTTTTGGTGTTCTAATTTTGATATTTGATTATTTTAGGAGACATTTGTATATGTTTATCCTCATGGTGTAAAATGCAGCATACGTTTGCTGAATACACTGCCAGAACTGCTTTTGAGAGGCCATTGTTGAGTGGGGTGGCATATGCAGAGAGAGTTGTAAATTTAGAAAGGAAAGAATTTGAGAAGCAGCATGGGTGGACAATAAGAACAATGGGGAGAGAGCCTTCACCTACCAAGGATGAGTATGCTCCAGTGATATTCTCTCAAGAAACTGTGTCCTATATTGAATCACTTGATATGATGTTAGGGGAGGTAACTAAATTAATTCGTTATTGAAGTGAATTCAATATTTTTGAATGTAAATTTTTGACTACATGTCTCATAATTATTCTGGCTGATGCAGGAGGATGGTGAAAACATATTGAGGACACAGACAACTGGTTGTTCTTAAAAGCCCTTTCAGGTTGTTTGGATCTCATCATCTTGAGATTGTTTTAACCACCCCTGTTTACAAATCAAATCTTCATTTAACAACACAACGTGTGTTTTTGGCATTAGCATTCAATGGGTTTCTACGATTATGTTATTTTAGTTAAATTATCATGTCAATTGAGTCCGCCAATTGCTTTTGAAGAATTCCTAGGGCAGGTCGATCCCCGTTTTGAAGCGACAAACCATTTGCAAAACAACAATAATAAGATTATGAAAAATATATAACAATTGTATTAGCATTAAACTATTTTGAGAAAGTATTCAAATGTATTAGCATTATATAGTCTATCTTATTAGAATTTTCATACTATATTAGCATTAAACTATTAAAATTTTTTGAATAAAATATCATACAAAATCATTTCTCAAAAATTTCAAAGTAAACGCATTTTTCAATTTTCTGTTTTAAGAAACAGTTTTCAAGAATGACAAAAAGAACGTATTTTAATATTCTCAAAACAGACACTCAAAACACAAAACTCAAAATGAATTCAAAACTCAAAACATAAAACTGAAACGCAAAGAGAACACCACCTAAGTTTTTGGCTTCTCAACATATTTTCAAAAATCAATCCACCATTTTGCGTGTACAACTCGCGTCTTAGTTTAACAACTTTCTTTTTCTTGCTTCTCCAAAATATCCAAGAACTTCCAACAGCAGGAAAAAAGAGACATGTTTGAAAATTGGGAAATTTTCAATAAATTCAAAACTACCAATTTAAGCCTCGATTAAGTGCAAACAGAAAATTGAGGAGTTCAATTGTGAGTTTTCAATGGATTTAGGTTTTCGAGAGGTAAATGGGTCTGAGTGAACATAAGAGTTTAAGGGACTCTAGTTTTGAGATTGCTTCTTCAACCCAGCTGTCCAAGACTCCCAATAGGAATTTGCCTCCATTTTTCCGTACTGAGAGAGAAGAGCGTGCGGGGAGACAAGAGAGGACTTCTACATATCACTTTGGGAGTGGAAAACACTGCCAAAGATTGGAACTTTATAGGTTTCAGATCATGCTGGAGAAGAAAGTGCCGAAATTGACGAAATTACCCTTCTAATTTGGTGCGACTCGTGTTGGGGAAGTGAGTTAATGACAAATTTGGGATGACAATTGACGAAAATGACGTTTTGCGCAAGAAATGGTGTATGTGATGGTGAAAATGCCAAAATTTCAAAGGTATGGACGATTTTCACAATGACTTCAAAAGGTAGGAACTTTTTGTGCTAATTACCCTTAAAAATATATGTATTCTATATTATAAAGGAAAATTGGTGCAAATGATCTCTAACCTTTTCCCTTAGTACAAAAATGGTGCCTAACCTTTATTTTTTTGGCACGGAAATCTACAACATATGTGTTTTGGTACGCAATTGGTCTTTATTTGATAAAAAGACAAGCATGCCCTTATTTTTAATTAGAGAAATTTTCAATTGGATTCCTAACCTTTGCAAAAAGTGCAAATGACTCCGATAATTTTATTTTTTATAAAAAATTAAAATAAACTAACAAATTGATAATATACTAAATTATTTTTTATATTTTATGAACTATTACAAAATAACTAAAATTTAAGCTCGTAATTATTAGCAAATGTGTTAATTAAAATTATTTTATTATTATTATTAAGTAATGATATTATTTAAAATTTAAACTTTAATTTTATCGTTACAACATAAAAAGAAAAATAATTGTCACAAACTTGATGCTCAAATATTTTTATTTAACTAAGCTATTCGTTTATTAACTATAAATATTAGAACTCAAATTGTATTTTTCATATTTTAATTTATCGTTTTATTATTGTTCAAAAATAAAAAATACATAATGTGTAAATTAATTTTTGTTAGTATTTTTATGCTTAAAACACATAATAAGATTGGTTATGTCATAAAATTATATACGTCATTTTGTTATTTATTTAATTTAATTTTTATTCAAGTTTTTCACATCACATAGCAATTACATTTACCTAAAGTGCAATAATTTTACATTTTTCTCTTATGAAAAATTTAATTGACACGACTATAGTGATATGTTTAATATGCTAAATTAAATATTATTTAATAAATATATCTGACCTATTTGCATATTTTACAAATGTTAGAAATCTAATTGCAATTTTCTTTAATTAAAACTAAAGATTTTTTTATCTTTTTCATCAAATAAGGACCAATTGCACACTAAAATACATATATTAGGGATTGCTATGCCAAAAAACAAAAGTTATGGACCATTTGCGCTAATTTTCCAATTATAAAAGGTAAGTTTGTCTTTTAAAAAAATGGATGAATCCGGATAAAAAATTTTGTCCTCCTCTTTCAAATGATAAAACTTATCCTCAATTTTTGTTAAATTGTTGTCTTGACATCAATTTCGTCCAAACAGGATCAGACAAATTTTATATATTATCTTTAATCATTGACCATTTACCAAACGGGACATAGTGATCAAAGTTTGTGTTAACAAAAATCAAACTCAAACATAAATTTGACCAATTTAACAGTGACAAAATAGTATATTCACATTCTACTATTTCAAACAATTAAAAAAATTAAAAAAAAAGGAAATAATAAAAAATAAATAAAAAAGACAAAAAGTGGTCATCCCACCCCCACTCCATCCCCAACAAGGTCCCCCGCCCTCCTAAACCCTGGGGTGGGGTGGGGTGGGGTGGGGTGGGGTGGGGTGGGGTGACCTTTTTTTCTTTTTATTTTTTTTAATTTTTTCTTCTTCTTTTCTTTTTCTTTTTATTTTTAAAAATTAAAAAATTTATGATTTATTTACACTTTTAAAAAAGTTACGGACCTCAACTACAATTTTTCTATTTCTCTCTCTTTAATTTATTTAAATCAAGGGCAAATTTGTCAATGGAAACTTTCTGTGCGAATTAATAAACGGATGAGGATAATATCTACGAATAAAATTGAATGTAGTGATATTATTCCAAATAATAATAGTCAGCAAAATGTCCTCTAACATCATTTGATCAGTTCTGATCTCCTCCCCAAAGTGGAGAAGATTTATCTTCCTCCACTGCACACATGTCTACTTTTCATTGGACTATGAAAAGTAGTTAACATTAAATGAGTTCCACTTGTCCAATAAAAAGTGAACAAGTGTGTAGTGGAGAAGATTGTGGAAGAGATCAAGTCCGATCATTTGACAACATCATCTTCTCAAATTTCTCATATCATTGTTTTGGCACTTGTTTTAGTTCCTAAAATGACTTAACGAGTCTACACACTTTTTTTCCTATCCACAAGCAACAAATCCTTTACATTGTTCTATTTAAATTTCTTCTTCTAACTCACTGTCAGCGATTTTATGTGTTTAATAATTTCGCAAGTGCACGGATCGCTCAAGTAATAAAGTAGATATTGAGTCCAAGTATCGTTCCCACGAAGATATAGATAATTCAGTTCAATTATACTAACCTTAACCGAATATAACGAAGTTTTGAAATTTTGTGTTTAAGAACTAATTAGAATCTGAACTAAAAACAATAAAATAATTATAATTCAATTAAAAAAATTAGATTAATGAAAATTACTTTAACTTGAAAAAAGAATAGTACTAGGATCCTGAATCCACTTACAATTGTTAATTCTTCTACCTTGATTCTTGGTTTTGACAAAATACATCAGTTATGAAGATCAATATCCTTAGATTGTTTAACAGTTTCTCTCGAATAAAATTAAACATATTCATATGCATGACTCAACTATATCTCTATGACGAATGTGAATACAAATGAAAGAATTAAATTTCTATGAATAATTAAAGATCACCTAAAGCATAACGATATATTTCTATCCCCTATTGGATTTTAAGATAATTAAAATATTGTCTAGCCTGCTTTCGATCTTTCGATAGTAAAACAAACCACAACACTCATACAATTATTGTGCACATAATTATAGATTCAAACAAATCAAAATTAATTATTCAAAACTATAATGAAATAAATTGTCAAAAACCAAGTCTTTGGATAGAAGAATTTAGATTACAAGTTTCATCGTAATCTTAGCACAAAATAAACTAGTCTAACATACATAATAAGAAAAGAAAGATAAAAATAAAATATAGAAGACATCACCCGGATATGAAGAAAATAATTGGGGGTAAAATCTGAAACTTGATCTTCGTTTTAATCTTGAAATGATGAATCTTGATCTTCGTTCTTGATTTGTCTCTCGTTCTTCTCTCTAAATCGGCTTTGCATGTTGCTGGGCGCTCGCCCAGCTATAAGTAGGGCGATCACCCAGCTTATACTTTTCGATTGTGCTGTTTTGGTCATCCAACTTTTAATTACGTCTGATTTAGTCCTCCATCTTTTCATAATTTCCAATTTGGTCTTTCAACTTTACATAATCTCCAATTTGGTCCTTCAACTTTACATAATCTCTAATTTGGTCCTTCAACTTTCAATTGAGTGCAATTGGATCCTCAAACTTTCGAAATATCTTCTAATTTATTGCTCTTTTCATCCACTTTTCTCCAATTGCTATTAAACATGTCCAAAACTGAAATATGAAGAATAAAATACCAAATTAAGTAAGAATTCAATAAAATAATGGAATAAAAGTTTAGTTTAAATGTCCTAATAAGTACACAAAATACACTTATCAAACACCTCCAAACTAAACATTTGTTCGTACTCGAACAAAATTAAAAATAAACTACAAATTTAAACTAAACTGAAAGAATAATCAGAGATATAGTTAATGTTAAATTTCTTATCATTTGCCTCAGGTTCGAAAATCAAGCAACACATTTAGAAGTATATTAAACAACACGACAATTAAATTTTTACTTATCCAATGCTCAACCTGTTGTGAGTGTGTGAATAGCCAGCTATTGAACTTACACATGTATTAGACCATGACCAATATTGTGTTATTGATATTTTCACAATTCCGAACTCTTTGTAGTCATTTATTCCTTACACCTCTCGTAAATTACATACTTCTAATGCTCTTCTTTCCAATTTCGAAGTGTTCTAGCAATTTTGGTTCTTATTGATCAACACAATACTTTTTTCAAATAAAGTGTTAAAAATTAGAACTTGTAATCTTAGAACTAGGATGGTGAGTGATTTCTAATTTCTCATCTTCAGTCTCTTAGATTCTAACCTAGCAATCCTTATCGAGCACTTTAACCCTTTTTATTTTATTTAACCCATATAAACGATCTTACATCATGTACAGTACTTCTTTTTCACTAACTTTCTATGTGACCCTTGTAGCGAGCTTTGGGCCGATGACTCCCAAGTCAGATGACCATAGGACACCGAGTTTTAAAATACCCTAACAGACTTAATTGCTCGAGTCCCACAGGTTATAAGAGAAGTAAAGATGTAATTTTTTTTATTTATTTTTTTATAATGACCCATGTAGCGAGCTTTGGGCCGATGACTCCCAAGTCAGATGACCTTAGGAAACCAGGTTTTAAAATACCCTAACAAGCTTAATTGCTCTATTTTATTTTATTTTATCAGCAGTGAGTAGTGCTCAGTTTAGATTCTTTGATTATAACCTATTCATCCAAAGATGAGACTCTGAAAATCCAAATCATCAAAATTCTCAAAACACAAGTAGTAACTTTACCACCCCTAAACTGTTCTCGAAACAGTTTGGTACTAGCTTAAGGGTTTAAGAACGTAGTTTTTCATAATGATACTAAGTCAACAATATCAACTCATACACTCAAGTCATGTTCCTAATAAATGATAAGTCAATAGTGGTTGTGTGCTTCATTAATCAGGTCTAATATGGATAAGTATTCAGATAATAGCATGCGTTCAAGTGTTGTCTAATATTCTACTAAAAATGTAGTCAACTTCAATCAAGTCTCATCATTGGCAGTAAGATATTCAACAATAACTATGAATTTTTTTTTTTTTACTTAGACCTGAAAAATAAGCAAATTCAAAATACATAAGTATCCTGATACTTATCCCACCCCAAATTAAAACATTACATTGTCTCCAATGTAATAGCAAATAAAGTAATTAGATGAGGGAAGATATCAGTTACTCTCCGGAGATAGATGTGGAGAAGATGGATCTGACTAGTTGAAGGTCCGGTTGAAGTGGACTGAAGTGGGATAGGACTCACGTGCCTTGCAAAGTGGGGCATCCTGCGATTAACATGGTGAGGCTTATAAGGGCGTTAAATAATAAATGAAATAAAAACTAATAAATTATTTAAACTAATTAAAACTACTACATATAAAGCAAGTAAATAAAAGGGTTAGAAAATGGGTTGCCTTTCATTAAGTGCTTATTTATAGTCATTAGATTGACTTATTATCTGATTGCTCACGGCACTCTGTATAATGCTTTGGAGGACTTGCTTTGCTTGCATCTATTGACTTTGCACCATTTTTCGTTTATCCTCAAAATTTTGAATTTGTACTCTCCATAAAAAAATATGATTTTAGTGTAGCATCTTGCTCGAACACAACCATGAAAATTTCAACTTCTTCGTCGACCTTGATCACAAAATCAATTTTAGAAGAAAGAGTAGAGTTGGAGAATTGCTTGTCTAACTTGTTTTTTTGTAATCTCTGAGGAGATGGGATCGGAAGCTGTTTGATAGGAACAGTTGCCTTAACCTGTGGTGTAACTCTCTTTAATATTTGTTGTCTGCTCAGTCTGTTCCACGTGCTCCTTATCAGTGGATAATTCATTTTCTTTATTTGCAACTGGCCTCTTTACATGAATTCCTGATAATTGAACCTCACTTTTGGTAGTAATAGCCGTTACACTTTCCTTGGGATTCACTTCTATATTGCTTGGCAACGTAGCTAGTACTCTGGCTGATATAGCAACTTCCATCTGACCCATCTGTATTTCTAAATTTTTTATTGAAGCGCATTGATTTTGAAAATTGATATCTGTCTGTCTCATGAACTGATCAATTTTTTCTATGAATTTATCAATTTTCTCGATGAATTTACCAAGAATGTCTTCAAGTGAAGTTTTCTTTTCTGGCTACTGAAACTGAGGACCTTGTGGTCTGATATTATTGTAATTATCCTTCCAATAGAAATTTGGATGAACTACGATGAATTATCCAACAAGCATGTTATCCTTATCAATCTCAGAAGTAGTCTCATATCTCGTTATATTGGCTTGCTGCATTACAAGGAAATCTCCAAAAAGCATGTTGTCTTCATCAATATCAGATATTGTGTCATATCTCACTATATTAGCATGGTGCATCGCGAAGATATCTCCAACAAGCATATTATCCTGATCAATGATAGATTGTCTTTGGATGATCTGTGGAGTCAAAAATCTCTAACTAGCATATTGACTTCATCAATCTCCTAGTCTTCCATCTTGTGTTGTGATCTGAAACGAGACAAGTTGAACACTGAAATAAACTAAAAAAATATAATAAAAAAATTAATTAAATAATGTTCGAATTAGTGCTAATATAACTGAAAAGAACTAAAACTAAATCCCCGGCAACGGCGCCAAAAATTTGTTAGCGATTTTATGTGTTTAATAATTCCGTAAGTGTACGGATCGCTCAAGTAATAAAGTGGATATTGAGTCCAAGTATCGTTCCCTCGAAGATTTAGATAATTCAGTTCAATTATACTAACCTTAACCGAATCTAACGAAGTTTTGAAATTTTGTGTTTTAAGAACTAATTAAAATCTGAACTAAAAACAATAAAATAATTATAATTCAATTAAAAAAAATTAGATTAATGAAAATTACTTTAACTTGAAAAAAGAATAGTACTAGGATCCCGAATCCACTTACAATTGTTAATTCCTCTATCTTGATTCTTGGTTTTGACAAAATACACTAGTTATGAATATCAATATCCCTAGATTGTTTATCAGTTTCTCTCAAATAAAATTAAACATATTCATATGCATGACTCGACTATATCTCTGTGACGAATGCGAATACAAATGAAAGCATTAAATTTCTATGGATAATTAAAGATCACCTAAAGAATAACAGTATATTTCTATCCCCTATCGAACTTTAAGATAATTAAAATATTGTCTAGCCTGCTTTCGATCTTTCGATAGTAAAACAAACCACAACACTCATACAATTATTGCGCACATAATTGTAGATTCAAACAAATCAAAATTAATTATTCAAAACTATAATGAAATAAATTGTCAAAAACCAAGTATTTGGATAGAAGAATTTAGATTACAATCATCGTAATCTTAGCACAAAATAAACTAGCCTAAGATACTAATAAAAAGAAAAGAAAGATAAAAATAAAATATGGAAGCCATCACCCGGATATGAAGAAAATAATTGGGAGGTAAAATCTGGAACTTGATCTTCGTTTTAATCTTGAAATGATGAATCTTGATCTTCGTTCTTGATTTGTCTCATGTTCTTCTCTCTAAATCGGCTTTGCGTGTTGCTGGGCGCTCGCTCGCCCAGCTATAAGTTGGGCGATCGCCCAGCTTATACTTTTCGATTGTGCTGTTTTGGTCCTCCAAGTTTTAATTACATCTGATTTAGTCATCCATCTTTTCATAATCTCTAATTTGGTCCTTCAACTTTACATAATCTCCCATTTGGTCCTTCAACTTTACATAATCTCTAATTTGGTCCTTCAACTTTCAATTGAGTGCAATTGGATCCTCAAACTTTCGAAATATCTTCCAATTTATTGCTCTCTTCATCCACTTTTCTCCAATTGCTATTAAACAAGTCCAAAACTGAAATATGAAGAATAAAATACCAAATTAAGTAAGAAT
Organism: Forsythia viridissima; assembly: GCA_030279155.1. NCBI lineage: Eukaryota > Viridiplantae > Streptophyta > Magnoliopsida > Lamiales > Oleaceae > Forsythia > Forsythia viridissima. The sequence continues at coordinate 43,445,719 of CM059041.1, read as the reverse complement.
TCAATAAAATGACAGAATAAAAACTTAGTTTAAATGTCCTAATAAGTGCACAAAATGCACTTATCACTCACCATTTAGGAAAGTTGGCTTAACATCATTTAATAGATCTCGAGATTATGCAATGATGCAATTGCAATTAATACCCTAAGGGCCTGTTTGGTTTGTGGATAAAATTATTTATCTGGATAAAAATTATCCAAATAACTGATTTATCATCATCTTGTTTCAGATAGGTATAAGAATGAAAAAAGTCAATGTTGAAAAGTCAAATTTTCGTTAAAAAACCATTATTCTTAATTAAATGAAAAAAATTAAATAAAAAACTAAAAGAAAAAAATGAGTGGAATGGCGGAGGGTGTGGCAGCGGACCGATGGCAGAGAACGGTGGTGGCGGAGGGCAGGGTGGCAGCGGCGAGTGGTGGCTATTCTCCTAAGATATGAATGTTCAAAGATATATTTATTCTATATTATAAATGGTAAGTTTGTCTTTTAAAAATATGAGCAGATCTTTATCCGAATAAAAAAACTTGTCTCCCTCTTTCGAGGATAAAACTTATCCTCATTTTATGCTTAAATTGTTAACCAAATAAAAGTATATACGGACATCAAGTCAAAACAGTATAAAACAAATTTTATCTATTAACTTTAACTATTGACCATATATCAAATGGGCCATAATAGACATTATCCTCGTCACTGGTGATCAAGGCTTGTGTTGGGCCAAGCGCAAGCAATGAAGAAACTAATATTTCTAGACTTCACATGGCTCGTGCTAGGTGAAGTTGGGGCTACATGCTTTATTATTTTTTACAAGTATTTTATAAATAGGTTTGCTCAAGCCGCTTACCACAGTCTTGATGGGCCACTGGGCCTTAAAGTTGAGCCTAGCACAAGTTGACATTTGGGATGGTTTGGCCTAAGCCGCAGACCACGACGAGCGAGGCATTGTTTATATCCATTTCATCATGTAAAGAACATATTTAGCTAGATCAGCCTTTTGCTCAAGATGTAAAGAACATATCTATACAAATGTATAAAATTGATAAAATCCCATGTCAAGATTTGGAAATAATATGGGTATACAAGAACTCATTCCATGTATCAGGCACTCCGGGAAGACACCAGTGGAGACAATCAGCATATGTAGCCGGATCAGCCTTTTGCTCTGGTGTAAGCAATTTGCCTTGTCTAATGGAATACAACGACGTATGTGCATCTTTTCTGTACTCGGATAGAGTCGTAACGTCTACCAATTTGACCGGAATTTTTGTCGTATTTATCACTTTCGCCACAACATCAAGGAGTCGACGGTCCGTGCCCATGTCCAATGCCATGGACATGTTCGAAATTGGAGTGGTTTCCCCGGCACAGGCAATCCCATCAGGATCATTCCAAACGGAGCTCCTATTATATAAATATTAATAAAATAGATCTCAATAAATTAGGAGTCAACTCTAGCGAAAATAAAATAATAAAAATGAGGATTCACGAGAGTTACTCTTGATGCACCGGTGACATTCCGATGAAGAAGACTGAAGTCCGATTAAGGTTAACATTTTGTTGTAGCCATTGAGCCCATGTTCTCAAAACTCTTTCATATGCTATAGACCGTTGAATTTCATCATATTTCACAGACCCTTCGTCAAATGTCCCTTGCCTGTTCCAAGAGACACACCAAAATATAATATATAGTTAGTACATGTCTGACTGGCATTCCGTCTCATACGAATAAAAATGGAAATATTAATCAAAATATAAAGATTTCAGATAATCTTTTTAACAATTTTGACCTTTTAAGATGAAACATTAAATCTTAGTCCTTATATTGTTGCGTCACATTCGAGACGATATACTTACAAAATTTTGATAGTGGGACTATTCATCCACCATATGTAGGAATTAAAGACAAGGAAATCTGCATGCTGCCAGTGAATTCCATGCTTGGAAATGGATTCAGGCATTATAATTCGCTTTGAAATGCTGTGATTTCTTGGATCATCTGAATTTGATTCCACTAAAAATGGTGACCAGTAAAACTCTACTGTGGCATTGTAATCCTGTAATACATATTAAACCAGTCAATATTAGTAAATTCAAAATTAGTGTTTTTTCTTAAAAAATATTTTAAAGTTTATTCCACGTAGACCCGAAATAAAGTAAGGAATTGAAAGGTCAAAGAATATAAGTCGAATTTAGATTTTATTTATAAAGTTAATAAAATTTGAGTTAAAATTAACAATTAATTTTAATTATACATTTAATAAGATTCGTAATTTTTATCAACTTTTCAACTATAAATTTTATCTTTTATCAAAATTACTAAAAATTAAAATTTTAAATATACAATTTTTAATTAAAACCTAACAAATTTTCAATTTTTTGGAACGAATTAGTCAATACTATCTCTCTCTCCATATTTTAAAATTGAAGATTTGACCTCAAATTAATGACTCACTTGTGGGGTATGTGAATAAATAATATATCAAATTCACAATAAATGTGCAGCACATGTATAAAATTCTTGAAATTCGTGCTACCACGTTGAAATTATTTAGAAAAAAGAAAAGAAAAAGTATGATACCCATATTATACTATGCACGTATTACACGACTCATTAAAGTTGTAAAAAATTTGATTTCATTATTCCATACGGAGGCGGATGACTCAAAAGCACAAAATAATTTAAAAAAAAAAAAAAGAATAAGAATTAGGTCCTGTCTCTCTAGTACTTTGATCCCACCGACATGCATAAATTTTCCAGCCACATAATTGTCACATGGTTCTTATAAAAGAACAAATTTATGCTACACATTGTCGAACATTGTACCCAACAAAAATTTAGTTTTGCTTTTTCTCTTTATACCATCTAATTTATCTACTATTGTTATTTGGGAGATAAATTGATGTTGAATTAATCGAAATGCACATGAGAAAAATGTTTTAAAGAGACGAACCTTAATGGTAAAAACAGATAATGGTGCTCCCATTTTCCAGTTCTTCTTCCCCGAAGGAATGGCGGATTGAAGTAGGCAAACCATTGACTCCCATTGATTTCGGTTTACTGAATCCCCAACGAATAAAAGCTTCTTGCCCCTTAGTTTTTCCAGCAACAATCTCGCCTTGAATCTCATCAAAACCAATACAATATTGTTTATAACTCAGCTCTTCTAAAATATGTATACAATAATCAAGATTCAAGGATTTCAACAATTTTTTAACAAACCTTCAATTTAGTATTAGAACGGAACCAAAAAGTTCAAACGATCAATTCAATTCGTCTATATAAACAGCTACATGTCCAGATTAACGAGGCTAAAATCTTACTAAAACTAAAAAATTAAAACGAACAATATCCGTCTAAAACTCAAATGAAAAGTTACATGTCAAGATAATTATTCTTTGGTCAAATCCCACTAACCCCATGACTCAAAATAAGAACACATGAAGAAACAGGATCTTTAAAAGCTTCAAACACACACTCTCTCTCTCTAGATCTCTCCATCTTTCTCTATATATATACATATACATACTTACTTAGGAAAAGAGCAGTCTTTGGGTTGCCATCTCCAATTCTGGTACAGTGTATCTGGCCTTCCATTTCTGATGCAAGTCAACTGTGATGTAAGAAACCCACATTCTTGTTCTTTGTATAAAGGGCGTGTGATATTATCAAAAACCCATTTTCCTTTAGACAAATCACAGCCCTCAGGTGGCAATACAATCTCTTCATCTTCTTTGTCTTTTTCTTCAAACCCTGATTTGATTCTGTTTATCTTCGTTTCTTCTTCTTCTTCATGCAGTACTGTCTGGTTTATGCTGTTTCCAGCTGGGATAATTTCAGTTTCTTGAAAAGGTTGGAGATCAGGAAACTGAAGAGTAATTTTAGCAATCAAAGTGAATTCTTTGGTGAATATAAGAGCTCCAGATAGTAATAATAATATAATGAATACAATGATGAATGGTGAGTTGTTACATATTTTCTGGTACTTCATCGAGACACAGTACTGTGTGTGGCTAGAGAGAGAGAGAGAGAGAGAGAGAGAGAGACAGAGAGACAGAGAGACTAAGGTTTTCTTTTCATGGAGTGGTTAAGTTTTGTTCATTTATTTATTGAGTTAATTTAAGCGATCGTCACTGAAGTTTTTTAAAAATACTAAAATGATCATTAATGTAATTTTTTTGAAGGAATAGTCATTCAAGTTTTCTAACAATTATATTAACTCAACTAGAAGCGCTAACCTAAAACCCTACGTATAATTGTTAAATTTTAAGGTGCACACAAGCGGCGCGTTAACTAATACACCTACAAATGCATGTAAATTGTAACTAAAGACCTAATTGTCAAACACGTTTTCTCCATATTAATTTATTCGATTTTAATAAGTTGTCTGTTGGTGAAACTTCGCATTTTTGTTGATCAATTTTTGAAGGTGGTGCATTTTTGTCTCACTTGGTGCACTAATTTATCAATGACACGTAAGATTTTAGGTTAACATTTTCAGCCAAATGATCATTAGTATAACTGTTAGAAATTTGAGTGCTTAGTACTATAAAATAAATTAGTATAATGACCATTTTAAGAAATTTAACAAACTTCAATGACCGTTGTTGAAATTAACCTTTTATTTATTTATTGGGTGCAACAACTTGTCTTTATTTTCGATTGTTTTGTTGTTGTTTAGGTTTGTGGTTATGAGCTACTTGTACTTGGGTCCATGCCCTTTTGGGTTATTGTTAATTGATGTGTATAGTTGTACATGTCGGATGGAGACGATAGACACGTGCTTCTTAATATTAATTCATATAGATACAACTTGTTTATAGTTAAAATATACTTATAGAGCACTTGCAAGTGCATTAGTGCTAGGCATTGCAATATATGCTAATAACAAGAGACATATTATTGTAGTGAACTCTCTGTCCATTTTGGCTACAAGCCCACTTTTGCAGTTATACCGTTAAACATAATAACATTGTACTTTTTTGCATAGTGAATATGTAACATCTTATTTCAAAATAGTTTTTTTTCTTTTTTTTTGTTTGCGAAACATCTTTTTGTTGGGTATTATATGATACAAATTATATTCAAAATTTAAAATTAATGTGCAAAATCTGATAAAATACAAGTAACAAACTTACTTGATCGAAAGTGTAGAAATTAAAATTGCACAAGTAAGAAATGGTACGTAGATTGAGGCAAGAGTTCGACTCTTTGTTCTTAAGACAAATTTGTCTCGCACTGGTGCTTACGACTGAATGACAACCGTCTCTCAAAATACAACGATCTCTTTTTGCAGTAGAAGCACTTCAAACAGCAAGAAACAGCAAATCATATTGTGTTTTGTAATTTCTTAAATGAAGAAGAATACTGAATGCAGAATATATTTATGAATTCGGAGCATAAATAAAATGAATGAAAGTTTATGTTGAATGAATGAATTCTGCAGAAGTGTAAAGGCCTATTTATAATAAGCCAAAGGTTGTGCCTGAAAGATTGAAAAAACATAACTGCAGGAAAAGTCATGTCTAAATAAACAAAAGTCGTGTCTTAAAAGTCACGACTACAGGAAAAGTCATGTCTGATATCTGGACAGATTATGTATGTCTGATGTCTGAACAGATATGTTTGTATTTAGATAGAATATGTCCGAAAAGACACTGATTCCTGCAAGTATTCGAACATTGTATCAGGATTGACACTTGTGACAATTTGAGAAATGGCGTCTATTAAAAGGTTTTAAAATAATTCAATTATTTATTTGTCCAAAAATACTATGAACGGGCTAAGCCCAATCTCGAAACCACAACCTTCGAGCCCGACCCAATTAGTGTGCGTGTAAATTTTGGACCGAACTAATAGGATTTAGGTTTTCACCTTTCAAAGACTATTGGTAGTCATTGGGATCCAAACTCAAGGTCCAAACTTGGGGTATATTAATAGGTTAAGAATCCATTTATGTTTCAATGTGGTATAAGTATTCTCACTTTTCCATCAATATCTAATTCCAACTTTTCCATTCAATCGAGGTATCAATTTTTTGCTACAATTTCTCATTCATCCGAAAGTGGTTTTGCAAAACCAAATATACTACGATCATCTACTCACGGAGTAGAACGCATTTGACTATACACCCGCACAAATAGATTATCGGGACTCACTGAAATATTTAGTCAAAGTTGATTAAAATCAACTTATAGCAACTCATTTCCAACATTTTTTACACCAAATGATACGTATATGTAGGGGCAGACCCATATGGTCAACTGACCCCACATATTTATTTTTTCAAATACTTTCTCTAATGTGCTATTACATTAAGTCCAATAAAAATAAAAATAGATTTTTATTAAGAATCTGTCAATAAAAATGCACAAGTTATAATTGTAGTAATGTTGACTTATTTTTATTAGTATTATATTATTTTGTTTCTAAAAAATTACATTTATATTTTTAACCGTACGATGAAAAATGTCTAACTCCCCCTTACGTATATGCAATGGTTCAAAATAGTAGACTAAAACTTTCACCCATCACATAGTTAAATATGACATAATACCTACTATATATATAGAATGACCCACGACTCACGCACCAAGAAATCAAGGATGCGTTAATAACATCTTTAATTTTATCAAGCTTAAATTAGAACATAAATTACCACATGATGCTACTCAATACTTGGTCTTTACACTTTAGGATTTGTTTGATTTTGTTTAAAAATTTGCTAAAAAATCTAAAGTCAAATTCAACAAGTATTTTTAGTCACACATTTCATAGAATTTATAATTTTTATCAATTTTTAACTACACATTTCATCAACTATTACCAAAATCTACTAAAAAACTGACTTTTAACAAAATCAAACAGATACTTAATCTCAATGTAAATCAATCTTGATTTCAAGAGAAAAGATTTGGACCCCCTCCCCCCCTCATTTATTTATACTTTAATGAAGTCATCATTCTCTTTAATGAAGCCATTAAAATACAGGAACCAAGTGTACGTGCAGAGGAGCTCGGAGTCAGACAGAAAATATTAAAAGAGGAACAATCAAAATACAGTAAGGCTTTTTGAGACCCGTGGAAACATTCCTCAATTCATCAAAATGATTGTAGAACAAATTTACAAACAATTCACTGGCCAAACCTTTGAAGCTTACAAAAGCGTCAGATCAATTATTGATCAAGGAGATGCTTTAAACCATTTAGAAAAAATGACAATTTGTGACATGTGCTATTTTGAAGAATACACATGCGAATTCTCAAAATACTATTACATTTGTCCTCCATCCCCTTTTGGGTTTGATGATGTAGGTTCATAGTCCATTGAGACTGCTTCAGTTTCAACTTTTGGTTTTCTAAACTTTACTCCAATGTCAGTGTTTGAAAAGAATCTTTCATGTATGATGGTTTCTTCTTCAGAACTCTCTGAATTATCTATTGTTATTGGATCATTTATTTCTGGAGGATTTTCAACTGATTTGGCCTTACTGTATTTTGATTGTTCCTCTTTTAATATTTTCTACCTGACTCCGAGCTCCTCTGCACGTACATTTTACAACAGCCACCTGTAAAAGTTCCAGAGGAGATTTACTAGGTTCAATGACACCTAGTTCAATGAGTTCTTTGATTTGAATAGAGAATTCTTCTCTATCTTTTGGACTGTATGTCATTGCTTTGGCACGGATGATTTTATTCTTGAATTCATCAAGAATCTCAATTTTTGCTGTGAAAGTACATTTGTAATTAAATAAGCTAAAGAGAATGATGAATTTTCTGAAGAAGAAAAATTATGTAGTTACTCATCTGGAACTTTTACAGATTCAGAAAAGAACTATCACATTAACGAAAAAGAAATTCTTGCTATGAAAAAGGCAATTTCAAAGTTCAGACTCTACATTATTTCCAACAAATTTCTGGTAAGAACAGACTCTTCAGTTTGTAAATCTTTCCTAAATTGTAAAATTCATCCTGACTATAAACAAGGTAGATTAATCAGATGGCAATGCTCTCTGGCTTGAAACCCGTGGAAACATTCCTCAATTCATCAAAAGGATTGTAGAACAAATTTACAAACAATTCACTAGCCAAACCTTTGAAGCTTACAAAAGCGTCAGATCAATTATTGATCAAGGAGATGCTTTAAACCATTTAGAAAAAATGACAATTTGTGACATGTGCTATTTTGAAGAATACACATGCGAATTCTCAAAATACTATTACATTTGTCCTCCAACTGAATGGAAACAATTAACAGAAAAATTTATGAGAAAACTTCCTTATCCTTTCAATGATGAAGTCATCATTCTCTTTAATGAGAAAGAAAGTCGTTTCCTATAGGTTATCTGTGCTTCTCAAAGGTTTGGGCCATTTATTTATACTTTAACCCCCGTCCTTTACTTTCTTCAACCCCCCCCCCCCCCCCCCCCCCACCACTTTCTTCAATTCCTAACATATTTATTTACCACCAAATTTATATCCACATTATTAATATAATTAAATTTATTAAATTAAAATTAATTTTTTTATTATTATATTCATTGTATTTGTTTTTAAAAAATATAAAAAATAATAATAATATATTGAGTTAAATATAATTTATATCATATAATAAATAATATAGTTAACGCTAACTTTATTATTAAGATTACAGTGAGACTAATTACTTAGTTTATATTTTAGTAACAAATTAAATTTTACTTAAAAAATAAAAATAAATAAAGCCTGTATAATAAATTTGCAATAAATAATTTACTGTTTTCTATTCGCCTACTAAAACTCGCTTCACGTGCATATTTATTGTAAAAATTGTACGCCTCATCGGATAATTCGAATTCCTGACCAACGTGGGAAATGATACTGATAGTCACTTGAGGAACATATACATTATCACCACTTTCAAATTTTATCTATACGAAAATGTACCGAAATAAAATACATCATTTATATGTGCAAATAAACAAAAAAACAAAAAAATATTAATAATGTTACAAATAACTTGCAAATTAAAATAAATCTGTACAAATAAACGAAAATAAAAAATAAATTAATAATTTATTACTAACCTTTGAAAAATATGAAAAATAATAAATGGGAGACAAATTTAGTAAAATAAATTTAGAGAACAAAAGTGATTGGAAACGTTTGATGTTGACCAAATTTGGGTAAAGTAAATAAAGCGATTGATTTGGCCAAATTTCAAAAAAAAAAAAATATGTATTCTGATGAAGAGGAAAAAATATTATTCTAATGAGGAGGGAAAAAAATGTATTCTGATGAGGAAAAATTATTCCGTTGAGTAGTGTATAAAATAGGTGGAGAAACGAAGAATGGAAAATGTTTTTTTTAATTTTGGGGTGGGGGTGGGGGTGGGGGTGGGGGTGGGGGTGGGGGGTGGCATAAATTTTTTTTATTGACACACAGCCATTCGAGAAAAGATTCTAGACTCCGTGACGGGGTCCAAATCTTCTCTCTTTCAACAAATATTACGGAAAGAAATTGTTTGAATTGTTCATTGGATTTGGTGCCTCTTATTATAATAATGGAACGGAGTATAATTTGTAAATGTAGTCGAAAATATATCTGAGATTGACATCCTTGTTCTCAACTTCTTGGTCTGCGTTGCTAAATAAGTTACCATCTATGATGAATTTCAAAAAATTTGCATACAATTACAATCCAATTTCACAGGATTTTGCTCAAAAAACAAAGAATTCTAAAATATAAATATAATTTGTAAACCTTCAATGGAGTCTAATGGTGCAGGCAGTGGTGATCGACAGAGTAACGATAGTAACTATAGCAGCAATGAGTGAGTTAGGATTTGGTTGGAGTAGAATCTCATTTGATTTGATATTAAAGAAGGTATAATTCTACATTTTTTTAGTTTCATGGGCTAAAAAGAGAGTTAAGTATATTTTTCAAATTTTTAATAAATAAATAAAAAACGCATTGGGCCTAATTTGCCCATTGGAAATTGAAACCCAACAACCCTTCCAAAACCAGTAACAAAAGACTGCATGAAATTTAATCCAAAATGGATAAAAGAAGAAAGATATTGCAGTAACACCCGATCCCTTAAAGCTCAAGAGATCCAAATTTCTGTAATCAACCACTAGAGACTAAATTAAGAGCCAAAACCTGTCATTTTCCAGTTTGATTATCATGTCAAAATAAGTTTTTAATATTTAATATTGATTAGATTGTGATACAATCAAATCTGATACATTTAGATATGTATCTAATCAATATATGATGTCTCCATCTTATAAACAGACAAATATCTCTTCACAGTTCCCCGCAATTCATGCAATGAAGATATAGTTTGGTTGGAAAGTGTTATGGATTAAACAAATAATTTGTATTATCGAGAGCAATTCATAATGCAAAATATGTAATTTTACTAAAAAAAAGTCAAAATCAAAATAACGCGCGTTTGATTTTAATTTAAATTTTACTAAAAAATTGAACTCTAAATTAACAATTAATTTTAACTACATATTTTATGATACTCACGACTTTTTACAACTTTTCAACCAAACATTTTGTCGATTTTTATCAATTTTAACAAAAAAATCTGACTTCATTCAAAATCAAACTTATGGGTATACACGTGTCATTGATATGAAAAGCTGTAGACAAGAATTAAGAATTTTAAACTTGTATACTACCAAGTAGATTTAGGTAACAGTAGATAAGAAGTTTACTCCTCATTTGTACTTATTCTTGACAATCATCAATAGAGACTTCAAAGAAAAAAAAATGATAAGTATTTTTGACTTCCTCCATTTGTCCTTTCTTAACACCAATTAATGGCAAGGAATGACAACATTCCAGTCATTCCTAGAGTTATTTTTTAAGACCTTTGATGGATTTTGAAATCAACTTTTGTTAAAACCCAAAATTGATGTCAACATTCTCCATCAGCAAGTCTGTTATTATGGGGAATTAGGAGGACTTGTGTGTTTAACAACATATTGTTCCTTAACCATCAAGGAGACCTCTGGGATCCAAGTAGACCACTAATCACAAAATATTGAATTAATAATAAACTTGGAATGCGAACATCCCAGAAGAAAGACAACTTCGCGTAGAACTTTACCGTAATAAATTTTTATATAATATGAGACTGATGGAGGAGTCTTTCCTACATATTCAGTTTCCGTTTGTTATTGTTAAAAATCAGATTTTTTATAAATTTGATAAAAGTCGATGAAATGTGTAGTTAAAAAATTGATAAATGTTATGATTTTTATGTAATGTATGGTTAATATTAATTATTGACTTCGACTTTTTAGCAAATTTTTTAAGCAAAATAAAAAATGTTGCAATCAGCCCTTTAACATCACAAGCTCAAATCTTGATCAAACTAGACTTTATGATTCACAAATGGACTTTTTCATGGTGGGTGATCTTGATTTTTCTTCTTCATTAACTTCACCTGAAGAATCCTCTATGATTTCTTCAAACTCACATATTCCAACCATGTTTTCTGATGAGTTCTTTGATCTTCCAAATTTGGGTGATGAAATTCAATCACTTCACCCATGGACGGATTGGGACTATATCAAGTGGAGAAATTGCAGACATCTGAGGATGGATAAATGAATTGTGAAGGAAAATTTTCAACACCGGTGGCCATGGAGGGAGATGAATGGAGTCCTTGTCTTTCAATGGAATCCAGTGAGAACTCAGTAGTGTTTCCATTAATCCACGAGTCAAAAATGTTGCCAGGAGACATGGAAATAGACAACGAATCGAGTCTCCATCGCCTAATAAGGGCTTATGGAAAGGCGACAGAAAATGGACAGAAGCAGCTTGCACGGGTGATTTTAAACTCCATAGAGGAGAAGAGCAACCCCCTGCGTGTAAAAATATGAGAGAAAATATATGTAGAGAAATGATTCTCTCTGTTTATTGATATAATGTGTATAATGAATAGAGTTACAAGATATATATATATATATATATATATATATATATATATAGACTAATAGAAATCTAATAAGAAAATGAGTTCTACCTAGAATAGGAATATTACATATATGGTATCCTACTAGATGGTATTCTAATGTAAATAGAATTCTATCAATAAGGTAAATAAATATTTGTTAATATTCTCTCTCAAGTTGGAGCATGTATGTCAAAAGTGCCCAACTTGCGAGTAAATTTGTGAAATGCTTCTTTGCTCAGTGCTTTAGTAAATAAATCTGCAATCTGATTGTTGTATGGAACATAGGTCGTTACTCTGCCTTCCCAAGCCAATCGTCTTCTTCGTAGTCAAATCCTGGAGTGTTAACATAAGATTTATCATTACCCGCCTTGTTGTTTAGGAGTGTCATGATCTGCTCATATTTCTTTGATGTAAGCATTTTTCCTTCATTTAGGTCAAGTGTAGAAGCGGTAGTAGTGTTTGTGAAGCGTTTGTTTCGTGGCTTCACGTCCTTTCCATGAAACTTGTGCCCTGGAGGGAAGTCATGGATGAAATAGCAGGTATCAATAATGTGGGCAGTCATCCCACAGTGGGTGCACTGTTTCTGCCTAATTTTCGTCGAAACGGTCGACTTGTAAGGTGAATCAGTCGACCGGTTTGGCTGATCGTCACTTTTTCGGTTCGATCTCCAATTGATTGAATTGATTGAATATTGCCCTTCATGATCGAATTGATGTAGAGCCATGGGATCTGATTGAGCAATCGTCGTGTCTATGGTGTTTGTGCCATAATTGTTTCTATCAAGTGGTTTAGAAACGAAGATGAAGCCGGGATGATCGGATTACTGTAGAGCCATGGGATCCGATTGGATAATCGTCGTCTCTATGATATTTGTGTCATAATTGTTTCTATCAAGTGGTTTAGAAATGGGAATTGAGCCGGGATGATCGGATTGTTGCAGAGCCATAGGATCCGATTGGGCAATCGTCGCTTCTATGGTTTTTCTATCATCGTTTGTGACAGACATCGTTGGTCAGAATCGTCGCTCTGATACCATGTAAAAATATGAGAGAAAATATATGTAGAGAAATAATTCTCTCTGTATATTGATGTAATGTGTATAATGAATAGAGTTACAAGATATATATATATACTAATAGAAATCTAATAAGGAAAGGAATATAAGAAAAAGAGCTCTAACTAGAATATGAATATTACATATATGGTATCCTACTAGATGGTATTCTAATGTAAATAGAATTCTATCAATAAGGTAAATAAATATTTGTTAATACAACGAACGCCTGGCCTTCTATTTATTCCAGTTAAAAGAAAATGAAGGCGACTACCTGAGACAAGAATCAGTCAAAAACTTTAGGGAAGTGTTCAAGGCACTCTACCAAGGCCTTCCGTATGGGAGATTTCCTCCTTTCACTGCCAATCAGCAATCCTAGAAGCTAAGCCAGATGATGCAAAGGAATACAATGGCCTCCGGTAATTGAGGCCATTGCGAGTAACATTGATAAAATCAGATGATGAATGCAGCTCTCCTTGTTGGGACATTGAGGAAATACAAAAGCGGCTCCAAGATCATGCAAGAGAATTCGGTCTGAAACTACAAATTGATGAAAAGAGTATTTCAGATCTAGCGAGTGAACTAACCAAGACGAGGCAGAGAGTGGTCAACTGCATGTTTAAGCTTCCACACATTGCTAGGAGGCATAGAAACCGTGCCACAAAGTTTCTTAAGATAGCCAAGGAAATACTAGCCAATTATGGAGCCTCTGCAGGAATGGTGCCTCTCGGTTATGGAGAAACACAGTTTTGTTTGAGAACATCTTAGTTTTAGTTCATTCTTGGACAAACTTTTGAAGAATTACCAAGCACTGTTTGAATCATTAGATACAGAGTTTCCCAGTTCATCTAGTGGATGCAAGAACATCCATGTAGAGTCTTTTCCTAGTAACTTATACGAGTTCCCTTGCTTGGTTTCAACACTCAGAGGAATGGACAGACAATTTTGATATTGAATCAGAAACTGGATTGGAGGGCTGGAAACTGAGCCAAGAAAGCTTAGTCGAAGCTAAGCAGATTGTGAATGAGAGAGAATTCGTACAAGGTGAAGATCGAAGGTCACAGAAAACATGAGATGGTGTTGGAATCGAATGGCACACCACTAGTAAGAGTTTCCATTTGGATGTGAAGACACCGGAAACTATTAGTTGTAGGAGAACTTTCTTCTCTCTTTGTAGGAAGTGTTATATATATTCATATTCTTTGGTTTAATCCTAATCTCTCATTAATTGGTCATGTAAATATGTCGTAGAAACATTAAATATGTAAAAAAGAACAGGGTAATTCATGATCTAGACTATTCGTTAAAAACAAGTGATGTCAGAATTCAAAATTTTACTTTAGTATAGATAACACGGTCAAAGCAATACAGAGAAAACGCTGGACCAAAAAGGGGAGTCCAGTATAAGGCTGAGAATAACGAAGTCTAGCATATCAAACAATTTAGGAACACAAACTGCATGAGAAGGTGATAAACGGGGAAGTAATACCTGATTGCTTAAGCTCAAGAGATCCAAATTTCTGGAACCACAAGAGACTAAAATAAGAGCCAAAACCTGTCATTTTTCTGTTTGTATTTTCATGTGAAAGTTATATTTACCTGAAATTGATCAAAATCTGTTGTTAATAATTCATATTGATCAGATTGTGATACAAAAAATCTGATGCATTTAGATGTGTACCTAATCTTTATCTGATGTCGTCATATATAAACCAAACAAATGTATCATCATCACAGTTCCCAGCAATTCATGCAAGCAGGATATAGTTGGTAGCAACACTGTCAAGAAAGGGTGGGTTGGTGGTGGTGGTGGGGGTGGGGGTGGGGGTGGGGGTGGGGGGAAGACGACTGCCATTTTTTCTATTATTCTTTTTTTGCATCACCCATTACACCCCCTGAACAATGTCTCATGTGCAAGACACGTGATCAGTTAGCGACAATTTTGACAATAATCCATGAATAAAATTTGAAGGTTAAGTAATCAAATGACAAAACAATTGAATAGGGAACACCAAGTGATTTTTCCTGTGTAGAACATGATCTGTTAAGGACAAATTTTATTTTTATTTTTTGAAATTGTCAGTGAGAACCTCAAATGCTACAAATATTGAAGGTTAAATATCCAAATGCCAAGAAAAATAAATCAAGATCCAAATGCCTCTTTTAAGTATTAGAATTGGAATTATAGGTACGAAATTTCCAACAAGTATCTGATCATAATTCCCAATAAATATCTGATCATAGTTCCCCAACAATTCATGCAAGCAGGAAATACTGTTGTGTGGGTATCAAACCTGTATAGGAATAATGCACACGTCATTGGAATTAAAGATTTAAATAATTGAAAGTTTTACAATTGGAAAGTTGTTGATGAGAACAATTGAAGTTGATACCTTTTCTATTATAAAATGCATTCTCTAATAAATGGAATTGTGATAAAATGATTAGCAAAAGCCTCATCCCAGGCTATGCAATGCATAAGAAAACAACAAGAAAGACAATTGAGAATTCTTTATCAACTTGTTTTCTTCACCCTGTAATCAGATTGCCTACCTCATTAGAAAAATACTAAGAATCCTAATTAAGAATCATTAGATCAATACTTTTAAAAGAGTGTAAAATAGTTCAGACAAATAAAGCAAAGTCATCATATCATTAATCCAAGAAGAATATTCAACCAGTTCATACAATAGTTCCAGTGTTAAATATGTTTGCCAGATGGATTTGCTTCAATCCAATCAAATCAAGTAATTTAGTGTTTCCACTCCCGTAAAATAACGGTCTTCCTAATTAAATTTATTTTCGTGAAAAAAGAGAGACTGGTAGGTTGAAATAGCTTTCAGAATAGAAGTCAATGGTTCTTCATCAATCTTTTTACAGGTTACATATAAAAACAGGTATACACGTGTCACAATAAGGAAGGATTCCATTGATATGAAAACTCAAAGAAATGTTGTAGACAAGAATGAAGAGTTTTAAATTTGTATACCACTAGAAGTAAATTGGATAAAAAAAGAAGAAGATTACTGCTATATTGTACTTATTCTTGATAATCCTCACAGGGGCTTTGAGAGAGAATATGTGAAGTACTTTCTCCAATTGTCCTTTCTTAACAACAATTAATTGGAAGAAACAACACTATTCTATAATATGGATAAAAATTCCCTTTAAGAAGATCTTTATCAACAGAGATTAGGGGTAAAACGTATTCACATTTATCAAGAGTCAAGTCCAATTCAATTAGTACTTTAGCATACAAGACCTCAAATAATTATAAATAAAATTACCTGCAAGACGTTCAGGTATGTCACAAAATACATTCAAATAAACCCACAAAAACTCCTCCATATTCGATTATCTGTACAATTTGCAATCCATTACTGATTTAAATATATCTTACAGGAAGAATTTTTCACTCCATTCTTTGCAAGTAAGTTCAGCCTCTAATATTTTAAGACAATGGAAACTGAAACCTAACATTTTGATAACCCAAATTTTGATGTCAACATACTCAATCAAGCAAAGCTGTTATTCTGGGGAATTAGGAGTACTTGTGTGTCGACATATGATGTAACCACATATTGTTCATTGAGCATGAAGGAGACCTTTGGGTCCCACTACTAATCACAAAAAATTGATTAATTATTGAACAGATATTAATAATAAACTTGGAATGCAAACATCCAAGAAGATTCAAAAGGAAAGAGAATTTCACGTGGAACTTTACCGTAATAAAATTTTATATAACACGAGGCCAATAGAGGAGTCTTTCCTCTATATTTATTCTTGTTCTTCAAAATACAATTTCAGAAAATGTTGCAAGCAGAGAGAATTCTTCCCTCCTGGAAAACCTTTAACATCATGTGCTCAAATCTTGATCAAACCAGACTTTATGATCCACAAATGGAATTTTTCATGGGGGATGATCTTGATTTTTATTCTTCATTCACTTCACCTGAAGAATCTTCTATGATTTCTTCAAACTCACATATTCCAACCATGTTTTCTGATGAGTTCTTTGATCTTCCAAATTTGGGTGATGAAATTCTGATCACTTCACCCATGGAGGGATTGGAGACTATTTCTAGTGGAGAAATTGTAGACATCTGTGGATGGATAAATGAAAGTCATTGTGAAGGAAATTTTTCATCACCTGTGGCCATGGAGGGAGATGAATGGAGTCCTTGTCTTTCAGTGCAATCCAGTGAGAACTCAGTGGTGTTTCCATTAATCAACGAGTCAAAAACGTTGCCAGGAGACATGGAAATAGACAACGGATCGAGTCTCCATCACCTAATAAGGGCCTATGGAGAGGCGACAGAAAATGGACAGAAGGAGCTTGCACGGGTGATTGTAAACTCCATAGAGGCGAAGAGCAACCCCCTGGGGAAGACAACAGAACGCCTGGCCTTCTATTTATTCCAGTTGAACGAAAATCAAGGCGACTACCTGAGACAAGAATCAGTCAAGAACTTCAGGGAAGCGTTCAAGGCATTCTACCAAGGCCTCCCGTATGGGAGATGTGCCCATTTCACTGCCAACTCAGCAATCCTTGAATCTATGCCAAATGATGCAGCAACGCTGCACATAGTAGACTTCGATATTGGAGAAGGGATACAATGGCCTCCAATCATTGAGGCTATAAGTCGAACACACAAGGTACTGAAATTCACATTGATAAAATTCGATGATGAATGCAGCTCCCCTAGTTGGGACGTTGAGGGGACAAAAACACGGCTCCAAGATCAAGCAAAAGAATTCGGTTTGAAACTACAAATCAACGATAAGAGTGTTTCAGATCTAGCAAGTGAATTAACCAGGATGAGAAAAAGAGGACGAGGCAGAGAGTGGTTGGTGTTCAACTGCATGTTTAGACTACCGCACATGGCTAGAACGAGACGAAGATGCCATGTCAAAGAGTTTCTAAAGGTCGCCAAGGATATACTAACCAATTATGGAGCTTCTGCAGGAATGGTGACTCTTGGTTATGGAGAAACAGAGATTTATTCAAGAACTTGTTCAGGTTATAGTTCATTCTTCGATGAACTTTTGAAGCACTACCAAGCGCTGTTCGAATCGTTAGAACAGAGTTTCCCAATTCATCTAGCAGATGCAAGAACGGTCCTCGAGAGTCTTTTTCTAGGACCTTGTATGAGCTCCCATTCTTGGTTCCAAGACTGGGTGGAATTAACAGAATGTTCTGATCTTCAATTAGAACCCGAATTGGAGGCCCGGAAACTGAGCCAAGAAAGCTTAGTCGAAGCTAAACAGATAGTGAATGAAAGAGAGAACTCGTACAAGGCGAAGATCGAAGGACAGAGAGAACATGAGATGGTGCTGGAATGGAAGGGCACACCACTGGTGAGAGTTTCCACTTGGATGTGAAGAAACTAGAAATCAATAGTGGTAGGAGAACTATTTACCCTCTCTGTAGGAAGTTGCTATATATTCTGATTCTTTGTTTTAGTCCTAATCTCTTATTGATTAATCATGTAAAATGTGTTGTACAAATATGAAAAACAGAACGTGCTAAATCATGATCTAGCCTATTTTTTGAAGACAAGTGATGTCAGAATTCAAACTTTCAGCATACTCTGGATAAAACGTTGGACAAGATTGAACAATATAATTGAAACTCTTTGTTAACACTATCCATTAATATCCAAATTTCTCAAACAAACAAGCTATAAAGGCTTCAGGTTGTCAAGATCCAGGGGTTCACTTGTCTGAAGGAATGACAGATTATAGCTCACAAGATGGAATAGAAAACAATGTCCACAAAAGTAGTGGATGAATCAAATTCCGAAGGAATGACAGATTATAGCTCACAGGATGAAAATACCTACTTCTGAATTGCAGAGAATTTGCACAAACATGTTCTATGAGAAAATTGTTAGTCCTTCTGTACCCATCCAGTGCTTGAAATGCCAAGTGTAGGAATCTATTAAAAAAATTGCCAATTGTAGGAGAGGTGAGCAATCAATTCTGGAGAAGTCATTGAGCACAGAATCATTAGGATCCTTAAGCGCATGTCGCAGTGTCTTGAACTTCAACACCTTAGGACTTAGGTTCTTTTACTTGTGTCACAACACCACCGCCCTCATTTATGGTGTCTTCTTCAATAGTGAAAAATTATAGCCTTGTATTTTTTATTTTTTCTCAGTTTTCCATCCTTCAATTCTGTCATCCCTCGCACTTCAGAAAAAACAACTATCTCCATCCTGAAACTCAAGCCTTTCATCATCAGCACATGCCACAATAGGAAGACTGACATTAGGCAGAAATATGAACTCAGGACCAAAGTCACACAACACACAAAACGAACCTTATTTGATGAAAGAAAAGAAGGATGGTGATTGTGGCAATAATCATCAAATTCAATTGCCTTCTCTAAGATAATATCAGTAAATACAACAGCCTGGCAACGGGAGATGAAACGGTAAGGATGTTGTGCAAAACAAATTTTCTCTCAAAAGGTTCATATTGTGTGCAAGTATCAAACAAGTGACGGGCAATTCGTCACAAAAGTTTCTAAACTATATTGAGATAACAATAGTCCTATTTCATAACAAGATAGAACTAACCCTGCAGGAAAATATGCAGAATCAACAAGAACCAATAATGGTTTTGGGATATAATTGTTAAACAGCCTCGTCTAAAAAGCTCAAATTTATTTCTTTAAATTTTGTTTCATCAACAGCATGCGCACCCCCGAACTCTTATAAAAAAAATTGCAATTCCTAGTGAAGATAATAAAAAAACCACGATTCTTGAGCCATTAAAGAAACAAAACAGAATAAGCTAAAGCACCAACAAAACTGAACATCAAAACAAAAGCTAAGCTTGTGAATTATAAGGCAAACACAATTTAATGACAAATTATGTGGGCAAAAAATTACCTGAAAATCAAAAAGCTTTACTTTATTCAACTCTTTCGTCATGTAGATATAATTACAGAATTGTTCAGTTCTTGCAATTTCTGGACAGAAGCAAGAGCCCTGTTCTTCCCCAAATCTTCTTCTGCTGTAAAACAGACATATATTACTATTACACAATCTCTTCCAATAATTAATACGAGCAGGTGCTTCAATATAAAGTGCGAATTCAAAGAACAACTACGTATGATAATAAATTGACACGCATGAGTAAAAACTGAAAAAGCGTTTCAAATACATAATGACGTCCACCATTTGTGAATGTAAGCTTGTACATGGGTTTTTAACCTTTAATTTTTGTAAAAAATGAATCTTGAACGATGAATTACGTCCAGAATTTCATTATAATGTATTAAAAATCATAAAATTATGTGATTTTACAAATAAAGAGTAATTATATTTTTTTACTCCATTCTCTCCCACCCGGCTCTCTCCTTGTTTATATTTGTGTTGGAAATACTGAAAATGTGCGCCTGAATTCCATGGCTACAACCATTCTCTTTTGAAACAGCTTCTAAACCCAACTCACGAAAATAATTGACAAAGTCTTACTCCAAATTACTCCACTAGTTGAGCTCTTCCTTTATCGTTTTTGGAATTAATTATGGCAAAAGTCTCCCACCTTTGAATTCATTTACACTTCTATCTTCAACTTTTGTCTTGGACAACGGTCTCCCCAATTTTTATACGCGCAGTTTATCTTAGTGCATGTTTGTCCATGTTTATAACTACTTATAAGTTACTTAATCATCATTTTCATTTACATATTTTGTAATAGTCACAATTTTTATCTACCGTTTATCAGCACATTCTCCACATAAATCACTACATATAATTTACAAAAATATTTACTAGTATATCACTTCTTTGCGGTGGGATCCGACCGTAGCTCTATTATGATGATCGGTTGATGCGGATAACAGATTTTGGAGATGACTGGTGGAGAGAGATGATTGATTGAGGGAAATAGATTGGCGAGGTGAGCAAATTTTGGAGATAATCGGTTAGGAAAGATGGATTGAAGCAATCGGCAAATTTTAGAAGAAATGAAGACGTAGTGACATACGGGCGTCGAAGTACTTTTTTCTTCCGGTAGCGGAGAAAAATCCATAAGTTCGTTATTAAATATACATTTAATGAATAGATTCAATTCATTTTTTCACCAGTCAATTCATTTGACCAACAATCCTAAAATTTAAAAATGATGAAATTATATTTCCACTATTCTTAAATAAAATATTAGATTTAAGAATATTAAAATACACTCGAATTAATAGTAATCCAATTCCTCTAATATTTAAAATATCTTTAACGCACTATGTCTATTGTTTTTTAGATGAACCACATAAATACAAATAAACGGAGATATAAAAAAATCATCTCCAATACATGCTGACGAAGACTCTGTCTAACTGATATGGTACACAAAAAAATAGATTTTATCTAAAAATCTGTCTAAATTTAGACGGACTTCTAGACATAGTGACTTAACAAATTTAAATCCAACTCAATATTTTATTAAAAAAAAAAGTCAGACGAGTGAAATAAAAATTGAAGACTCACCAATTAAAAAAAAAAAAAATTAATGTCACATAAGCGGTAATATTAGTTTTAGACGGAACTCATTGAAGATGAATTTTTAATTTGACCGTCTATTCAATAGACATAATGCCACATAGACTAAAAATCCGTCTATTTTACCTGCCACGTAAACTACAATAGACGAAATATATTTGAAATGCTCTTATACCTCCTGACCCTTGTCCTCACAAATTCAATACGGTACCAAACATGCACCCTTGACATAAATTTAAAAATATGGGTCGTGCTAGACAAGTATGTTTGGGCTCCGTCTTATAATTTAATCTATAAGCCCACAACTACATTCCTTCCCTCAATATCTTAATCCTAACTAAATTAAAAGAGTCAATAAGCGGGGTACTATTTAAGCGATTATCAAAAATGTCACCATTTTACTAATGCCAACAACTTTTTTTTTTTGAGAGCACACAAAAAAACGGCTTCGTTTTGGGCAATGGGAGGTGAAAACGACGTAGTTTTTATAGAGTTGTGACCTATTACAGATTTATTGTGTTAGACACCACATATCCAACCATTTTCTCTCTTTCTAGCTTCAATTGACATTTAGCTCTCTCTACTTTCAATCAATTTCTCAAGCTCATCGTATTCTCTCTCTCCGTTTAATTTCTAGAATTTGTAGCTTTTTTGTTCCTATTGTACTGTTCGATCCATATAAATGAAATATTTTCCCCTAGAATGGATCGGCTACTAGGATTCTGCTTTTGGTCAATATTTTCAACGACATGCATTCCAATTTTGTTTTTGTGTTTGTATTTTGCTATCCTTTTTTAGGCTATCAATGTCTGATTAGGATTAGTTCGTCTAACAATTTGGCTCTTTCCATCTTGTGTGTGGTCTTTTGGATTCGATTATTGCGATTCCGATTTGGTCTATCTTTGTTGGTGTTTTGTTATGTTTTTTGAGGCTATCGTCGTCTCGTTTGGACTAGGGGCTCTATATATCTGTTTTTGGTAACTCCAAATTGGTTTATATTGAAACGTATTTTTTATGATTAATACATATTAAATCAACTTCAAAATACGTTTAGAATATCCAAAGGTGTGTTGTAGTCTTGAATTTTGTCAAATTTTTAACAAAAATAGTTCGACGTGAAACAATTTATATGGTTTTTCTAGGATTCTAGTATTGCCATTCTGATTTGGTACCATCAAGCTCTAAGTTAATGTTTCAACTATTTTTCATACAACTGTTTTTCATACTTCGCAGAACATCTTAGATATTCCATATACCAATTATTTAGTTTTTCATTTAGGATGTTAGCTTTTTTGTATAACTCTCTTGTTATATTAAAACATCTACCAATTATTCATTTTTAATGAAATTTATAATGAATAAACAAAAAATAGGTGATGAAGAATTGAAGACTCATCTCAAGAGACAATAATTTTGTTGAGTCTTTTGTAAAGACCATCCATTTTTGAAACATGAGGAATAAAAATTTATCTCACTCTAGGTTGCATAACATTGATTTGAGAATTGAAACCATAAGAATTACAAAATCAAGCCATTTTTTCATATCCAATTTAGGCCCATGTTTGATTTTGCTTAAAAATTTACTAAAAAGTTGTGATTAAAGTCAATAATTAATTTTAATAACACATTTTATAGGACTCACAATTTTTATCAACTTTTCAACTACAGATCTCATTAACTTTTAACAAAATCTGATAACAAATTGATTTTTAACAAAATCAAACATACACTTAATCAAAAGATATTCGATTTCACCACACTTATTCCTCTTTCATGTTCCACTTAATGTACATTTCTAACATAAATATTTATTCTACATTGTGAAATATTCAATTACAATGATACCATATTGCACGGACAATCACTAGTACTATATAACAACTCATATTCTTTACTAGTCACCGACCGTATGGAGGTTTTCACCACTACTTATCCAAAAATGTAATATACTTCTATCTTCATCATCAAAATAAAGAACCGATCCTCTCAAATCTCCTCTTTGGAAATCCAAAATCCAATACTGGTAGTCCAAAATCATCATCTGTGAATTTATTTTTATGAGCAGTTTATGCAAATTTATTTTTTCATTCAGTTTTTCCACGGTTTATCTCTTTAGACAATAATCAACCATTTTTATCTCTCACGTCTGTTGAATTTTTATAGTGGAGGTTCAATTTTCATCAGATTTGAATTTGATCTTTTTTTTTGCAATTATTTTTTCAATCTGATTAACACGCCAATGATAATTTTTTCCTGAATTTTCATTTGCATAATATGAAGTCATTATTTGTTTTCTATTTTAAGAGGTATTCAGATCTCCATAGGCAATACCTCGCTAGCATGGGCTATGTTTTTTTCCCCCTTTTTACGGCTGTTGAATTTTTCACTTGAACATATTTAGGTAGAATGAATTGGATCATTTAAGTACTGAATGAATTGGATCATTTTCATAGAAAATTGATTTTGATATGTTTTAATCTTTTCAATTCAAATTATTTGGTCAGTGAATAAGAAGAAGTAAAAGTTTAAGCTACTTCTCAAATATGGCTCACTTTGATCAAATGATATATATCTTTGTCCCTTTGTAACATCCCTCGTAATTCTCTAAAAATACAACTAAATGATGAGAAAAGATAATAGAGTAACAAAAAGTAAATACTAAAAGGATACTAGCGTCGGAATTGCAAATATCTCCTTGTTATTGGTTCTAGAACTCAATAGGATTATATTTTTTGAAAAAAAAAATAAATTGTTTTCCATCTCTAACTAAAATATAATCGGAGTGAAGTGCTCAATTTTAAGTGAAATGTTGGCTTCATTTGATTTTATTGATGGCTCTTATGTTTTTTTTTTTTTTTTAGAAATGTGAAATGTGTTTGTTTGTTTTTGAAATGTGAAACTGCCCTATACTATACTGTGAGCTTCTAGAATTTAAGAAAAAATGACTTTATTTCGAAAGATATTGAACTAAGAGAAAGGGTTGAAGGTACAAAAGATAGATGAGATAAGTTGAATAGACGATTCTAAATGAGGAGAGGCATGCAACCCAAAAAAATAAAAAGATGAAAATTTTACCTAATTCTAATCCCGATGAAAATATTAACACTAGGGATCTACATATAATGTAATATTTGATTTGATACACTTGAAGAACCTTATCAAGATTAAAGGTTATCACTATTCTTTTATTATATGATATGCTCCAAGGATATATTTGTTTTTTTTTTTTTTTTATCAAATAAGAACTAATTACACACTAAAATATATAGGTTAAACGTAATAGATTATTTATGCACTGATGAAAAAGGTTAGGGGCCATTTACACCAATTTTCCTATTTGTTTCCAATAATTTGGATGATTAGTAATTTATTGTTCAACTAATAACTCTTCAATAACTTACATTTGAATTCATAGTAAAAGGGGTGATATAACACCATTCTGGTGTCCGCTGTCCACGTGGCATCGCTACATTTGTCACTTTTTAAAAGTGACTAATGCGACGAAACCACGTGGACAATAGACACCATGAGTGCTATATCACAATTGTTCATGGTAAATGTTAATATTGATTTAATTTTATTTGTTACTATAAATATATAATTATTAATCACTATTTTATCATTTTTTTCCAGTCATACTTCGTTGAATCGTAATCGGATCCTAAATAATCACTGACTATGAATGTTTACTCCGCTACAAGCACACACAAAAATACTTCTTTGTCCGTCACTAAGTCTTCATCCTTTCAAACCAAAATCCATATCTCTCTCTCAATTTCTCCATATTCTTCTCCATATTCATCAAAATCAAACTCCCCTCAAACAAAACTCTCTCTCTCATTCTTCTCAACTCCACAATTTATTAAAATAAATCATCTACGGTCGGATTCTACCGCAAAAAAAAAAAGCGGTATACTAGTATGTCGTAGTATAATAAATAACTACGATTTTAGTTCACAATTAGCATTGCAGATTTATGTAGGAAAAGCAGCAGTAGAACTGTAGAAGACCTTGCGCCTCTCCCTTTTACTCATCCTTTTCCACAGTTCGTGTCTTCCACTTTCAAACCCCCCCCTCCTCGTCCCGTTCTTCCTCTTTCAAACTCCCTCCCAAAACAATCCATATATCTTTTTTGCAAATAATATTTTCCGTTAAATTTCACTCATGACCTCAATTAATTTCAACTCGTTTAACGAAAACTGGTTCAAAAACCCACCAAAAATCCCATTCCAACCCATAAACCTCCTGCAATCGTTCTTCAAACCTCACTCCAAAACACCGAACTTTGCTTCCATATCCAACCCTTTTTCCCGAAAGCCCAAGAATGACCCCAATAAACCTGGAAAGTACCGCCAAATGCTGGACCAATTCTACTGGGAGTGCGATAATTTGCCGGACTATCGGCACACCCCGGAGGTCGAAAGGATTTTGAATGAGGACCCGGTTATTGAGAAGAAAGAGAACCGGACCCAGGAAGAAATTGAGGAGAATGAGAAGTGGTGGGCTGATCTTCGGGCTAGCCCGGTTGCTCAGTTCCTGGCTCAGGCGGAAGAGATTGCTGATAAGCTTAATGAGCTTGAGCTTAAGGAGAATTCCACTCCTTACAGGAGAGAAGACAAGAAATTGTGGCAGGTACTTTGAGTTATTTCTCTCTTAATAAAAAAAAAAATCTAGTTTTATTACTATCTTTTACATTTGCATTTAGCTAAATCTCTTTAATAAATGAGGTGTCAAATGTGAATTTTGTAAGGCTGTGAAGTTCATTTTTCTATTTGCCTTTGAATTTTGATGTATTAATTGGTTAGAATTTGTTGGAGAAGGCTATGAATTAATTTGCAAGTATTTTTATTTTTGAATATTTTGTTTTGACCAATCGTTTTAGCCGTTCTTGATTAAGTTACACTAATAGTTGATAAAGATGTGCCGGATTTGATTCTAGAAGGAATTAATCTAAAATTTGCTGATTTTAGTTTGTTGTTGGTTAAATTTTACAGTATTAATATCTCTTTGGTATTTTTTTTTCCCATTATGTTCGTGTAGGCATTGCCAAATGTGATTGGGCTGGATGGGAGGCCAATGCCGAGGAAGTCAATAAATTCGAAGAGGGAGTCGGATGATAAGTTTTGGGATTTTGCGAGGCAGTTCTTTTTCGGGCTTTGGGGTTTCCGGCAACGGCCATACCCACCAGGGAGGCCTATCGATGTTTCTCAGGCTATAGGGTACAAGAAACTTGAGAAGCGGTACTATGATTGTAAGTTTTTGTAAATGCAAGCTTTCATTTATTTGCTCCGCATGTTAATATTTTTGTTCTTTACATAGTTTCTCCCTTTTAAAACTTTAATTTTTTCTTTGAGTAGAAATGTTCTTTTTACATGATCATAATGACATTTGGGCAAATTTTTGGTGGTTGGACCCTGGATTTTGTTAAACTTTGTGGCCTTTAGAAATTGATTATGCTACATGAAGTGTAATGTTTTTAGAGCTCTGTAGAAATGGTTTACTTGTGGAGCTTGTCATTGTTTTGAACATGCAAGTGACATATAAGACTTCAGTTACTCAAGGAAATAATGTTCTTATGCAAGTAACACACTGAACATTCTTATAAAAGTTAACTGGAAAATGGTTATTGTCTATGTTAGTATGGAGCAATTTGTTGCAAACTGTGTTGGTCTGAATGAATACGGGCTTTTGCAATGTGAACCCTGTACAGGAAATCTTGCTTCCGCAAACTTCATTGCGTAATAGTTGGTTTTTGTTTATGTTTCTAATTTGATGAACCTTCATCTTTTACATTTTTTCCCACTTAATATAGTTTTGATCTTCCGTCTGTTCATTATTGCATTACTGCCCCCCATAACTCATGTTTTACCTCAGGGAAGTTGTTTTACACTTTGAGTACTATGAAGCTTTATAATTTGCCAAGTTTTGTCAGTTGTTTCTTTATAATTCTCTTGTGTTTAAATGGTGCGTGTATTTTTTGAATTTGATTTTATATACTTATATTGCTTTTCTCTTAGTTATCATGAGGAGTGGTGGGTTTTACTATAAGGATCGCTTGGGTCGTACAAGAGGACCAATGGAATTAATCCAGCTTAAAACTGCTTGGGGTGCTGGAATTATTGATAAGCATACTTTTATATGGGGTGAAGACATGGATGAATGGGCACCTATTGGCATGATATATGGTATGGAGCGTGCAATTGCCACTTGGGAAGGTTTGTAATTTATTCCCTGTAAATTGTTATACACTTTGTTGATAATTGGCATATAGAATGTCTTTTTGATTGAATGTATTGTTAGGATTCCAGTATCATTTTCTTTTTTGTGGATATACAATAAGGTGGAATCCATCGTGAAAGTGGTTATAATAGATTGACAGATTTCCAAATTACGAGATGTTTAGCTTCTTCTTCCCCTAAGGGGAAGAGGAGGTGTTGTCTTTATGAGTCTACAATAATTAGATATGGGGGAGGTTAGATGAGCACTTGTCCATTCACAGTAGAGCCATATAATTTTTTTGAGAATGTGAACATTGTTGTTATAAACTTGTTTTTGATTGGCTTTATGTTTACTTTCTTTTCAGTTAGATTAGGTGCTGCTGCAACAGCTTGTCTTCATAAACTACAGAAAGGTATACCTCCTTGGGTTCCACTCAAGGGGCACGAGGATAAAACATATAAGCAGCTCCAAGAAGAAGCATATGAGAGCAGAAGGCGTGATTTAGCTGTGCTGGAAGCTAACAACGGTGTTTGGCCCGGTGTAAGGACACCTAGTCATGCCCTGTTTCTTTGGGCAGGTGGCTCGGAGCTGACAACAATTCTGGAAGAGGACCACATGCCCAACAAATACATCCCGAAAGATCTTAGGTATTATCTTCAGCATATTATGCATTTCCCTTTTTGATGTAGATGGTTTTTGATACTTTTATGAATGGTTGCATTATTGGTCCCCTATCTTTCAAAAGAATCAAGTAAGTCCTCATCTAGTTCCACAATAAGCCTCCAACAACAGAAATAGGCCAAATCTTGGTTAAGTTGTTAAGTTGCCCTCGCATGTCCAACTTTATGAAATTAAGAGCTTGTTTGGTACAACTTAAAAATCTACTAAAAAACTGAAGTCAAAGTCAAGAATTAATTTTAACCACATTTTATGGGACTCATAATTTTTATCAACTTTTTAACGAAACATTTCATTGACTTTTTATCAAAATTTGCTGAGAACTCTACCAAACAAGCGCTAAAAGCTATGTTTCTCAGTTTGTACTAGTGTTCAGAAATTTGAAGTGGGGAATGTTTCCATGTGGGTCACGTGAGAATTGGATGGTTTCCACGGTTGAGAACTCATTATGCAACTGCAATAGGTTGAGGAATGGTGCCCTTTTCCCTTTTGTGAACGGCGTATTGTTTGTTATTTTGATTGGCTCAATCGTATTTTCTCTCGTGAATTAAGAGATCGCATATTTCTTACTTCACTTTACAGCTACTCCCCCTTATATACGAGTTCTCCTTGGCTCTTCCCAAATTAATCAAGTTTAAGGGTCATTCTTGTGAGACAGGCTTGAATTGGCTAAAGTTATTCCTGGATTGAGGCCATGGGAGGTTATAAGTGTCGAACAAGCCATGGATCAGATCACCTATGGTGGCGAGTGGTTCCGTGAACCTCTTGGTACATTCACAACTGGCCCACCATACATCCGCGACTGGAATAAGGACGTGATGGTATGTGCACGTCACAAATTTCTTATAGTTGATCTCTAAATCATATGTTGCCATTGTGAACATGATTATTTATTTCACTAAGTTATTGAAACAGAATTATAGCGTAATAATTTACTAAATAATTCCGTATGTCAAAACTTTGTAGTGTCGTCTAGGCCTTTTTTGCTGGTTCATAATGCACTAAATTATGTGAATGTGCCTACAAAAATTAATATCATGTTGTTCTGCTTTCTTTATGCAGAGATTGTTTCAGATTTTCTACACCTTGAGTGTTCAAGTGTACAACAAACTGGAGCGGACTGTTCCGGGTTTCAGAACTGTTATGGAGAAGGTCCAAGCGGATTCTGCTGCAAGACAAGACAGACGGAAGGCAAAGAGGGCTGCACAGATGAGGGCTGAGGAGGGAGCGGCATTATTTGGTCAAGTCAAAAGTGATCAATAACGCGCACTCTTCTGCTCATCTTTTCTGCTTACATTCATTTTTTTCCAGTGAAACTCGATCTATCACCCTCAGCAATTGATGTTGCATTTATCCTCATGTAGACATAGTCGAAAAGATTCACACACTGGAAATATACACTTGTTCTGACATTGAAAATATAAGGTTTTGGATTGATCCTTCCAACTGAACAACAATTTTGAGCTAGTAACTTGACATAGATCTTGATTAATCATCACGTTAGGCTTATTTTCTGTGGGAATGTTGTACAAGGTAAAATATGTGATTAAATTTTTTTCGGTCGAGTATTGTCTACTAGTTTAGTCGTCGTTCTACGTGATCAATAATTTCAACTAAAATTTTCAGAAGCATTTTAAATTTGTGCGTAAAGCTAATTTTTCTGTCTAGTTATAAATTGAAGCTTGCGAGCCTAATTTTAGATGCTTGAAATATAAAAGAAGCCCTTCAACTATAAATCTTTGTAAAATTGGAAAAAAAAAAAAGTATTTTTTTTTAATTTCATATTGATGCTTGTTTGATAAAGTTTTTTTTATAGATTATAAGTAAGAAGCCTTATAGAATATGTAGATAAAAAGTGAAGATCTTATGAAATGTGTGTAGATAAAAATAATATTTAACTAACTTAAAAACATTTATAAGTACACTCAAACATTTTGTAAGTTCAGTCCCCACAATACATAGTTGAGTGATCAAAGTTACAAATTAATGACATGTTTGGTAGACATTTTTATCTACTCTCAGTCTATTTTTGGTAGTGATAATTTCAATAATAAGTTCCAATTCTCAGTCTATTATTTTTATTTATATATTTTATAAAATTTATATTTTTTATTAATTTTGTATTGGGTTAATTACACTAATGGTCCACATTCTTTCAGATTTGTAACAATTTCATCCCTATTCTTTTTTTAGCAGATATCATCTACATTCTTCCATTTATACTCACAGATGGTCTCCAAATCACTATTTTTCATTATTCTGACAATTCTTGGACATGCCCCTTGACTTAAATAAATTAAAATAATATAAAAAAATATACAATGAAAACATTGCAATTAGACCCTTAACCTTTTTAAAAGTACAAATAAATTCTAAACTATTTTATTTTATTTCAGTAAGTGTTATTCTCCAACTAAAAAAGCATCATATTTGCCCACAACATTGCAATTAAACCCTTAACCTTTTTAAAAATACAAATAAATTCTAAACTATTTTATTTTATTTCAGTAAGTGTTATTCTCCAACTAAAAAAGAATCATCTTTTCCCACCTCCACCTCCACCTCCACCTCCACCTCCACCTCCACCTCCACAATCTGTTTGTATAACCTTCCAATCAAGACAATGGGGGTGGAGCTATTCCGGAGGACTCGCAGCATTTTGGAGGCCTAGCTGATCGATTAAAGCTTGAACTCGCATTTTTTTCTTGTATTTGGAGAGACTTCTGGGGAGTCTGGATTCAGCAACAAACATAAGAGTTTCTTCAATAGTGAGCATCGGGAATAAAAGATCATCTTGCATTACATAGGTGGATATGACTTTCAGTAAACTGGATTCCAACTGCTTGCCATTGAGTAAGATTGTACCCTGTAAACTTTAATTGGCCATGCGTTTTGCTAAAGCATCAATCATAGTAGATTTTCCCGAACCAGATGCCCCATGACGGCCATGATTTCGTCGTAGCGAGCATCGCGGAAGATATCATTGAGAAGACCTTCGTTCTCGTAAAAAGCGTCTCTCCGATAACTGGGTCGGCAGCTGTGGTGGTGTTTCGTCTTGGAATAACGTGGGCCATGACGATATTTGCTGCTGAATCAAACAGGTAACTAGTTTAATTAAACCATTTATTTGCAAAAAAATCCTGAATACCTGATAAAAGACTTTCCATTAAGGGGTTTAGCATTATCATCATTCGGGGTCGTTTTAAGAGTTTCAAAAATCTTAGAAGTATAGAGTCCCTCACTGCCTCCATGGAAAAAGAATGATTTGAACCTAGGAATGAATGCCTCATTCTTGTAGTCGTGGATCGATGCCTCCACTCCATTTTATCTTACTACAGACAGTAATAACAATAACCCAACAAGTATTTTCATCATATTTGTATTTATACATAGCATAATCACATTGTGTATAAATGTGAATAAATTAGAAAAAAATTTGATGGGTGTGTGAACAGTAATTCTGTGTATATGTATATGACAAAAGGAAGAAGATGACGATTGTTAATTACTTCGTTATCGATTCTAGTTTGCTAATTGCTTGAAAGATTATTCAAGAAGATAGTTGGGGTGGGGTGGGGTGGGGTGGGGTGGGGTGGGGGGGTTCTTTTTAGTTAGGGAAGAACACTTATTTGAATAAAATAAAATAGTTTAGGATTTATTTGTACTTTTGAAAAGGTAAATGATCTAAATGTAATGTTTTCATTGTATTTTTTTTCTATCATTTTAATTTATTTAAGTAAAGGGGCAAAATTGTCCAAGAATTGTCAGAATGGTGAAAAATAGTTATTTGGGGATCATCTGTGAGTATAAATGGAAGAATGAAGATGATATCTGCTAAAAAAAAGAATTAGATTGAAATCGTTACAAATTTGAAAGAATGAGGACCATTAGTATAATTAACCTTTTTTTATTCAAACATCCTACAAAATCTACGGCTTATAATTAAAATAAAATAAAATAAACACGGTTCCATACCGACCTAAAAACTTTTGGTATCGAATTGAGACTTGAGAGGAGAATCCAGGGGCGATCACGTGCCTGTCTCTTGTTGGGCAGTGGGCAACCACGTGGCCTAAACCTAGGACATTTGTTCCTCTCTCCTTCTCACTTTTATATATACAATTCTTGAATTATAGAAAAAACCCTTCTAAAATTTGCTGCAACATTTCATTCATAGTGATAATAATGGAAGACACAGTGACAGAAATTAAAGATTTGGTTTTCTCTGAAAATGAGGAAAAAGAGAGTGTGGAAGAACAATCATCAACAGGTGGGCTTGTGAATAATTTTATTTCCAATTTGATTTCACCTAAGAGTAGTCCAAGGGTGATGGGGGATACTAAAGAACAGTGTGATGATTTTGGATTAAAAGATGAGTCAGGGGAGGATCTTGGCGGCGGCGGCGGCGGTGCTGGAGGGATTGTAAAGAATTTAGTTGCAAGCATTTTTCATCAAAGTGAAGGAGGAGGTGAAGAAAAGGATAATGAAGAGGAGAAAGCTCAAGAAAAAGGTGGTGGTGTAATTGATACTCTTGTTTCTCACTTGCCAACACCTCTCGCAGGTACAAAGGCTGCCGGCCCTTTTCTTTTCGAGTCCAAATTTGTCGTTCCAACGACTTACCACCAAACTTTTTGACACCTGGTGATCAAATACAAATAATTTTTATTTTTTTACTTGTACAAAATTTGACATTTTAAAATTTGAGTGGTGAAACAGTGGGATATTTAGTCAACTTGACAATGTTAATTTTGTTGAACAGATGATGCAGCTCCTACAACAGACGAGGCTTCTATCCTAATTCATTCAATTGTTCATGACTAGGAAATATGTTCACTATTACTAGTACATGTCCCTTGTTAAATTTCTTGGTTTGTCGTTCTTCCTTTTGTTCTGCTATGTTCGTAGATTGGACATTAGTCGACTGATTATATAGCACTGAACCGTACTTGTGGATCAAACAATTTTTTTTTTAAAATGGAATTTAAATAGAGGAATACACTGTTTTGTGTATTTCATTGTTGACTATACTACAATTTATCTTTGCGCATTCACAAAATTCATAATACAGCCCTGGCCCACACAATCGTTCCTATATGGCCCGGCCCGTCTAGCCCACTGGGCTAGTAGGGCTGACCCACAAACCTTTTTTTTTTTTTTTTTTTGCACTCCCAGATTATATAAATTCATATTACAAAAATTTTAACGATCTATCAAGTGGGGTTTTCTTAAATATTAACAGGATTTTCACATCAATACACAATGAATTATAATCAAATGAAAAAAGTAATTGAACTGGTCTTTAGAAAAATTACTTAAATCTGGTTTAAGGTTTTGATATTTAAGGAAAACATATTATTACATTGTGTATTCAAATGTTAAGTTGCAACTGAACTATCTGTTTTCTCAAATCTTGAACATTTCTTTTGTTAACAGTAATTTTTGCTATGTGATACAAGAAGATTTACCTTTTCACGGGAAGAAAAATAACTTATTTTTGTAACTTACTGTCAAAAAGCTTATTTTAAATTTACTTATAAGTAAATTTTTTAATTTAAGCCAAACATGCATATATCTCAAAGCAATAAGACTAACATGTTTTTACTATTTATATATATTTTTTAAAAAGTGTCAAGAAATAGGTTACACTTAGGCTGTGTTTGATTGCAAGTGAAAAATTTGGGTGGAAAGAAAATATTTTCCATAGAAATGAATTACCAAGAAATTATGGGTTGGAAAAGGTTAATGCATTTTTCATGGAAAATAAATGGGTTGGAAAAGGTTAACAAATTTTCCATGGAAAATAAATTCTCCTATCCCACAAAGAAAATATTTTCCTTGAAAATAAGGAAAATGTGGCCAAAAGTGAGAAAATGAGAAAAAAATTTCTCTGGAAAAAAAAAAGATTGCAATCAAATAAAACAAGGAAAATAGGTGGGAAAATTCTTTTTCCATAGAAAATTTTTGGCAATCAAACAAACAAGTTGAAAAATAGTTAGAAAAAATTCATTTTCCATGGAAAATTTAAGCGAATCAAACACAGCCTTAACTAAAAAAATATTATTATTTTGAAAGAAAATTGATGTTTATTTATTGACTAATATATGAGAGTCCCAATTTTATAAATTAATATCTTTAAAAATCTCAAAATATATATTGTCTAAGTTTTTTTAAATTGTATTTAATGCAATGTATTATTTATAAAAAAAAAAAAGAAAAGAAAATTAAGACCAGGTTGGCCCAATAGGCTGGACTGGGACATCATATTTCTGGCCCGCACAAAATTGGGCTGGGCCAGTCAAGTCCAATTTCAAGTGTGGCCTTGCTCTGGTGGATCCATTTGCCAGCTCTAAATATAATAATAAGTAAATGTTATGGACATTTTATGTAGTTTAAATGTGGTACATTTATAGAAAAATATGGTGTGAATATATTTAGTTTAATGTTATTCCTCTTCAATTTGCTCCGATTTTCCCGTGGCACATTTGTCATATTTGACTTCGCGGTCATGGCAATATTTAAGAAAGAAAGAAAGAAAGAAATATTGTTTATTATTTTATGTAAAATGATTTTACTATTATTTATTGTTTAAGATTAGTGTGAGCACGTGTAATGCACGTAATGTCTCGTTAATTAAGAACGTAATAGTATTTATTATATTTTTATTTTATGAATTAATTTGATATTGATAATTTAAGTGGAAAAAAAAATTAAATATTAAAAAATTAGGCGATTGAAATCTAAATATAAATTTGCTTATAACTTAAAACTTAGTTTATTAAAATTTATTACAATAGATGACTCAAACATTTAATAAAATTGAATTCAATTTACTTCATAAAAGTCACTATTCTTAAGTACCATTTTTCCAGAATTTGCATTCCTGCTCGAAGACTAAGTTCATTCATTTATAATATTCTAATCACGTAAAGAAAGTCGAATGCTTTTGCATTAAAAAATTTCATATTTGCTCTAGAATAAGACTCTGGGCATAAGTATCTACAACAACATCTGTACATATTTTGGTTTCAAAGACGACAAATTAGGCTTTATCGGTAAGTGTACCAATTCAATCATCAAGGTGTTTAATGGTAGAATAAAAAGTTCATAAAAATCTTTTTTGTTGCTTTAGATGAAGCTGTGAAGATAATCAATAAGTTAATTGATTAAATTATTTCATGTTCGAATTTAAACTCTTAAAACAACATAATTTCTAAAAGTAAATAAATCATGTTGCAGATGTTAATTAAGCATGCTAGTGGAAGTTGTATATATTTTATGCAAGTTAAAGATTGTGGCCCACAAATGTGTAAACAAGTAAACAAGTCAATAAACATATTAATTACAATTAAAATTGTTCCATAATTATCCGTGTGTAAATAGTAGCATCTTAAATACAAATTTATACAGCGCTAAATAGAGTTTGCATTGCTAAAGTACAAACAAGTCATTTTCAAAAGTAATACTCTAGAGTTGCATTAATATTCAAAAGAAAAATGACAATAAAATTATATACGCTATTTTGTTATTTATTTAGGGATCATTTGTGCCAATTTTTCTAAAAATTAAGTTAAAATGTGAAGAATACAATTGTAGCTTTAATATTTGTAGTTAATAAACGGATAGTTCAATTAATAAAAGTATTTGAATATCAAGTTTGTGACAAAATTATTATTTTTATGTTGTAACAATAAAATAAAAAATTTAAATTGAAATAATAAAATAATTTAATAATAATAAAATAATTTTATTTAACATATTTATTAATAATTATGAGCTTAAATTTTAGTTATTTTATAATAGTTTGTAAAATATAAAAAACTATTTAGTACAATATCAATTTGGTCAATAAAGTGTCAATTAAAAAAAAAAAAACTCATTAGGTTTTTTTAATTTTTTTATAAAAAATAAAATTATCGGACCTATTTGCACATTTTGCAAAGATTAGAAATCCAATTACAATTTTCTCTAATTAAAACTAAATGTATATTTGTTTTTTTTATCAAATAAGGACTAATTGGGTACCAAAACACATATATTAGAGGTCTTCTGTGTAAAAAATAAACGTTATGGTTGATTTTTGTACCGAAGACAAAGGTGAGAGACCATTTGCTCCAATTTCTCTTTTGATTGACCATTATAAATAATAAATTTAATATTCACACTTTTTATATATGTAGGAGATATGTTTTATCTGCCAAAGGTTATAATTGAATCGGAAAAATCGAGAAACAGTTTCGTAATAGTTAAAAAATTAAGAATTTTGAACCAATTAAACACAAACGTTCACTGTCATTATATTTTAATGTTTGTTTAATTGTTTTTACCATCGATTGAACCCCAATTCGCCCATTTTAAAAACATTAATATTTACATGTCAGCTTATATTAGAACTCATTTCATGGGGGAAAAAGAGTATAAATTAAAAGTAAAATAAAAACTACACATAGTTCGAATCCAAGTCATTATCGGACAAACCTATTGACCCATTTGATAAAATAGAGTATAAATTATACTTACAATCCCCATCTTTTCGCATATGTAGTAATTTCGTCTCCATTTAATTTTATTAATATTTATCGTCTCAAATATTTTGATAATTCACGCAGATAGTCCATTTTAACAATTTTGTCCTAAGCTTAAATAAAATAAAATAAAACAATTTTAGTTGAGGTCCCTAACCTTTTCAAAGTACAAATATATCTTAAATTTTTTATTTTTTATAAAATTTCACTTAAAAAAATTTAAAAATCAAAAAAAAGAGCAAAAGAAGAGCAATTAAAGAAATTATAAAGAAATAAAGAGAATAAAAGATTAGAAGAAAAAAAAATCAATTGTCTTTTGTCTCGTCTTCTCCACATTGCTACCATCGAGATTCACACCACACACCACTGCCACCATTCAAGAATCATGAACTAAGGAAAATTGTTGTTCATGGGCAAGAGTGTTACGAAGATGGATTAGCTGCAAAAGAAGAATCATAGTGGAAGGGACTAGTTGAGGAAGATGATCTACAATGGGGGAGGGAAGAAGATATAAGCAACTGGGAAAAACCATATTAAAGGAATTTCAAATTAAGGAAACGACGACATTTTGTTTAATTAAAGTTATATTACGTTTATTGAGTTGTAATAGGAGAAAACACGTTTTTAATTGCATTGCTGTTATTTGTTTAATTAAAGTTATATTACGTTTATTGAGTTGTAATAGGAGAAAACACGCTTTTAATTTGCATTGCTGTTATATGTAAGAGCTGGAAGAGAGAGAGAGTAGCCATTGATTGAAATGTTTAACTGAATTCTCAGTGAAAATTGCTCCATTCCATCTCTCCATCTTCAACTTCTTTATTTTCTTCACTTTTCTATTTTTACGCATTATATATTTGAGCTAAGTTATCTTAAATCGAACTCGAAGTTTATATAATGCAATCTATTTAGCTGATTTTGAGTGAAATTCACCATTGAAGAAGTTTCATTCATTACAAAGAGCAAATTGAATGTAAAGTATAAAACTCCAAGTCACGACCACCATGTTCCCCATCGTCTTCAGGTTTCCCTTCAATATTTTCTCCAAATTAATCTATTATACAATCAAAATAAGCTATTTTTCCTACGTTTCAATACGCCATTTTTAGTCTATTATCAAATATGGTGGCAAAAATAGAGATTTTTTGTGCCTGTAAAGGTTTTCATTTCAGTACTTCAGCGCTAAAAAATCGACCAAAATTGAAGTTGAATTCTTTGGTTCCTACTAGTATTTCTCCCACGCCGTCTAAATCTCAGATCTTTTGCACCTCCGAATCGAAAATTTCAATCAAAATCCATCGTTGTCAATTGTAAAGATGATTGTTCTTGTTAATCAATAACATTTTTGATTTTGTTTAATTTTTTTTATACGTGTGTACATATTGACTGCTGTATATATGTTTTTGTGTGTGTTTGGGAAAAGAGTGTTGAAATATTTTCTCAAAATTTGGTAGTCAAAATTTATTCTACTAAAATTGAATAAGTTTTCAAATCTTGGTCACATTGGTAGTTGAAACTTGGAAAACATTTAGGTCAACTAAAATTGATCAAGTTTCTGAATCTTGGACCATTTGGCAGTTGAAACTTGGAAGAAAATTAGGTTATACGTTAACTATAAATTGACGTGGTTTATTCTCTTTTGTAGATATGACTTGAGGGTTTTTTGAGAGAAAAATTGTAAGCCTAGCATCCTAGTTTTTTTTCTTATTCTCTTTGTGGGTTGTACAAATAGTATAAATTGGTGGGTGCGGTAAAGTTTAGGATATTGTTTTTCT
Source organism: Forsythia viridissima (assembly GCA_030279155.1). Classification (NCBI taxonomy): domain Eukaryota; kingdom Viridiplantae; phylum Streptophyta; class Magnoliopsida; order Lamiales; family Oleaceae; genus Forsythia; species Forsythia viridissima. The sequence goes on along the minus strand of CM059041.1, from coordinate 43,407,008 downwards.
TGAGATACTTGGGAATTTGGGTAAATGAAACCTATATGATTGTAACAATTTTTCATATAGTGAAATCTTTGACAGTCCATAAATCTTTCTCTATCTTTTATATTTTTTTCTGTTTCGTTATCTTTTTCTGAACAGGAATTTTGTAGGCAATAAAAGAATTGGTCTCAATTCTCAGCAGTGTATCAGAGCATCATGTCGTTCAGAGTAGGACTGGGCACGAGTCGGGTTGGGTCGGGTTCGGGCCCAACCCGACCCCCAAACCAACTTGGTCGGTTCGTATAATTTTGAAACCGAACCGACCCGGTCGGTTAACGAAAATCGAACCGAACCGACTTGAATCGGGTCGGTTTGGGTCGGTTCGATTTTGCGGGTCGAATTTTTTTTTTTTTAATCCAAACCATTTGTCATTCTACTGTTTCTACATTCATTGTAATAAGATATGTAACAATAATTTGGCCAATTTTGTAAGAAAATAAATTGCTATATTTGAAAAGAAAAAAAAAAAGCAATATGACAACAATACACATTACAATTTACACATTTCATAGGAAACAAATGAATCGAAATATATTTGACCCTGTTCAAGATAGCAACAACAAGCCCACAACATAAGAATAATTCCAAATTACCTGTTTCACATACTAAGATACTACCACATAATTGCATTTATAAATCTAAATAAAGCACAAATCAAGCAACTAAAGTAAAATATTACAATTATCCAACAAGCAATAAAATAATAAAAGTAAAAATATTACAGTTATCCAAAACAAGAAACAGTAAGTTTAGAATCTCGAGAATTACAAGTTTACAACATTATTCTCTTCAAAATAATCCAATCGTAATTCTCTTCCAAAAACTGCGGTATTTTTCCAACCCACATTGGGAACAATATATCACACCAAATTAATAAGTCATTCGTTATTTAATTAGAGATTGAAAATGTAATAACTTTATAATAGAAAATAGTTAAGGCATAAAAAAATATTACTTACCTAAAACATTCAACATATGCATGAATCACTTCTCGTTGCTGGACTCTTTATTCTTCGTGATTGACTCCGAAAGTTCTATAAGATCGAAAATAATAATTGTACAATCAATAAGTGAATATACAAATACATATAAGTAACAAAAATAATGCAAATATGTAATGGTTAATTACCTTCACCCAATTTGTTATAATACTCCACATCTTCCATATAAAATCTTTCTTCACTTGGAGTAGATTTGAGCCAATTTTGTGTGCTAACCAAAACCTCAACCATTTTCGGAGTTAAAGAACTACGAAAGGGATTGAGGATTTTTCTTCCAGTACTAAAAGTACTCTCTGAAGCCACTGTGGACACTTGAATTGCCAACACATCTTTTGCAAGTTTGGACAAGGTAGTGTACTTGCTTCCATGTGCCCTCCACCAATTGAGGACATCAAAGTCCTTAATGTCTACGTTCTCACGAGCTTCTGACAAGTACCTTTCTAAGTCAATTTTTAGTTCAATTGAGTCTTTTGCTGCAAATTTTTCCTTAAACTTCGACAAACGAACAGAAGACCTACTAGAAGCAGTACTTACATGACTTGCAGAAGAAAATCCACTTGTAAAATCTACATTCCTAATCTCTTCACTGCTTTGAGTACTCCCTTCAAACTGAACATACCAATCATAAATACTCATCAAATTATCCTTCACCCCATCAGTCATGGCACGACCAACAACGTCATCGTTATAAATGTCACAAAAACAATACTCAATGTAATCCAATTTGTATCTTGGATCAAGCACCGTAGCAATCAACAACATTTGGTTTACATTGTCCATCTTTCTCCAATACTTGTCAAACTTACGTTTCATGTTATTAGCCATTTCACTTAAAAGAGAATCTCCACTTGATCTCCAACCCTCTAAATCGGCTACAAGTGAACATACTTCATGAAGATACACTGTGAAACTAACATTTAATGAATTACTAAACTTTAAAATAACATCATAAAAACTCTTAAGAAATTTAACAAAAATCGATGCATTTTTCCAATCACGTATTGAAGGAGGACCACCTCTTCTTCTACCTCCATCATCCTCCCGAAAATACCCTAAGAAATGTCCATCATCTTCTTCTAACCGCTGAAAAGCTTTCTGATACTTCAAAGCAGCCTCCAACATCAAATAGGTAGAATTCCACCTCATAGGCATATCTAGAAATACAATTGATTTTGATTCAATCTTTTCTTTGGTTGCACACTTTTTTAATTTTTCGTATCTTGCAGGCGAAGATTTAACATATTTAACTACATTGCGAATACTAATTATTGAATCATGTGCTTTCTTTAGCCCCTCACACACTATCAAATTTACAATATGTGCACAACACCTCATATGCAAAATATTTGCCATCCAAAACACAACTATCAATGCCCCAACCCAACATTTTTCGTCTCAAATATGAAATTACCATTTCATTTGCACTAGCATTGTCCACCGTAATTGTGAACACCCTATCAATGCCCCATTCTTGTAAGCAATTTTTAATTAACTTTCCAATTGTTTTACCCTTGTGATTAGATATGACACAAAAATTCAAAATTCTCTTTTGAATCATCCAATCAGAGTCAACAAAATGGGCAGTGAGAGATATATAATTTATGTTTTGAATAGATATCCAAGTGTCTGTAGTAAGAGAAACTCTTTGTCGTTGGGTGATAAATATATTTCTCAACTTAATTTTTCATCCAAAAATAGTTGGCAAATATCTTTAACAACAGTTCTACGAGATGGTGGTTCAAACTTAGGACATGCTACACTACAAAAGTGTCTAAATCCACTACCCTCAACAAAGCTAAAAGATAGTTCATCAAGAATCAACATCTTAGCACATGCAAGCCTACATGCTTCCTTGTTAAATCCAATAGTCATAAAATTACTCCCACCACCCTCCTCTCTCTTATCAAAACTTAAGATTTCTTGCTGTTTATCCTCAATTCTTCCCGGATATCTCTTACAATGACTAGTCAAATGCGTCCTTAAAGTACTTGTCCCACACTTCTTAGCCCCACAAGCATAAGATTGTCCACAATACTTACACTCACACCTAACATCCTCCACATTTGGATTTCCTACTATTGTGAAATGATCCCAAACCTCCGAAGTTCTCCTAGTACTTTTTTTTCCCCTAAAGTTGTTGGTGGAAGTGGAGGAATATTAATATTTGTAGGACTTATACATGTGTCTGTGTTTGTTGTTGACGGAGTTGCACCAGTGGAATGAAATTCGCCGTCCATGTCCATATTGAAATCTACAAATTAAACAAAACAAAAAACCAAAAAACAGATTATAAACCAAAAAAAAAAAAGATTATGACAAAAAAAACGTAATCATAGATTATAACAGAAATGAAATAACAGATTGTAATCAAAGAAAAAAAATAAACAAACAAAAAAAAGCTTGATTGAAGATATTATAACAACCAATAAAACAGAATTAAAATCACAGAATATATACAAAGACAAAAAATTAAACAAACAACAAAACAGTCTGATTATAGAAATTATAACAAACAAAAAAACAAAAATGAAATCACATTATAAACAACGACAAAAAATTCCGATTGAAGATATTATAATCACAGAATGTAAACAAAAAAAAAGGATTATGACAAACAAAATGAAACCAGACTATAAACAAACAGCAAAACCAACAGTTTAGAACAAAAAAAATGATTTAGACAAAAAATAAATACAGAATATCACAAAAAATAAAAACACAGATTTTAAACAAACAATTATAACAGATTAGCACAAAAAATGAAATAACAACAAAAGAAATAAACAGATTTGAACATAAAAAAATTGGATTAACAAAAAAAAACCAGATTATCTCGAAACTAACCTAGGTCCATTTCTATTCTCTGGCTTGAACTGGCGTGATTGGGGTGAGAAGTAGTGTTGGATGGTGTGAGAGAAATTAGGGCACGAAGTATGATTGAAGAAATTAGGGCACGCTGTGAGAGAACGAACCGCGAAGGCGTGAAGTTAGGGCTGTGGACGGAAAGGTGAAGACCGAAGATTGAGGAAGAAATGAATTGGGTTTGGTCCTTCTTTTTTCGTTTTGGAATTTGGGTAATTGATTATTTGATTAATGGATTAGTTTGCTTGAGTTTTGATTTGGGCAATGGGTTTTGGGCTTTTTTTTTTAAAACCAGAATTTTAGAATGAAACTAAAAAAAAAAAAAAATATATATATATATATATATACATATATACACATATGTGTATATATATATATATATACATATATGTGTATATATATATATATATATATATATACACATATGTGTATATATATACACATATATGTATATATATATGCACGAGTCAGTTTCGGGTTGGTTTCACCTCCCAAAACGACCCGACCCGAAAGCTGAAAATGGAAATCTAGACCCGAACTAAACTATTTTTAGCACTAAAAACTGACCTAAACCGACCCGAGTCGATTTGGGTCGGGTTGGGTTGCGGTTTGACAGTTTTTTTGCCCACTCCTAGTTCAGAGTGTTGGCGTACAGAGAAATTTTACAGAAGAATCAATTTTGGCTTGTGGTAAATAAAAGTCAAAGATGTTTTGATTCAATCTGGAATACATAGGGAAATCAACACCTATTTCTGACAAAGATACTGAAAAATCTACTAGGACGATGAGATTTGGGAAGATTTGGATTTAAAAGCTACAAGTACGATACATCTATGTTTAGCTAAAAATATTCTTGCAAATATTCATAGAATATCTGCTGCAGAAGAACTTTGGGAAAAACTTGAACAGTTGAATCAAATAAAGAGTCTTTCAAATCGGTTGTACTTGAAAGAACAGTTTCATTCTTTGCAAATGAATGCAAGTACAAAAATTTAAGACCACCTGAGTATTCTTAATGGGTTTGTTTCTGAACTAGGGGCTATTGGAGTTAAACTTGATGATGAGGATAAATCGTTAAGACTCATCTGGTCTCTTCTATCCTCTTATGAACACATCAAACCAATTTTGATGTATGGGAAAGAAACTGTGAGTTTTGAAGAAGTTACAAGTAAATTAATTTATGAAAAAATAAGGTTGAGTGGTGGAAATAATATTTCATATGAAAACTCATTACTTGTTGCTGAAAAATAGAAGAAGAATAACTCTATGAAAAGAAAAATATATTGTTGGAATTGTGAACAACCTGACCACGCTAGGAAAAATAGTCCAAAAGATAGAGCATGCTCGGCTAATTGCTCGACATCAGATAGAGACAATATGTCTCTCTTTATGGGAGACGATGATGTCGCTTGAGTAAATATTTACATCTTTGTGGCATATGCTAGTTGTCATAATAAATGATGTGTTACTACTAGCAGGTCTACATGTTTGCACACAAGTATTGGCTTGATATTAATGCAAGATGTGTGGTGAAATTGATGTCGATGGCTAATAAACTTCTAAATAAGTCAAGCAAGGGAGTTGCACCATAATATTTTAGCAAATTTATTCGACTGATGAAATTCTTAGAATTCATTAATTCTAAGTGATTATACTTATATGGTGGAACATGTTAATTCTCTATTTTGAGAATTGAGATTGTCAAAGTTTACCCCTTTTTTTAAGTATCGAGATGAAGAGTTGTAGAAGAGATGATTAAGTTTTGACTCATTTTTTGTCAAGGTGGAGATTGTTGAGATATTTTTTCAAAACTTGGAAGATATCTAGGTTGACTAAAATTGAACAAGTTTCTAAATCTTAGACACTTTGGTAGTCAAAACTTAGAAGACATCTAGGTCGACTAAAATTGAACAAGTTTTCAAATCTTGGACTCATTGGCAGTCGAAACTTGGAAGAAAATTAGGTCATACGTTAACTATAAATTGACGTTGTTTATTCTCTTTTGTAGATGTGACTTGAGGGTTTTTTTGAAAGAAAATTTGTAAACCTAGCATCCCAGTTATTTTTCTTGTTCTCTTTGTGGGTTGTATAAAGAGTAGAAATTGGAGGGTGCGATAAATTTTAGGATATTATTTTTTTTGAGATACTTGAAGATTTGAGTGAGTGAAATCTATATAATTGTAACAATTTTTCATATAGTGAAAACTTTGACAATCCATAAATATTTCTCTATCTTTTATATTTTTTTCTATTTCGTTATCTTTCTCTGAACAAGGATCTTGTAGGCAACAAAAGAATTTGTCTTAATTCCAAACATAGAGGAAAGTGGCAGGTTGATTGCTTTTGGAGTGTGAATGTGGGGGTGGCGACGGGTAGGTTTTCAATATTTTGCATGTGGGTCTCTGTCGAAAAGAGGAGAAGAAAAGAAGAATGGTGGGATTGTGGTGGCGATGGCTAGTGGATTGTGTTATTAAGATTTTGGCGTGTGAACGGTAACAACGGCTGTAGATGAGTTTGAGGTGGGCTTTCAAGAATTTGTAGAGTCGCTGTGGAAAGAAAAAGAAGAATAATAAATAATGGGATTGTGGTGGTGATAGCGGTCAGATGATTGTGAGAAGGAGGTTATTGCCAGTGAGATTTTGATTGGGGTGGGACAGTGGCTGGTGGCGAGAAAATAATTTTTTAAAATTTGATTGATTTTTAATTCTATTAATTATTTAAGCAAAGAATTATAAACAATAAAATGTTTAGAATTTATTTACACTTCTGAAAAAGTTAAGATCTCTAATTGCAAACTTTTTGCATTTTATTTTATATTTTAGTTTATTTAAGTTATGGGGTAAAATTGTCAAAAAAGACTATTTGCGTGAATTATTGAAAGATTTGGGATGATAAGAACGAAATTACTATCAATTTGAAAGAATTGGGACTTTGAGTGTAATTTACCCGAAAACAAATCTAACTTGCCTTGAGCACTGAACTAGGGTTTTAAACTTTTCTCCACACCTTAAAACTCGCAAGCGGCTGACTGGCTGAGAGAGGGAGGCGCCGCCTAGTTGAGCGTGACGCACCACCACCAAAATGGTCAGTTTCTCTTACTCTTTAACCTATATTCGTCATTCTGTGCACATGTATTTTCTGTTTCTATTTATGTTTTCCAGTATCAAGTTCACGGATTTGATTATTAGTTTTTGTCATACAGGTGCAATTTCGTCGTATATTTTGTGTGTTTTGAGAAAATGTTAGTTTTGGAGCCTTTTTATCAGTATTGATTACACAAATATAAACCTTAATTTTGCACTTGTATGTATACGTTTGTATCTGATACGTCTGTTGTGTTTATACAAGTACAAGAGACTGGGTGTACTAAACTGAAGAAAACAAATGGTTTGTTTTAGATGATAGATTGATTTGTTTGGGCTGATTTTTTTTTCCTTCTAGCGTCTCCTGATGAAAATGTTTTCCGTGGGAAATTTTATATTACGGAGTTCAGATGATTGTCATGAATGAATTACTATGCTTGTATTTTTACAGTCTTGAGTAATTTTACTATCTGTATTATAGAATGATATTTGTGGAAATTATTTAAGCCATATAGATTGGAAATTACATGCTAAGAGGTTGATCAGGAAATGTGTTAATTATATCTAGCCTAGCTAATTTAAAAAAAAAAACTTAAGAGATTGTGATTCACCATTGATGCATTCATTCGGTTTTGTCTAATTGTCTTTAATCTTGGTAGTAATTTCTCATTCTTTTCTGTCAATAATTCTGATTGGACTCTTTATTAAATTAATTCATATGACTATTTTCTTAAGACTCATCTTGTGAGTAATTAGAGAAGATCAACATAGAGCAGCAAGGATTTCAATCTAGAAGTGTAAAATTAATGTTGGCAACCTTCTTGTGTGCTCCCTACAGCATTTTAGTTATAGTTCTCTTTTACTGAAGCTTAAATTGCAAACTTACCGTTGTGATTTGTTTGTCTGTGAATATAATGCAGCTTCTTCGATTTTAAGAGAATGGGCATAATTTGATTAGTTTTTAACTAAAACATAGAAGAAATTCTTCTTGTCCTAATGCAGAACATTTAGAAATTCTTGTACTGATGCAAAACATAGTGCCTTTTTGGTGGTGACTTTCTAATGCTCATTTGTTAGCTTGATATGTAATAATCAATTCTATTGTCGTGTTGAATTACAGGCTAGAGGTTTGAAAAAACACTTGAAGAGGCTCAATGCCCCAAAACATTGGATGTTGGACAAACTTGGTGGTGCTTTTGTAAGTAAATTTTTCTGCTTTTGTGTCCTATTTCCAAGTTTTGCATCTTTTACACTGTGCACACTTGTGTCGGTGTTTGTACTCTCTTGTAAACCTATTTGCTTATTTGTGTTTGTTTTTCGGCATCCTGTGTGTTTGTGATTGTGCAGGCACCCAAACCATCATCCGGACCCCACAAATCAAGGGAGTGCCTGCCCTTGATTCTTATTATGCGTAACAGGCTGAAGTATGCTCTCACATACCGTGAAGTTATAGCTATCTTGATGCAACGCCATGTTCTTGTTGATGGGAAGGTTAGGACTGATAAGACATATCCTGCTGGCTTCATGGGTATGCACATCTTACCATGAATTTATTCACTTTGAAGCTCAATTTTCTAAGAGGTTTAAAGCTCAATCTTCTAAGAGGTTTACTTTAAGAAGTTCCAGTGAATTGGCTCAGGATAATTGAGTGTTTTGTCTGTTAAGAGATTTAATTTGGATGATGAATTTGATGGCTTTGTTTCTTTGGCTGATATCTCTGTGCTTTAAAACTTTTTGCTAGATGTTGTGTCCATTCCAAAAACCAACGAGAATTTCCGTCTACTCTATGATACCAAGGGTCGATTCAGGCTCCATTCTGTAAGGGATGAGGAGGCCAAGGTTTGTTTTTCTTTAACGCTTCATTCCTTATGTGTTGGTAGAAAAAAACTGTCATATTTTTATGACTTCCCTGTCTTTGTGAATCGTATTGCACATTGTACTACAAACTAGCTGACCCTGCCACTTCTTCAAGTTGTCTGCTTGTGTGATATTTTAAGAGTAAACGAACTTCCTCTTCTCCATTTCCCCACAACCGAGATGGAAAATGGAGAGCTAAGATTTGATGAATCTTCTCCTCTAAATTTGAAATGAATCAGATGTACCTATATTTACTTGTTCATTCTTTTGATTTTTTAAAACCCCTTCAATGCAGTCTTGGTTACTTGATCAACCAACTCCAGTGCTGTTTCCTTGAGCATTTTGTATCTGATTTATTGCGATGAAAGTTCTAACTCATTAAGTTTGTGGTTCTGCAGTTTAAGCTTTGCAAAGTTCGATCTATCCAGTTTGGGAAGAAAGGCATTCCCTATCTCAACACCTACGATGGGAGGACGATTCGCTATCCGGACCCACTCATCAAGGCAAATGACACGATCAAACTCGACCTAGAGGCAAACAAAATTGTTGACTTCATCAAGTTTGATGTTGGCAATGTTGTGATGGTGACCGGTGGAAGGAACAGGGGACGTGTTGGAGTGATCAAGAACCGTGAGAAGCACAAAGGAAGCTTTGAGACTATCCACATCCAGGATGCTCTTGGGCACGAGTTTGCTACCCGTCTGGGCAATGTGTTCACGATTGGAAAAGGTACAAAGCCGTGGGTGTCTCTTCCAAAGGGAAAAGGTATTAAGTTGTCCATCATCGAGGAGGCAAGAAAGAGGCTTGCTACCCAATCAGCAACGACAGCATAGATATTCAAAGGTTCTTTCGGACATGTCTTGAAGTTGCTTTTACATTATTGCTGGACTCGAATGCTGTCCTATTGTTATTGTGGGACCTCTGTTGGAGAAGTTCACATTTTGATTTGGATATTTAAGCGACAACTTTTGTCAATTAATTTTATTTTTCTTATCCGTGTTGATGTCCCATGCAAAATGTGACTTTGTCACCTCGTTGCTTTTATCATGGATGGCTTAATCTTGTTCTTCAATTACGTCTTCTTGCCAGTGCCTTCAAAGAAAATGATAGCTGGTTTTTATATTCATTTCTGTTGAAGGAAGTCCTATTGAAATTTGTGTGTTTATGCTGCTCTTTTGCTTTGTATTATGAGTACTAGAAATATGCTAGGATTACATGAATGTCTAATGTTAACACCCCATGATCACAACCTTTTCCTTCAATCCCAACTTTCTTTCTCTGATTCCATCTTTAGGAGAAAACAAATTATAGATTGAAAGATTCATGCTATTCGAATCTCATTTGATAAAAACAAAAATTCTTGTATGGCAACATCTCATGATGCCGTCTTAATGTAGTGTGAAAGCGAGCTCCAAATACATGAAATTAGAGCATGTACAGATCTTGAATTTAAGATTGTGAATGTTGGATCTTCAAAAGAAAACTGAATATGGTTTGCACTTCATGGGTCGTATGCAAGACATAATTTAAATAAATACACGTTCACATTTGGTCAACGCTATCAATTCGTCCTTTTCAACCCTTACCTTCTAGCACAATTTCTCAGCACTCCCACCACCTCAACAATGATGACAACCACCACCACGACCAGTGCCAATACCATGGATAGCACCCCAGGTTTCCACCAGACATCGGAATTCTATGAAGAAAAAGTTGCAGCCTCGCCCTCCACCCACGATGGCCCAGCACTTTGGCAAATCATGATTGCAGGCTCCATTGCCGGCTCTTTAGAACACATGGCCATGTTTCCACTAGTCACCCTAAAAACTCGCATGCAAGCCATTACTTCGCAAAACGCCAGCAATAACTCTCCGGCAGTCCCTCGGCTCGGTCATGAAACCTGAAGGCCTCGGTGGCTTTTACCGCGACATTGATGCAATGGGATTAGGCACTGGACCTGCTCATGCAGTGTACTTCTCAGTATATGAAACTTGGAAGAAATTTCAGTAAGCACTAAGCTGGAAATCCAAACAATTGAATGGCACGTGCACGTTCTGCCGTTCTGGGGTTCTTATGGATGTGGTGAAACAAAGGCTGCAGCCTGCAGTTAAAAGGGCAGTCCATATAAAGGGAAAGGGGTTGCGGATTGTGTGAAGAGGGTGGTGGTGGAAGAGGGGATTGGGGCTTTTTATGAGAGTTGTAGGACGACTGTGGTTATGAATGCGCCATTTACTGCAGTTCATTTTGCCATCTGCCAGGCAGCCAAAAGGGGGTTCATGGAGGTGTCACGGGAGAGTGGCGGTAATGGGGACGACGATGGGACTTTTCTGGTGCACACAACTGCCAGTGCCGCCATAACAACTCCCCTAGAAGTCCTCAAAACTAGTTGCAATGCCAGGTAACAAAGAATATAACTTAGCTCCTTTATCTTCCTTAATCTCATCCAATATTGATTAGTCCACCGATACTAAATATTCTGATTTGGTATGATGGCATACAAACATCACAAATTTCTCATTTTATTAATCTTGTTCAGTCTAACATACGAAGCATACTTGCATACATAGTACTATTAAGTTCTAGATTTTCCGTCAAATGCACACATATGTGATCGACTGCGTATCGATTAACCGATATTCTTGGTCTACAGGGCGTTTGTGGCTGTGATAGATTTTCTAGTAGTTCAATAGGTGATGTTATCTAAACAATCTTGAAAAAAAGATGAATATGGTGTGCATATAACTTATAATGGATTGGATTCCCAGAATGTTATTTCATGCCCCTGCTGCTGCAATATGCTGGTCAACATATCAATCAGCCAAATGTTTTTCCAACGAATAAACGGCAGAAATAGCTCTGTCAAATGATTAGGTCATATAAAGCTTAATTTGGTTGAGCAACTGGAAGAAATTGTTTGTAACTGTAATATTTGAATAATGCAAAGTCTTCTACCTTGGGATTCATACACTGTACAGGTGCTGTTATACTTGAGGAAAGGCAAAATCATTATGCATGTCATTTAAAATAACAGTATATGATTTATCAATAAGAATAATGACGAATTCTATGGTATTGTGTACATTGTAATATAAAATGTATAATTCAAGAATGACGAATTTGAAGTCGATTATGAGAATGCTTTTCGTCGCTTTAATTTAATTCATTGCTACATCTATCAAAACATTTAGTGATGTGTTCTTTTCTTTTTGCAACGACTCCCTAGACATTTTGTGTTGTATTTTTATGTTGCCTGGTTATTAATCGATGCTATGCGATAAATTACTTTTGTTGGCAAATGACAATGATAAAGAACCATTTGAGCGTGTCTATTGAACTTATTTAGTATACATTATTGAACATTATTTAATTAGGATTATAGAAAATCATTAATTTTTTCTTTGTAAATATTGTCCAATTTTTCTCAAAAAAAAAAAAAAAAAACTAAATAAAATAGTCTAGCATAACTTGCCAACCATGTTTGCCATAGAGATTATGACTCTATGTGTCACTCCACACTTATGAACACGATACCAAGGTAAACCCATGGAAAATACTTTTTTATCAAAGATAAATAGACATTACGTAACTTTATTGCTTTGGAAAAGCTATAATACGACTGTTAAATGTAAATAAAAAAGTGCATTTATACATCATATATAAACACTTTCGAACTTTTCTCAGCAAGCACCAGTGGTCTAGTGGTAGAATAGTACCCTGCCACGGTACAGACCCGGGTTCGATTCCCGGCTGGTGCATTCCTATCTTTTGAACCTGTTACCTTATATTTTAGTTTCTCATATGTAAAAAGTCCTCTGCAGCCCTATTACAAGTTCTACAAATCTGTTTAAACTCGAAAACAGAAGACAATTCCCACTAAATATAAGTAGCACGATTGAAATTCTTGTCCCGGGCTTAGGCTCATGACTCCAAAAAACTATAGTAACCTTCATTACTACTTGAATATTTGATATAGTGAATTATTTTATATACGAAAGGATTACAGGAAGGAAAACAAAAAATTTCATTTCATTTATTGTAATGTACAATACTATTGAATACTATGTACTAAATATACACTATACATACAACTAAAATTGGCCAATGTCAACATGGCCCGAATTTAGTGTCAAATGATGAACATAGACTCTTTAACTCGTTTTTTTAACAAATGTGTTAAAGAATACCCAACATAATCCACCGGTTAAAAAATATAAAAAATTAAAAAATTAAATTAAGACTTAGTAAAACTACTTTAATAAAACGTAACCCATAGATTGTATTTCTTATTCTTTATCACCATTGATGATTATCACCCGTCTATGTTGCAAGTGTGTTGACATTAAATAATAAGTTCAATGAAATGTGGAGATATAAAACTCATTTTATTGGACCTATCATTAATGATACATAGACTGGTAATCATCACCCGTTGTGATAAATATCATTAATAAAGATATCAACTGAATTCAATAATTTAAATACAATAATTTACTCACCTAAAAAAGATTAGTGCAAGTTTACATAATTAATAATTACCATTTACCACCATAGGATTTTGTGGCCTAAAACTCACCTATAAATTCATGACTTTACATTCAACACAAGAACGCCCACAACTTTGTCAAGTTAATAAGAAATGGCAAATTCTTCAGTCAAAATGACTCTTCTTCTTCTCATCGTCTTTGTTATGGCTTTGAGTTAGTTTTCTCTCTCCCTCTTTTTCCTTTTATTAAAAGAAAATTGTTGTTCACGTCGATCGGCATATTATACGGAAAGTTAAGTCAAATTTTTTATCGCTATAGGTGCGTTTTCTACTAGTGTTCTGTATTTTTCTACTAGTATTGTGTATTATTAAAAGAAAATTGTTGTTCACGTCTTTGTTATGGCTTTGTGTTAATGAATTTTGCCAGTGCATACCTCCCCGAGAAGAAGTAGCTGGATTAGAAACCTAGTGTTACTAGTTTTGGCAATTGATTAGGGGCCATTTTTACATTTATTAGAGATTTTTAATTCTCTATTGTCACCTCTTTAATAAAGTTTCTAATAAAAAAATTTGGCCTAGTCAATAAATATATAAAAAAAATTCTTTTTATTTCTCTAAAAAAAGAAAGATTTTGGATCAATGGAGATTCTAGGAGAGCTGCCCTGCAACTCCCCCTTCTACAATAAAGCCTTTGTGATTAAACTTGGAAGAAATTATCAAAATAATTATGGTTATGAGCAAAGATTTTAAGGTAATATAAAGATGATCATAATGTGTATTAATGGACAAAATGACTGGCCTCGAATATTTACGGATGTAGTGATGTGTTAAAATTTTAGTAAGAAAATAGTTAAGAGGACAATAAAACAGAACAACAACTCTCAACTATTTAATGGGTCGAGCTGCTTTGAAGCCTCTTTTTGGCTGGACCCTTCTATTGTGAAGGGGATGTTTTCTTGTCTTCGTTCATCTATTGGAATTTTTGTGCCATTATGTTGTTTAATGAATCTTTTATCCCATATGTGCTTCTTGAGTCTATTATAATAGCTCATATCCTTTACAAGCATTTCCTTTTGGTAGCAACTATTGAAGTTTAGGCCTTCTCCTCTTGAGCCTCTCTCAGAGATTATGTTGTAGGCTGCCTTGGCCTTTTATGGAAAATAAGGGGATTTTTTCATAACTTTTCTAAAATTATTTCAAAAAGTCATTTTTGTTTCATTTATTCTAAATATATTTTTTTTTAAAAAATAATTTTTTAATTTATTATATTATATATTACATATAGTAATTAAATCATTAATTCCCACATTTGATAGAAATTCATATATTACACAATCTTTTATTGTTATTTTGTTAATTATAGTAATCAAATCCTTGAAAATCGGAATAATTGGAATATATATATAACAAAATCTTTTATTGTTATAACTATCAAATATATATCATTTATATTAGAAATATTTGTAACAAATACAAACAAAACTCATGTTCTTTTTAATTTCAACATTTGTAACAATATGTGTTATAAATTAAGAAGTAAAACATCAGTGATACATAATATCAATTTATGTAACATATGCTGTGTAAAATAACATAATATAATCTATAACATATTCGGTGATACAAAATATCATCTGTAATATCTATATCAGACGGTGATACGTAATATCATTTGTAACATCTGTATCAGATTGCGATACTAAACAGAAATTGTTACAATTGTTACAACTGCAAAACTAACTCTAAACTTCAACAAGTTCGTATTAATATACACATTAGACTCTAAAAATCTATTGATACTGTGTAACATTAGTATGATATAGATATGTAATACAATGCCAAATTTAACAAATAAAACTCATGATTTCATCATTTGTAACATATGTAACACTAGTGATATAGAATACCAATTCATATAACATGTGCTGTATAAAATAACATAATATAATCTGTAACATATTCAGTGATACAAAATATAGTTCGTAACATTTGTATAACAATATCATTTGTAACATCTGTATCAAATAGTGATACTATAAAAGACTAAATTGACATGAAAGTATAAATATGAGGATCAACTTGCAAAAATCTAAAAGTTGAAAGACTTGAGTTGCAAATGAAAGAGGACAAAATTGAAATGAGAGATAAAGTATGTGGACTAAAGTGGATATATTATAAAGATGAATGACTTACCGTGAAAATAATCAAGGACTCATGCAGCAACTTTGGGTCAAAGTTTATCACAATTCACGTGGGGATTAAGGGTTTACAAATGACTTTAATACATTATTAATTTAACATTAAATTAATTAATCTAATTTTAAGTATGTAATATTTATAAAATAAATTAGTTAAGTTGTTAGATTTGAAATTATTTTAAGATTGGTAAGTAGTTCATGTAATATCTATAAAAATAAGCGTGGTCCCCTTCAGCAGGCTGCATCTCTTTGGAATGGACTATCAAGCCAGTGTCTTTGGGCTCTATACTATTATGTTTGACTCAAAAATTTTTGGCCTTTATTTAATTTCTTTTACCTTATTTATGTGTGGTTTTGCAATGACTTGGGCTAATTTGATCCTTGTTCCCTAGTTTCTTGGCTTTCCAGTCTTCCGTGTGGAATTAGAGGTGTCAATTCGGGTTCGGCCCGCCTCCGATAAAGCCCGATGACGGCTCTCATTAGAAAAAGTCTGTGCCACGACAGGTTGCGGACTGAGTCAACCCAACTCACAAAAAGTGAATACGAGTCTGGCCCATCAAAGTTGAGCCCATGTTGGCCGTAGTTCAACCCGGTTCGGCCTGTATGAATAAAAAATTAATTTTTTTTAAAATTACTAAAAAAATTTAGTTACCTATTGTAATTAAAAAAATATGTTAATTTACTAAATAAAAAATAAATAACAATGATAAATTTACATTTGTTAATTTTTTAATTCAATTTCTATTTTTTTTATATATATTTAAATACTAAAACAGCAAGCATCTGTCACATTTTTCACTTTAAACGGCTTTCTGTCATTTATTAAAAAAAATCAAAATAGGCCAACGGTTAAAGGCCGAACCGTCCGGGTCGTGAACAGTCCACCCAGTTCACAGGTTGGCCTGCGGTTCGGCTTCATCGACCCGTGAACGGCCCGTGGTTCGGGATCGAGACGGGGGTCCGATGCGAGTTCGACTGACCCGCCCATCTTGATACCTCTATGTGGAACCGTGTATCTCCCCTTAGCTTCGGGGCCTCAAGGCCCACTACACCATATCTTTTTGAAATTTCAGGCTTTTAGGGCTCAACGGAGTTTGTAATAGTTCATGGTAGGTTAGGTCTTGTCCCTTCCGATAATTGTAATTAATTTCTCTGCATTAATAAATTTGCCACTTGATCGTGGTGATTTGCCTAGAAAAAACTATACAAAGAAACCTAGGTCGAGAGTAATCGAGTCTTAAATTTATCTATATAAGTCACAAACTATCCAATGAGCTCGGGTGCCCAATCTTTTCGACGGATGGCCTACGCAGCCACCCTCCAGCCGGTCAATCTTAACCGGCCCCACTCTACGACGATGGAGAATGATAAGTACAAATTTGTACTTATCTAGGCCCACAAAAAGGGATGATTATGAGTTATATTAATTATTTTTAGTTTAATGGTGCGTTGTTTTCTTTATTATTTTAGGAAAAAGTCAAATTTAAGTGTCGATCTAACGAAAAGAGAGCAAACAGAAGAAAATGAGACTAAATTGCTAAGAAAAGTTACTTGAGGGGCTTGGCATGCAAATGTCAAAGAAAGGAATCCAAGAGATCATCCAAGATAACCATGCGATCGCATGATTGTCTATGGTTGCGATCGCAGGTCCACCTGTTTTTAAACCATGCGATCGCATGGGCAAGACGGGCAGTTAAGTTGGCAGTTTCCTGATAGGATTGAAACACTACAACCCCAAGATAAAAGAAAGATCTAAAACACGTTTTGGGGTGTGGAACGAGCAGTATAAAAGCTAGAGAATGGACAAATTGCAGGAGACGAAATTTTGAGAACAAGATACAAAGGAAGAATCGAAGATCGAGGAACAAGATTAAAGATTCTTGAGCCAGGATCACGTGTTTTATTTATTTTTTATTCTTTTTTTGTCGGAACATGATTGATACAATTCTTGTGTTAATTAACGAAATCATGTTCGGCTAATTTACTTATTGCTAGGATGAACGATGAAACCTCGTGTTTTTAATTAATTATAAGTTTTTTGTTTTAGTAGTAATTGCTTCTTGATTGATAATTCTTTATTCAGTATTTTTAATGTTTTAATGTGTGATCACCATTAGAATATTTTGTGATTTATATTGAAGTCGAGAGATTCAATATAGATTTAGCACGTGGTATTGAATAACATAGTATCTAATAATAAATAGAAATTGCCATTATGCTTTATAAAATTTGGTTAGGTGTTCTTGTGATTTAAATGCATATTTTTATGTTCGAAACTTGAATAGAGATAATTAGGTTTGCATATCGATATAGAATTGATTGACCATCGAGAGAGGCTTTTGATTATTATAGGATCACCGATTTTCAATCTAGAGTAATTAAGAGCTAAAGCTATTAACGAATAATTGATTAAGAAACGTGTAGGTGGATTCGCAAATCTTAGTGTTGGCAAAACTCGAATTCGTTCTCACCAATTTAATTTGATTATTGATAATTTAGATTTAATTAAAATAGTTAGGAATTTAAACCAAAACAAATCTGTGTTTTTCACATTGTTAAAACGTAAGTTATAAATTAATTGGTTAAATTGATAACTAGTTCTCGTGGGTTCGATACTCTATTCATTGCTATATTATTTGTTAACGATCCGTCCACTTGCGAGATTGAAATCGCACAACAGAGAGCCCACACGAACACTTGTCCGCCACCTTAATAAGCTGGCCACCTCCTTGAAAATGATTTCCGAAGCAAGTCAGATCCGCCATTGCCAATCCCGAACAAAAAGACAATCTTGTACAGTCATTTTGTCCAAAAATGGACCTCTTACTATATTTCACCACGTGTCATCTCGACACTCACTGATCTTGTGACATATGTCATTCCACTTTTAGTGGATCTTCCCTCGCATATCCTTAATTATTTGGAACCATCGCTAGGGAGAAAACTTGACCGCTACAAAAAGGGACTTGACCATATTGAATATGTTCGATTGTTTAAAAAAATTGACTTAACCATACAATATCAATTGGCGTCGTATGTGGAAACAATGTACTATATTGTGAAGAGCTGTTAACAGGAAAAATCCTCCTCTCGCACCTCCATCATCTAAGTCCGCAGTGCAGAATGTATCACCTCTGACCTAAGCACCTCTAGAGGATCCGTCGCCTCTGCCATTGTACGCCACTGTAGGCTAGATCTACAAACTGCAAACCCAAATAAAAACAATGATGGCTTTGCTCCAAAACCAAGTACATATGGCACCATAACTGCAATCCCCAGTTGCCCACCCTAATGTACCTTCAGTTGCCTAGCCTATTGTACCATCGGTTTTCTATGGGCTATACCCCCAATTTTTTAACCTGCAATACCGCCCACTGTCGTGGCTCCGACAGTGCCATGACCCTCTCTTTTTGAGCCCTAGAGCCGCAATCGCTTGTGCCGCCTCCTATAATAGACTTGGAATGGAAGCTCGCTGAAATGATGGCCGAGAGAATTGAGGATGTACTGGAGAAGAGAAAAGATATGCATCAACAACTATTTCTTGAAATTTGAGGATGCATTCGAAAAAGAAGTTATCGCAGTTCCATTACCAAAAGGGTTCAAGTAACCTTTGTTGGAAGAGTATGCAGAGATTACGAATCCGCTCAACCACTTGTGAACCTTTGTCGATTTGATGAGAATTCATTTCACACTTCAATCATGTCTCAATCTTTTCTACCAACTTTAAAGAGAGGGGCTAAGGATTGGGTATATACTCTAGCTCCCAAATCTATCAAGTCTTTTGATGAGCTGTCGACGCAGTTTGTTGCTTATTTTTAAACAGTAAGAGATTGAAGAAAACTGCTATTGGGTTGATGCAGGTCGTGTAAAAAACAAACGAATTATTGAAAGACTACATAGCTCGATTTAGTAGGGCAACACTCAGCATCAAGGATTTACAATGTCAGTTGTGGTCACAGCTATAACAAATGGTACTCGAAATTACTAATTTAAAATGTCATTATCAAAGAACGTCCCATACTTAATGCATGAATTGTTGAGGAAATGTGATAAGTATTTTGATGCTGAGGACACGTCATGATCACCAAGAACCTAAGAGACCATAGAAAATGAGAGTCCCATAAGAGAAAAGCTGTTGACGAGCATAAGGGTAGAGATGACAGCGATAAACACAAAACAAGGAATGACAGGAATAGATCAAATAGGACAACAGCCATACTTTGCATACACTCCTCTGGACACTTCAAGGACAAACATCCTAATTGAAATTAGGGTTTTGTTGGAACTCGGTTGGCCAAAGAGAATAAGTCGACCTCTTTACAATAGAGATCGATGAAGTAATGTTACTTTACAAAGATCATGGCCATGACACAAAAGATTGTTTGCAGGTGAAGGAGAAGTTTGAGCGACTCCTAAAAAATGATACTTGGCTAAGTTTCTGAAAGTTGGCAAGGAAAAGGAAAAGGGAAAGAGAAAAACAATGACACTGAAATCCTCTCCCACAAGCCGATGTGATCAACTAGCCAAGAGCCAAGTTCAAAAATCTTACGAATTAGAAGACCCAAGTTAGATGGTTAAAAAGTTATCTGAATTGTTATGTAATTTTGTTCTATTTTGTTTTCCACAGAATGTCAACTATTGGCCCGATAAAGGCAATAACAATTGTATTTCTACCAGTTTTTTTCCTTAGTATAAATCAATGAGATATTGAAAATTTTGGACGACAAAGATGACAAGAAGGGTTAAAACTTCCAAAGGCCAACAATTGATAAGATGCATAAATCTCTCAAATGATTAGGTAAACCTTGAAACCATATATTGACAAGGGCACAAATCTCTCGGTCGAGTAGGTATACCCCTAAATGCCAAAAATTGGTAGAGACTTAAATCTTTCAAATGAGTAGATGGACATCAATACCATATATAAACAAGGACACAACATATCTCGATCGACTAGGTAGACCTCAAAATGCCAAAAACTGGTAGAAGCTTAAATCTCTTGGTCGAGTAGGTAGGCAAAAATCTCTCGATTGAATGGGTAGACCTCAAAATTCCAAAAAACTAGTAAGAGACGTAAATCTCTCGAGTGAGTAGGTGGAAACCATATATCGACAGTGACACAAATCTCTTAGTTGAGTAGGTAAACCTCCAAATGCCACAAATTGGTAGAGGCTTAAATTTCTTGATTGAATAGGTAGACCTAAAAAATCCAGAAGCTGGTAAAAGGCATAAATATCTCAAATAAGTAGATAGATCACGAAACCATATACCGATAGGAGCATGTATTCTCAATGGAGTAGATAGACGTCAAAAATCAATGAGTTTGTAAGATGCGTATCTCTCAAATGAGTATGTGGACTTTGAAACCATAGATTGACTTAGCCTCGCTTAAGCATATCGAAACAAGCTACTCAACTCCGCCTGGGGATGGTAAGACTTAGCCCTGCCTGAGCACAACACAACAAATTACTTGGCTCCAGCTGAAAGTGGTAAAACGCTCTATCTGTGGATCTCATGAAATGTGTGGTTAAAATTAATTGTTGACTTTTGACTATAATTTTTTAGCAAATTTTAATCTGGATCAAACGAGCACTTACAAAATCCCATCTAACTAGCTTATGAAGATTTCATAATAATTGTTTCTTATATTTTGACACATAATGAAGTGTATATATGCGTAAATAGCTTAACTAGAAGTATTGAATGTGCAATTTACAAAGAAAATAAGAATATGAATATAAAATGGGGGGCCGAGGGGCTTGACACCCAAATCGTCAAGGCAAACCACCTACAGTGGGTGAAAAGTCAAAAATTGGCTAAGCAAGACCCCCCCACTTGTCTGAACCCCCAAAGTGGGTAATTAAAGAGTTAAAAATTGGCTAAGGCAAAACATCCCAAGTGGGTCTCAAATCCTTAGTGGTAAAAAGACAAAAATTGACTAAGGTAAAAACACCTCCAAATGGGTAAAAAGTCAAAACTTTGCTAAGGCAAATCCACTCCCATTAGGTCTAAACACCCATGTGGATAAAAAGCCAAATATTGGCTAAAGCAAACCCCACCCCCAGTTGGTTTTTCCACCCGGTCGAAGATGACCCGCGCTCGAGATCGTAAATATGATGTTAAAGTATCTCATAACGACTCTAGACATTTATATATGATAATAAGCTAATATAACTACTTCTTAATGACAAAAATTAACAACTAGTAGGGCAACTTAATTATGATGATAGGTGATTTTCAGCTAACCTCAATTATTAACTAACTTAATTTTGCACGCATTTGTTTTGAGAAAATAAAAAAGCTAAACCTTATTCGATCAACTTAAACCATAAACGACGACGAAAATAACCGACTCCCATGAGAAACATGACCACCCATTGACGAGTAGCCCAAACAACCACCTGTCAGTCACTAATTGAAGACATTAGAGCTCGACCGCCTCCTTTTGCTGGCAGTTGGCCTATGTGATCACCCACCAACTGGTTGAGATCGTCCGCGCCCTTTGGCTGGCGAGCAGCCTACATAGCCATTCGCAAGCCGGTCAAGGTCGACTACCCCTCAGGCAGGCTGGCGAGCAGCCTACACAGAGACTATTTCATGCGGTCCCCTCGTCCAAAACGAACCTCTCGCCATATGTCATCGCATATCCTCCCGACACTTACTGATCTTGTGAAATGTGCCCTCTACCCTTTTTGGATTTTCCACCACATGTCCTTAATAGATGCGCATATAAATACCTCACGACACTTAAGGTAAATTCCAATGACATCAGTGGCGGATCCAGGAATTTTTTGAGCCCGGACTACTACTGAAAAAAAAATCGTACGGGCTGTTATTAAGAATTTTTTTTTTTTTTTTACACTGAAAAAAACAACATTTTCCGGGGCGGGTCCGGGCTGTAGTCAGGGCCCACCCCCCCCCCACCCCACCCCAAATCCGCCCCTGAATGACACCCTTTTAGTACTTCATATTTTGTTCATTGTATAGATTTTTTCTAAAATTATTATCTTCAAAGTACTAATTCTCACGCTAGAGGAAGAACAGAAGATTTAGCTCCGCTCTTCTTTGCAGGTATTGGGATAGCTTGGAACCATTGCTAGGTAAAAAAAAAAAAAAAATTGGCCACTACAAAAATAGACTTGACCATACAGAATAAGCACGATTGTCTAAAAAAGTGACTCAACCATATATACAACATTATTGACAAAATTTTATATTGACTGTTAGCTTTTGAGAGAGAGAGAGAGAGAGTTAGTGGTATACCCAAAAAAAAAATGAAACTACTAATGGAGGCACCAAAAAAGCAATGAAGTTGACTAGTTGTGCCACTTTCTTAATGTTAGGTACTTAGGTTCAAAGACGACAATAAGTATTGAGAGCACTTCTTGTAATGACACCATTCGTGCCTATATATATATAATATATAATATATGATTTGTAATGACAGATTAGGTAGGAAAAGGGCATGTGGTTCCAAGAATCCGAGGTATCACCTTCAACATATGTTTAACCAATTAAACAAAGCAATACACCATATGAATATCACATTTGTTTCCCCACGTAAAAAATGATGTTGAGAGCTGTCTGTCCAATCAATTAGTTAAAAGAGAATTAAGCTCTAAATTTAGATGATTGTTTACTAATATGTGTTTATTAATCTTTAGTTATCGAGTTTAATTAAAACCAAATGACTCATAATCTCAATACACACACGCACACACACACTCTCATATATTTATATACATATGTATATATAAATATGTATGTATATACTTATGTATAATCTTCTTTTAAACTTTTTTCACAAGATGCTTTTTTTCCTTTGGTTTATCATTCATAATCTATAGTTGCTTCTTTATTTAAAGATGAAGAATTTATATGCCCTTCATTTTCAACTTTATGTTTAAAACGTGTTCACGTGTGCCAATAATTTGGGTGATTTAAAAGGGAGTAAATGTAATAATATGATTTCTAGAGTTCTTCGCTTTGTGAGTTTTTGTTTATCTGACTTGAATTTTGATTAGGTTCATCATAAAGTAGGAGTTGAGTCGAGTCGAGGTCTAGTAAGGGTCAAGTTGACCCTACATTAAGTGTGACTAAGAAGAAGAGTATGCTCCGATCGGAAACTAACACCTATTAGCCTATAGGGAATTTGGCGCAAATGGTCCCTAACCTTTTACTTTAGTGCAAAAATAGTCCCTAACATTTATTTTTAGGCACATAAATTCCTAACTTATGTATTTTAGTGCACAATTGATCCTTATATGATGAAAAAGATAAATATGTCCTTAATTTTAATTAGAAAAAATTGTAGTTAAATTCCTAACATTTACATAATGTGCAAATAGGTCATGTACATTTATTAAATAATATTTAATTTTGCATGCTAAATATATAATTATAGTCATGTGAATTAAATTTGTCATGAGAGAAAATTATAAAATTATTGTGCTTTAAATATATATAATTGCTATGTGATGTGAAAAATTTGAATAAAAATTAAGTTAAATAAATAACAAAATGATGTATATAATTTTATATTATTGAACCAATCTTATTATATTTTTACTTAACATAAAAATAAAAATAATAATTAATTTACACATTATGTGTTGTTTAATTTTAAACGATAATAAAATGATAAATTAAAATATAAAGAATACAATTGTATCTATAATATTTGTAGTTAATAAACATATAGCTCAATTAAATAAAAGTATTTAATTATCAAGCTTGTGAGAAAGTTTTTTTTTGTTATAACGATAAAATAAAAGTTTAAATTTTAAATAAGGTAATTACTTAATAATAAAAATAATTTATGAGCTTAAATTTTAGTTATTTTACTATAGTTTGTAAAATATACAAAATAATTTAGCATATTATCAATTCGGTCAATAAAGTGTTAATTAAAAAAAAACTCATTAGTTTTCTTTAATTTTTTATAAAAAAATAAAAATATCGGATATATTTGCACTTTTAGCAAAAGTTAGCAACCAAACTATAATGTTCCTTTATTAAAATTAAGACTATATTAGTTTTTCTCATCAATTAAGAAGTTACACTCTAAAACACATATGTTAGGAATTTCTATGTCAAAAAATAAACGTTAGAGATCTTTTGCGTCAAAACCCTAACCTAGATATAAGAATCAACGTTGTAGAAGGAAGTTAATGAGCGAATACTTAATGATCCCATTAGTTTAGTTTAAACCACACATAAACCACTTTATTATCCACATTGTAAGTGGATTAAGACTTCATTGATCATACGTAAGAGTGAATAACATGCGTGCAAGATATGTAGAATTATTATAAGATGCACCATTAACAATTATTATATTAATTAATATATCGTTTATCTTGCGGTCGAATTTGACAGTATTAAAATAAAGATTAGGTGGATAAGAGAATACGTTGTTCACGTTGAAGATTGAAAAATAGAGATTGATAGAAGTTGATGAGTGACCGACGGTGAATAGCAAATAGGAAAAGTTTTGAGAAGGAAAGATTTGAAGAACAACGTTAATGGAGAAGAGAAACCGAGTTGAGAATGAGAGATTTGAGGAGATGAAAGATTGTTATCTAAAATGATAAAAATAGACGTATATTTGTTTTTATGGTAAGTATGTGTGAAAAACTTTCTACGATCGTTGGTTAACCAAAACACGAGAACTGCCTATAAATTATAATTTGACAACAGGATACAAAAATAATGATTGATATAAAGTCAAGCGTAGCATTAATTTATAATGTGAAAAATAAATAAGTTCAGAAAAAGAAATTTCATGAAGAAAATAAGTAAAATTATGATGAACTTATCCTCTTTTAGCCAATCATAATGTGATGACCTCACGTGAAAATGGAAAGACAAAAAAAAAAAGTAGGGTTTTTCTGAGTGGGGAGAAAGTGGAAACAAAGCACACACATATATGGTACCAAGAACTTGAAACTCTATGATTACATAGCTTAAACCTTTGAAAATTATGCATCAACTTGCATTATTTTTCGTTGCATGTTTTTAGTGATTCTTGAATACGCATGTTTTCATATTGTTTAGTCCTATCTAATATTGTCTCATATTAATGTACCTTAAACAACATGTGAACAGAATTATTACGTTGCACCTCTATGATCGCATATCATCTCCTTCTCGTTCTTGTTCTCCTAGACACGCACATATATATAGCATTATAGCTTGTTCCAAGTTTTGGGACCAAATTATACATGTTTCAGAAATATTTTATCAAATGATAAACCTTGCAATAACGCGTTTGAAAACCTAGTAAAAGTAGTAGTTTTTTTGTGAGCCAAAAAAGAAAGCGTGTTATGTGCGTGTGTAGAGAGAAGAGAGAGAGAGAAGGGCCAACATGAATTGACAAGGTGTTCTATGAGGTGGGTTAATGGTGCGGGGAGCACCCCCATTAATTCTTTGCATGTCACTCTCAACTGAATAAATAGACACCCCATATATATATTTTGATGCGCAATGTGAAAGAATATAATGTTTGGTGAAAAATAGTGAAGCCGTTAAGTCCAGCCCCCTCCGTACCAAACAAACCCCTCTTCTTATTCTTCAATTTGCACTCAAAACTCTCTCTCTTGCTCCTCCTTCTTAGTCGTTTTCTTTTATTTTGGGTGGTGAGGGGTAGGGTAGGAATGCTGTTCTTCTAAGAATGAGTATCAAAATAATATAGTACGTTAATTCGAGACAATCTTGACTTTCAATTTAAATTTCCGGAGAACACAAACCTCCATAAACATAAAAATGCTATTCATATCTAACCAATGTGGTAATATCAAGTGTCAAGTGGGTACCATAATTATTACCCACCATGTGTGTATATCATCTTTCATTCATATCTTTTACACTCTTTAAATAGAGATACAAAAATCCATGAATTCCTAGAAAATGGACAAACCCATCCACTAATGAATAGAATACTCCAATTACTCTAATAAATATCTTCACTCATTCAATCTAAAATAATTCAAAAAAATAAAATCTTATAATTGTAAATAAAAGATATCAATAGAAATAACTTTGGTTAAAATTAAAATAAGCTTGTAACCGGGTGGGATCACCTTTTGAGCATTTGAAATGCACAATTAATTTAGACAATGAAATGATTTACAAGACTCATGAAGTTGATAATCAAGACTTTGTTCACATGAGCGACAATGGAAAAAGTTATTTCAAATAGAAATGATCATAATCGCTATATATTTTATTGAGTCCATCTGTCATATATAGTATGCTTGATACATTAGACTTGAAGAGGATTACACAAGAAAAAGAAATTCAAATTGTATTAGTATTATTCGGTTTTATATACCAAACGTGCTCTAGATGTTTGGAACCGACAACCATTCTAAGCATAGGTCCAAATTTCTTCAAATATATTTTTGAATTAATTCGAGATTAAGAAAATTTCAAATCACAAATTTCTTCAACTATTCTTGTTTCTTATTTTACCTTTGTGGTGGGCTACACTTCCCCACTATACATGAATGCAACTTAACATTACTATGGAGGAAAGGTATATGTGATGCAAGTGTAGCCACGAATTTTCATTTTTTATCATTGTCTTCTTTTGTTGTTTAGTTTATTTTGTCTCACCTTGGCTGATTTGCAAGATGATCTCTAGATGGTTTGTTTACTAATATATTATAAGTTACTGTTGAAAAAATATGATTACCTCATATTTTTATATTTTTTAATTTGGATTACTTAAATTTTATTGCTGATTTTTAATGTCGAAAGTGGAAGTAAACGTGTACGTTCTGACTGGACACGTTAGTGCTAGTTTTAACTGACTGAGATGATAAACAGATTTTTTCCAGATTATATGAGCTGGAAATTTTATTCAGTTTCCTTATATGTTATGATCTGATTTCGTGATAAATATGTACAGTTCGTGTTTTCTAGATCATATACCATCTCTTATATTCTTGAATTTGTTTAGGAAGAAAATATTTAGGGATAATCTTGACTATTCTAAATACTTTCTTTATACAAATCTTAGAAATCTTTTTGTATTTTTTCTCATATTCTTATCACCCTTATTGCAAACTTTTAGATAAGAAATAATTCATAATTTGATTATTACTTTACCTATAAGTAAGAGTAAACATCAATATAGAATAAAGTTTTCAAATTACAATTATTGTTTTTGTTCACCAAACTCTTTCTCGGTCGAATTCATGAAGGATGGACAAGAAATAAAGCTTCGTTGATTAAGTTTTCAAAGTTAAGGTTTTCTTCAAACTCATTGAAGAATACAAAATAATTGGTGCTCAAGGAACGATTTCATATTTTGATTAATCTAATTGTGCGTAAAATTAATAACGGGGATTCTTAATCCAAGTAGTGGTTGCGGCCAAGTATAATATGAAAGTGATGATAAAAGTCAAGATCAGTGTGTTTGATTCCACGTCATCAATAAGTCAAAAGAAGAAGTATCAAAGAAAAGTTGATCGAAGTTCTTTTGATTGTTATTTTGTTAATTTTGTGAAATTACAAAAACTGGATACCATTGTATTTTTAATCAAAATTATTAGCGGATTGTTTTTACACATGGCTTGGGAGCCCGCGAATGTTTCCCTTCAGGATTTACCACTTTATATCGTGTGTTCGTGTTTAATTCTTTAAATTCTTCTACTTAACAAACTGCTCTTAAACTAACACTATTAAAGACCTACTTGTGTGATTCAGAACTAATATCAATGTCACTTGCCAATTCTGATTGTCGTTCTGTCTACTATTTTTAAATTAAGATTAAAACTGAATTTAATTTAATTATTCTAGGTTCTAAAACTTTCAATTATTTCTTGCTGCATTATTTCATTTAGTTTAGCAGGACATCATCATCAATGACCGTAGGGAGTTTTTCATCCCTACTCATGATAAAAAAGACTATACGTTTTGACACCTTCACCATTTTGGAAAAAAAAATCTCTCGTCTACTCAAATCTCTCATTCTCAATTCTATTTCTCTTGACCATTCACTATTGGTCTTCAAATCTCTCATTCTCAACTTTGTTCCTTCTCGTTATTCACCACCGGTCACTCACCAACTTCTATCATCTCCATTTTTTCATCTTCAATGCAAGAAAGCAATTCTCCTACTAACCTAATTTTTATTTTTTTACGGTCAGATTCTATCAAGTAAGCAATATACTAGTTAGTTAGTTGTTCTTTATCTTGAGAAAGAGAGAATAAAAAGTCTTAGGTCCTTCAAATATGGGAATTAATGGTTTTAGATTTATAAAGGAATTGGACTATTACTTCTAGTTATAAGTTAACATTTTGGTGTTGGACCTCGTGTACCAACAAATAGTATTTGAGTTATGCTTCATATTTAGTCATATGGATGCACAAGATGAATCTTTCAATGTGTTTTGAAGATTTAAATGAAGGTGCGAGTCTTAGATTGATGATAGTTAGAAAGTATTTGTAATTGACTCTCAACGCATTTGTGTGAGATAAGGTGGTGGTGGTCTCTGATCTAGTGAAAAATTAAGTTGGAACTTGATGGAGCGTTTGATGTTTTCTAATTTAAGGAAGATGGATGAATAAACTTACTACTTGAAGGACGGTACTCTATTGGATCAGAGATTGTTGGAAAAATACGAACAAAAAATTTGACATTGGTTACACGTGAGAATGGTTGGTGTATCAGGGAATTTCGATCCTTTGACACCACAACTTTCTTTTATTACACCACATTTTAATTAAACTAAAGGTCATCAATCTTTTTTTATTGTCACACTTATGTCTCCACCTTTTTTGTCATATTTTTATCACCAGTCTTCCAATTAGCACATATGGTCCCTAATAATGGTTTTTGTCCAAATATGTTGTTGGAGTGCATTGAAATGAGTGACAAATATTTTATCGTATTTTTGTATTTGTTGTTTTTTTTTTAGCTTATTTAAAAATATGAGGGCCAAATAAATTTTTTATGGTCTCTTGACAAAAATTTTGGTAGAAAACTGTCATTAGGACCAGATGTACTCATTAGTGGAAGGTTGAATATATAAGAATAATACAACAACAACAACAAAATTAGAGACATAAGTGTGACAATGATCAAAGGATTGGGACTTGGAATTCTATCTCTAAAGATTAATTTATAGGTCTGTTATATTCACACTAATTTTTTTTTTTTTTTTTGGTTACACTACTTTTTAACTGCACTTGTTCCCAACCTTTGCAATGAAAATATTTGTGCTTTGTAAAGTGCAAATTGAGTTTTGCCAATAAACCCTATCTCCAATATTAACTTTTTTTTTTTTTGCTTTCATTGTATTAATTAATTAGTTTTAAATGGTAAAATATTTATCACCGACAGTGATGAAAGTTTTCACCTCCATTCACACAAAAACAGCATATACGTCTGTTTTCATTCTTTATTGTCAAAATTGATTTTTCTCCCGCACATCTCATCTGTTCTTCAAATTCATATCTCCTCAAATCAAATTCTCAAATCCATCTTCTTCTTCATCTGCTTACGGTCGGATCGTACCGCAAAAAAATGGTACTAGCATAGCATTTGTATTCAGACAAACACTCAAATGGGAGTGTACATATGTATGTGTGACACTACCCAACCTATACGATCGACGAAACTGCAAACACCTGAGCTTGATTGTCTAATCAACGAGTCTAAACACGAACGATCATGAGGCTGCAAACACCTGGGCAGATTGCTTGAGCACCAAGGCCGACACGAGTAAGCAATGTTCTTTGTCCTCGGCTTAAATACATGCTTGAGCAACACTTTGAGCTCGAGCGTTGTCATCTGCTTCGAGCCCCAAGCACTTGGTCAATATTCTAACCTTGGGCCTCGACGCTTAGGCAATTGGACCAGGTGTGCACAACTTCGTAGTCAAGGTCAAAGTATTGCTCAAGCATGTATTTAAGCCGAGGACAAAGAACATTGCTGGACACCCGAGCACATCTTCATCCTTAGAAAGCTAGCATAAGAGAATTAACCATCTACTAAAATCATGACAAGATGTTTGAAAAAATCACATGCTTCCGTCACACTCCAACAAAAATTGTTAGATCCACAATATCGTAGTCCTATATTCCCTTTGAGAAATTTGATCATATCTATATACATAAAAGGCCACAAGTATGAAAAGGCATCATCTTCTAATTAAATATATACACATTTACATACATTCTTTCTTTCTTCTTTTTCCACCAATGTTAATGATCGTCGCAAAATAGTCCTCACGTTTTCTCATGTTATGAGAGCAATAGAAGACCTCGTTCAAGTGATACTTAGTCTTTCAAAATATCATCAATATAGATATGCGTGTCATCGTTAATTGTCATGGCAACATGTTGCCGAGTGTTTTTACCAATGGCGATAGTGAGTGTTGGTTCAGGTCTTTTTAGATTAAAACTATCAAAACTCGTAAAATTTAGTAAAAAGAAAATTTTGCCCTTAAGTTCAAATAATTAAAAAAATAAATATAGAAAAATTTAAAAACCAAAACCAAAAAAAAAAAAGTTGATCAACATTCACCCCTACAAATTCTCTCCCAAATTCTTTTTATATCTAATTTTTATGTCGAGATTGATTCGAATACAATAGTTTATTCTGGGGGAAAAAAAAAAGAATATTTAAATTGGATAATGTTTTTATACCTACTTCATTATCCAAGAAAGAACTGTCCAAGGTTCCAAATATATTTTATTCTTCTTCATGAATTGCATGGAACTTGTTCGAAATTATCACCTTATAAAAAAAAAAGTTCCATAGTGGGGAATAACCTAATTAAGTTGATAAAAAAATTAAGTGGTGGTAGAATATTGAAGACCATTAATTAATACATTTGCAGTTGCAAGTTGCCACTGTTTGGATCTGGCAACACTTTTTTTTTGATACAGCTGCAAATGTTTCTTCTTTTCTGATTCTGCTAGTGGCCATCACGGACAGATAGATAGGCAATAGGTATTAACAATATGGGCAAATAATAATCAGCCACCTTTTACTTCATAATTTCATATTCACAAATTAATTAAATTCTAAGTAGCAATTTATAAGATGGTTGAAATAGTGTGTGTGCGCGCGCGCGTGTGTGGAGGGAGGGAGGGAGGATGTTGGATATTATAAGCGTATATTGAATAGTTCCAATGTGTATTATGTTTTCTTAATATGAATATTAAAGTGCATCGTCTTCTTTGAAGAGAGAAAGAGAGTGGACACAACTCTAATATTGAGAGTGAATTACTATCAATCGTATGTTATCTACATGCATTTTGCTTTTTGTATTTGTGTTATTATTGTTCTTCATAATACGGGATAAAAGACAAAAATGAACACGAGTACAACTAGAGCTCTAAAGGAGGAGAGAACTGTTCTTTAAATGAAAAAGTCAAATGAAACGAAAGTTCCAGAATATTTAGATGAAGATATTGCACTCAGAAAGTATGCACAAGAAATCACTAGCAGTATTTTTTCCTTTTTCTGATTCCATAAAGAAAAGACACAAATAATGTATTTGATTACCTGATTTAGTATATTCTATCCATTTTAGAACCTCCATCTTCTGGGAAAACTGTTAGGACAAGAACAATATGTAAATCAATCCTCATATATACAAACAAAATCAAATAGTGATCAGATAAGCATATTGTGTACAGCTTAGTTTAACATATGAACGTCTTCATGCACCCAGAACTAATATGGCAAGAAGCGATTAAGGCATAAATATTATAAGTCATATTTGGTAAGACAGATTCGACAATACTAAACAATGATAAAGGAGAAAAATAAGTGGATGCACTAATAAGTTTTGTAAAATTTGTAATGAATACAAAATGTCAAAAACTTCTCTAGCATCAAATGTACCAGCTACAAACTCCTGCAAGAATAGTCTACTAAAGTTCAGAGGATCCGTAACGACCATGTTCAAGGTCAATTGATGCTAAAATTAGTGTTAAAAATATATTCTCATTTATTATCTTATTTATTCTAGTATGACAGTGCATCCATCTTAGCATCCTCATCTTATGGACTTCGTGTCCTTCAACAATCCAACACTCGGTGTCATAGAGTATTGGGGATCCATTTCAAAACTAGAAGGAACCTAGTTCATAGTAATGCTAGCAGAATTCTGGTCCAGGTGCACTAAAAGTAGAGCATCTATGAAAACTTTTGCATCTGACTTTTATATAAAACTGTCTCAGCAATGTAGAAAGTCAACCATTGAAATTAGGTGAAGTAAGAGGAAGAAAGAAGCAATTCTAGTTAAATATACTATACCTCATATCCAAATGAAATCTACTTTACATTTTTCCAGTCTTTTCTTCTCGTCCCACTTTCTTATTAGAATGATACGTCCAAATTTAGGTATTTGTTATAAATAAAATGGACCGGGACATTATCATGGGACCCTCTATCTCAAAAATGAGTGCCCTTTGAGTCATCAAATTGCTATTTATATTGATATCAAATTTATCATGTTTAAACTAATGTTCACCTTTTAAATAACCTAGATTATGTCATCAATCAAAATACCTGATTGGCCATGAGAGTTTAATACGGCTCTGGAAGTTGCTAGCTTTTTTCCAGGATGACTCCTCCAAGATTGACTTTAGATTATCTACTCATTTTCTTTTTTTCCTTTTTCTTTCTTCTTCCAAAAATTCTCAGGTTTGAACAGCGACATCCCATCATTTCAAAATTTTAATCCTTTTTAAGAATTACATATGATGTTCAACGATTATCCACAGACTCAATTTTCATTCAAAATAAAAAAATTCGACTTCAATCATAATTCATAAGCATATGACATGCATGATTGAACAGCATACATACATAGTCCCATGGTAATGACATGTTTACATCTGCAGAATATGTAATTAAGGCACATGAGAGGAGAAGAATTTCAGACAACTTACATAATAAGAAGAGCACCAATCATTACATGCAATGCATACATCACCATTTTATCTGATTTTTTTGTGTGGATATTCGAAGCCTGCTTTCGTAAGCCTCTGACACTGTTACTCATTGCTTAATCTGGTCCACTTGTTTAGTCTTCTCCTTTCTATAAAACCCATTCACTTCTCATGCAGTGCTCCCCTACCGGCTCAATGCAATCTGTAAAGCAAGACTTTGTGTTATCCCCTTTAATATACTCCACCATGATTCCGCCCGAGACCACAGGAATGAACTACTTTGTTCCTGAAAATCCCTCGACTTTTCCTGCTAATTTTGGCTTCATGCAAAGCAATTTACCAGCATTACAGTTCAACAAATTCTTAAGCAACTTACCA
The DNA here is from genome assembly GCA_030279155.1 of Forsythia viridissima. Classification (NCBI taxonomy): domain Eukaryota; kingdom Viridiplantae; phylum Streptophyta; class Magnoliopsida; order Lamiales; family Oleaceae; genus Forsythia; species Forsythia viridissima. The sequence continues at coordinate 43,373,194 of CM059041.1, read as the reverse complement.
AATTATCAGATATCTCCTCTGGTTCATGAGTTCACTCCGAATTCCTCGTGCATCAGCAATAACTCGACCTCTGATGAAGCAGATGACCCTCAGCTTAGCATCATCGATGAAAGAAAGCAAAGGAGAATGATATCGAACAGGGAATCCGCTAGAAGGTCAAGAATGCGAAAACAGAAGCACCTTGATGAGCTGTGGGCCCAGGTTCTTCGTCTTAGAACTGAGAATCAAAATCTCATAGGCAAGTTGAATCACGTGTCAGAGTGCCATGACAGGATTCTTCAAGAGAATGCAAGGCTCAAGGAAGAAGCTTCTGATCTTCGCGAAATGCTTATAGATCTCCAACTTGGTACTTCCTATGCTGCTTTTGGAGAACTAGAAGACGTTCCATGCAACACCACTTATCTCACAACTGAATCTTCAAATTAGTATATCACTACTTCCACAAGCCTGCTTCACTGAGCATTACTAACTCTGTGTGTGCGTGAGGAAGAGAAAGAGATAGATAAAGAGTTTTATCCGCTTAATACCTTTGTACGAGTAGAGTTTAATGGATGCTAATCAATGTTTTCCTAAGTTTAACCACAATTTATCAGAAGCAACGTATGACTTAGGGATAAACCGTGTATCATAAAAGCGAAAAGTCAAGTTCATCCTGCTACATAATCATCCAACTACTGGTGGAGAAAAACAGTAAAATAATATTCTCTTTGGTCAATAATATACAAATCTGAGAATCCATCATTTGTTTCTTCCCATGATAATTCATATTAGTCACCTGAGAATTAGTTCAGAGAGGAATATCAAAAGATTTCTTAAGGAAACTGAAAGAGAACGCCAATATAGAACAAATTTAATGTGTCATTACAAGTTATATGAAACAATTTTCTTTTCAAAGTGAACCAAAATAAGGTACCAAATCATTAAAACATGAAAGAAAAGAAAAAGAAGTATACAGTGAGTGGCCCTCAATGGATCAGGCTCCAATAACTAGAAGGCAGGGCCCATGGCCAGCATTCTGTTGCTCACAGAATTACAGGCAGAGGGACAAATGGTGGTGGAAATGCTGGTGATAGTGGTTCATAATTCAAGAAAGAACCATAATAAGCAAAACACTTAAAAAGGCAACACAATACGTACAGATACTGTTTTTATCTTTTTTATGAGGCCAGCAATATGTAACTAGGTCCAACCTGGCCCATGGAAATCATATAGAAGAGACTATAATTCAGGTGTTTCCACTTGTGCGTCTCACTGTTACTGTACTACATTTTCGTACACAATTGGAAAATGACTGCAAACAACATTCTACAGCACTTCTTTCTCCTTTTTCGTCTTGCTCGCCCTCTAATTATCCAAAAAAAAAAAAAGGAAGAGGAAAATAGAAACGCAAAAAGAAAAAAAGAAACAAGTAAATAGGAGCTTCCACTTCCCTTGTCTTTGTTGCGAACACGTAACAGTGAGAAATATTAATTTAGTACTCGAGATTTCTTTACTTAGTTCTATGTCATGAAATTCCTCTTAGATTGGCTAATTTCATAAAGTTAATTTGGACTAGCTTTAGCACTTCCCTTTTAATGAACTCTAGCTGAGAAGATAGTACCCAGCCAAAAGATTGGTATCTAAAGTTCAAAGGTGGTGTCTTAACCAACCAAAACCAAATATTTCCGTAACAAAAAGAAACAAGAACAAAACAAACCAATAACAAGAGGAAAAGGAAGTCAAGATAGATACAAAATTGTAATACAGAGGGAAGCCTATCTGTAATTACAGAAAATGAACAATAAACCTCTTCAACAGCAATTGCACATACATTATCTTAATACCTTATGTCTAGACTGAGAGTGTTTGAAAAACTACCACACTTTTTAGTGGTGAGTTGATATCATATATATAGCACAATTACATATTCGTATATGGTAATTACAAGTATGGAAAGAATCAATCAAATAAACTAGAGGTTATAATTGTGGATCAAAGAAAATGCAAAAATGGAAGGCCTTGAATTAAGGCTGAGGATCATTAGGCATGATCCATGACACCTCCCCGCAAGCTGAGCGTCGGATTTGAGCGGACGTGAAGCTTGGATCGAAAGAGTTCAAAAAGAGGTTTTGACATACTTTTGGTGAAGATGTCGGCAACTTGCAAATGAGAAGGCATATACTGAGTGCGAAGCTTGCCAGCAAGAACAAGTTCACGAAGAAATTGGCGGTCGAGCTCAACATGCTTAGCCCATTTGTGAGAAACCGGATTGGAGCTCAAGAAGATGGCACTCTTGTTGTCACATAGGATGAGGGGCCGCTGTGGAATTGAAACTTTGAGGTCACTGAGGAGATGTGTGAGCCAAAGAAGTTCAGCGGCAGTGAGCGCTAAAGCACAATACTTAGATTCACAACTAGAGTGAGAAACAGTTGGTTGCTTCTTGGCACTCCAAGAAACTAAGTTTCCGCCAAGATAAATAGAGTAACCAGAGATAGAGCGGTGAGTATCAGGGCAGCCTACCCAATCTGCGTCTGAGTAAGCAACTAAAGCACCAGGAGCAGCAGATGGATGAAAAGTGAGGCCAAAGTGTAGCGTGCCTTTAACATAGCAAAGAATGCGTTTGACAGCAAGAAAGCGGTCTTCAGTTGGGGAGTGGAGAAATTGACTGATAGAGTTGACAGCATGAGCAATATCCAGACGAGTGATGGTTAGATACTGGAGAGCACCAACAAGAACATAGCAAAGAATGCGTTTGACAGCAAGAAAGCGGTCTTCAGTTGGGGAGTGGAGAAATTGACTGATAGAGTTGACAGCATGAGCAATATCCAGACGAGTGATGGTTAGATACTGGAGAGCACCAACAAGAGATCTGTAAAGTGTAGGATCCGAGAATAAAGGACCATCAACAGACAGGTGCCGGAAAACAACCATGGAGGTGTGAACAGGTTTGCTGTCAAGTAGCTCAGCTCGTATGAGAATATCCCGTGCATATTTCAGTTGACTGATGAAAAAGGCCATCAGACGTGGTTGTTGCTTCAAGACCAATGAAGTAACTGAGAGGACCTAAATCGTTGGTGGCAAACTCAGAATTGAGTTTGCAAGTAAAGTTGTCAAGAAGAGATGAGTTGTTACCCGTAATAATGATGTCATCAACATAGAAAAGCAGATAGATTATGTCATAGTGCTTATGAAAAATAAATAGTGACGTGTCTACACGACTGCAATAAAAACCAAGTTGAATGAGAAAAGAGATGAGGCGCTGAACCAGGCACGAAGAGTTTGCTTTAGACCGTAGAGGACTTTCTGCAACTGACATACATGATTGGGAAAGCGAGGGTCAATGTATCTAGGGGGTTGCTCCATATAAACATGTTCACTCGGATGGCCATTAAGAAATGCATTTTTGACATCAAGTTGGCGAAGGGGCCATTTGTTGGTCACAACAAGAGAGAGGACAACACGAACTGTAGTAGCCTTGATGACAGGGCTATAAGTGTAAGTGTAGTCAAGACTAGGTACCTGCGTGTAGCCCTTAGCAACAAGACGGGCTTTGAAGCGTTCAATAGATCCATCGGGCAAATATTTGGTTCGAAACACCCATTTGGAACCCACAATGTTGGTGTTGTTGGGTCGAGAAACTAAAATTCAGGTACGATTATTTTGCAAGGCTTGAACTTCTTCATCTATGGTAGTGAGCCAAGCAGGGTTCTTAGCAGCAGATTTAAATCCTTTAGGCTCAGTGGATTCAAAGAAGAGCTGAAAAAAGTCCAGAGGAACCCACAAGTCCGAGATGTGCCGGGTGGCGCATTTTGAAGATGCTAGCTTTGGCTCGTGTGAGCATTGGATGAGAACCTAATGGAGTGGCTGCAATGGGAGTGCAATCAACCATGGGTAACTCAGTAATGGGCTCCGGATAAGTCGGTCTGAAGTCTGAGTATAATGAAGATGGATCTGTATGAGAATTAGTTGCCTGCAAAAACTTATCCACTGGATCAGTACAAATAATAAACGAGGTAGATCCGGATTGAAGAATTTGGGAGTTTGGTGCAGGGGATGGCAGGGGCATGTCTATGGAAGGGAGACTTGGTTCCAAAAAATTTGAGATATGGAAAGAGGATATGGGTTGGGCTTAGGAATTATAGTGAAAAGGAAAGTGGTTTTCGTCAAATTGGGCATGGCGGGTAATATAGAGTCTGGAGATGGTGGGGTCGAGACAACGAAAACTTTTATAAGATGAATGATAACCTATAAAAATGCAAAGGATGCTACGAGGGAAAAATTTGTTGGTCATGTAATCACGTAAACAAGGATAAACACAACAATCAAATGGATGAAAGTTTTCGTAATTGGGAGAGGAACCATATAAGAGTTGAAAATGTGATGTACCTCCGCGAAGCGGTGTAGGCAAAAGGTTGATGATGTAAGCCGCAGTGCTAAAAGCATCAACCCAGAAGTGAGTGGGAATGTGAGAATGAAAAAGGAGAGCCAGACCTGTTTCAGTCACATGGCGGTGTTTCCTTTCAGCGCGAATAAGGACAAGAGATTTGATGATGAATGCTAGAGGTACTAAGGTGTTCTTTAAAGCAATTTCTAGTGAATTCTGCAACACTGTCACTTTGGAAAATTTTATACGAGCAGAATGCTGATTTTCAACAAATTTTTGAAATTGAAGAAAAGTAGTAAAGAAGTCAGATTTCAATTTTAATGGATAAAGCCAAGTGAAACGAGAATAATCGTCAATAAATAAAGTATAGTATGTGAAACCCGATTTTGATTTTACAGGAGATGGGCCCCATAGATCGCCATGAATAAGATCTAAAGCCTTTGAAGATCGATGTTCAATACGAGAATAGGACAAACTGTGATTCTTTGCAATTTGACATGTACTACATAACGCATGAGATGGCAATAAAGAAGTAAGATAAAATTGTCTTTTTTTATTCAGAAAAGAAATTACATAATGATTCACATGTCCGAGGCGAGCATGCCATAAATCATATGAAGCATGAAGAGATTTATTTTTCAGGACAGAAACAAAAGCCGAATTTCCACGTTCTAGCACATATAGGCAGCCATCCCGTTTACCGGTTGCTACCACTCTTTCCGTTTGGTGATTCTGAACAGTGAAAAGATTATTAGTAAACGTAATGGATAACGGGAAGTCAATCGTTAATTTGCTTATGGACAAAAGATTTTTAGTGATGTGAGGGACAACCAGAACGTCTAATAGTTGAAAATCAGGAGAATGAGAAAGTTTACTAGTGTAGGTAATGGGTAGGAACGCACCATTCCCAACAACAACACAATCCTTACTTGTATAAGAAGTGGACTGGTCCAAGAAGGATTAGGCTGGAGTCATGTAGGACGAGGCCCCTGCGTCTAAAAACCAATCCTAGGCCTCATTTCTGGAAATGGAACACGATGCATTTAGAGCTTCGGCGAGTTGAGCTTCAGAGGTATGACCATGGCGATCATACCGTTGCAGGCACCGGTCTGCATAGTGACCCTCTACGCAGTAGATTTGGTAGTGCGGGGGCCGTCTGCTAGATGAATGTCACTATCTTCGTCCGTTGCCACTAGTTCGAGTCGGTTGATTGTGGGAAGAAGAGCTTCGCTGGTTTGACCTTGCTGGGTTGCGATTGGTGGCTGTTAATACCGCAGGGGATGGTGCAGCAGGCTCCAAAGATTTTTGAAAGAGCTCAAAGCTCTCTCCTTTTGGCACAAGATCTGCAAAACAGGGCAAATGGGTGAGAGCCATTTGGGCAGTGGAGAAGCTCAAGAAGTCCGAGCCAAGACCTTGGAGGAACTAGTGCGCTTTGTCAGTGCTATCGACGGGTTTGGCCGATTGCATGAAGTTGATCGTAGAGGGCTTTGAAGCCGTGGGCATACTCCGAAACAGATTTGGTGCCTCGTTTCATCAATTGCAAATCATCCTTTACACGGAATTCACGGGCTTTGGAGCGGTGGCTGAAGGTGTTTTCCAAGGCAACCCACACCTCACGTGAAGTAGAGAGTACCCTCGGTAAGGGAGGACAACAGAAGACTAAAGAGGCGTTGATTGGTATGTTTCTATGCCACATGTTTGATGTTTGGTGTCTGAGAATTTTCAGAGGTGAAATGGGGTGGTATTTCTATAGTTCCATCCACATAGCCAATTAGTTCTTGACTTTCTAAGAGGGGAAGCAATTGGCTTTTCCATAGGAGGTAGTTGGAGGAGGATAGTTTGATAGTAACCATGTGGATGAAGGTATTGAAGGAGAGAATAGTGAAGGAGGGTTCGGTAGCCATAGAAAGGAAAAAAAGATTGTGAGAGAGATGTTAATCTGTATGGGGCTCTGATATCATGAGAGTGTTTGAAAAACTACCACACTTTTTAGTGGTGAGTTGATATCATATATATAGCACAATTACATATTCATATATGGTAATTACAAGTATGGAAAGAATCAATCAAATAAACTAGAGGCTATAATTGTGGATCAAAGTGAATGCAAAAATGGAAGACCTTGAATTAAGGCTGAGGATCATTAGACATGATCCTTGACACAGACCATCTTAAACGACTTATTATGTTGTTGACATGTCCACTCTATATTCAGTTGTGGAGGGTACAGCTTGGTCGTGTTTAAAGGTTAAACTTGATAACATTTGCAAATAATCACCTCACATAGCAATGACACTACGAGCAGATCAATAGAAAGCTGCAGTATATACCTAATAAGTTGACCATTTGCTTTTTCGAAAATATCAATGAAAATTCTTCCATGGACAAAGTTTATGGTCGTCGACCTGAGTGCATGTATCATGCATACACATATCTTAACTCTAGGTTTACCCATAACTTTGTTTGGCATGGAATTTCAATTCCAAACTTATTTCACAAACGTGGAACACCGTGGACCACACAAGTCAATCTCAAAGTCCCAAATTAACTTATAATGATCTCACTATTTTCAGTGCCTTTTTTACTGTGAGGAACAACAATCTTACTTTACAAAACCAGAAGCATCGTCATCTATTATCTAAATCTACCTTAATAACAACAAGACCTTAAAGCAAACCTCGTACAATTATCACATTATGAGGTATGAATTGTACCTTGATGTCGAAATTCATTCACCTCCCGGGATTATTTCCTAATACACCCTTTCATTAAAAATAAAATTATCCGATAGCACAATGACAGTTCTTAAAAAAAAAAATTGCCAATTGCAAATTACACCCAATGAATTAATATCCATGAGCATATTATTATGCAAAAGAAATCAAAAGGTGAGACCCGGAGTCGCAAAGTGCACTTATGAAAGACAAAATTGACTCAAGTACACTAAAAAAATGTGGGATTTAAATTTAACAAATGCTCATACAATTTTACCCATCATTACCACTTGCTTATCCAACTTTGAAACATTATTCATTGCTTACCCATCTATATTGAAGCATGAGCAATGAGTGAGCAATGGTTGAGCAATGGGTGATGGATTGGAAATGATTTGAGATAGATGGTTGAGCAATGGTAACATTTCAAAGTTAGGGGAGTAATTCATAATATTGAGAAAGTATGGTGATTATTATTAAATTTATTCATTTTCATCATATATTTTTCATTTAAATAAGGGAATTTTCACATATAATCGATTTTTTTAGTAAACATTAAAATAATTTGTTAGAAAAGTGCCAAAATGGAAATTCTTACCTTAATTCTGTCTATTGAATTCGCGTATAAGAGAACAAAGGAAAGACGGCCGGTTGGGCTGAATGGCCGTGTCAACATGATGAATGGAAAAGAACCAATTTTATAAAATTTAAGTTGCAAAAGCACTTTTATAAAGAAAAAATTTAAATACCATAATATGTTAAAAAAATAGTTGAGTATTAATAGATAGTCTATTAACTGACTCTAACCGATCTTATAACTATTAAACTAATTTTTCAATTAATCAATTTAAATTGACTCAATTTACACAAATTTAAAACAAAAAATCACAATTCATACTTAAATGTATACATTTCATGATTTTTACCATAAAATTCACAATTTCTATTATAAATTTAAAAAATAATAATAATAACCACACATTTTACAAGAATTTAGATAGATGAGATTCTAACCTTACATTTGGTTGAACTTGTTTTGAGATTAATAAGATGTTAATTTCTTTGTAAAATAGTGAAATGTCAATTCTTCTCTTTTCTAGCAATAGCATAAATAACAAAGTGAATTTGAATTGTTTGAAATTAAATAAGCGGAAAAGAAAAGACAGTGATATATTTGATAATTTGATTGTAAAAATGGGTCAAAGCCATTTAGACAAAGATACCGGGTCACCCGACCACTTAGCACTATGGATTAATAACATATATACACTACTCAGATCCCTTAATTTCAAATTTACTAGACAATTAAAATGAAGACAATATTGTTAGATTGTTAACAAATTAAAAGAGATTTATTGGACCTTGAAACTAGCACATGATTACGCACTTGATACTCAATCCAACATTAACGCTCCTTCTCAAATGAAACAACATCTCATAACGCTCAACCGTTTCAAAAGCAGCAAGAGTAATCAACTAAGATTATGGGAAATTAGTTTTGCAGATTTTCAATTTCTTGGTTTGCAGAAGAAATACTAAAAATTTCTGTTGAGATATATTGCCGTCTTTTTGCTGGAATTCAATTAATAGGTAAGTTTTGTTCTTCTCCATTTTGGAATCCTTCATCTTTAGATGATAATAATGTTTGATGATTATAATTGTTTCTTTGAAGTTTTATCAGATGTGTAATACCAATTGCAATCGATTTTATGATTATTGAAGATCATCGAAAATGTGGAAAAATTCAAGATTTCGAACTAGTAGTATCAGAAGTTTTTTTGAGGTAAGCTTTAATTTATAGTTTTTGGCATCATAGCTTCATCTGTAGTGCAAATCATTCAAATTAAACAACAACTCAATTGCGAATTAACTTGAACCAGAGGTTGTTACTATTTATTAAATAGAACATATAGCTATTCTTGTGTTTGAGATGATGCTCTAATTGTAGTTCTCGGTAATTCATTTAATTTGATTCACTAGTAGCATGATTCAACAATCTTATCAAGCTTGTAAACATGTTCCCAGAGTAAGTTGAACGTATTAATATTTCAAATTGCTTTGATCATCAGAAATCTGAAAGCAAACAGTGTTGTGTTCGAATGGATCTGGTCTTGCCTATTTCACCAATCAGTCGAAAGTAAGTATCTTAACTTTTGTCCTCCGATTACATTGCTAGCGTAAGTAATATGAATCCTTGTAAAAGAAGTTCATAGTTTGTCTTATTTTGAAAATGATTTCGAACTGATTTGGGTTGTAAAATATGATATTGTTACTTAGATTCAAAATGATTTCAATTATCCTTCATGCAGGCCGGTTCTGACATTTTCGGAGCCCGAGGCGAGGTCCAAAATTTAGGCCCCCAAATCAAAAAGTCATAGTCGGCTATTGGTGGGCTGGACTTCAATATTTTTTTAAAAAAAAATAGGCCCCTTCAATTTTGGGTCACTACTAAATAATAGTCATTGTCCTTATAGAATACGGCTTACTTTGCTTTGTTGGATTTCAAACTTTTGTACAAATATTTTTTATTGGGCAACTTCAGTAAAAAAAAAAAAAAAAAAAAATTTTACGAAAATGGGCCCCCTTCGGTTTTGGGCCCGAGGCGGTCGCCTCACTCGCCTCGGCCCAAAACCGGGCCTGCTTCATGTTTGTTGCTACTCATACTTCGTTGTAATGCCACCGGGTGTTAGCTGCGGATAATTATATTGGTATACATAATGATAACAAATAGTTTTTTACTCACATGGATCAAAATAATGAACTCTCCACATTTGTTGTATAATCAATTTTCCCGACCATTGTTTTTTTTGTTGCGAATGAGAATTGAACTCCAAGTTTTATCCTCATCTCCTACCATTGACAACATGTATTTCTCTCATATGAATCAAGTGGTGCATACTGCATATATGGGAAGTTATGATGTTCAACATGTTCGCCTCAAATTTTATCCAAATTGGAGACATGGAAGATAGTATGCATAATTGTTCAGTGACAACTTTGGCAGTCCTCAAATCTGCATTGGAGCAAGTGGTTGTTGATTCGAAAATTTGATTTATATAAATTTAGACAAATAATGTGATGTGTTTTCACCTTGTATGCTAATGTTTTGGTTATTTAACATTCTGACTATTTTGGATTGAGTTCAAATCATTATTTTTTGGAGTATTAGTTATGCAATTGTAAGTCAATCAATACATCTTCATTTAGTGTTTGTTATATATGAGTAGGATTTGTCAATGATTATTGATAACATGTAGATTTTGTGTTTCCAAGTTTTATTCCAACCATGTATATTTGACCCAATTTAATTTCCATAAACAATGCATATGATTTGGATGCTTGATTGGTGTACATATTTAGATGGTCTAAGGCAATGCTTGATTGGTGTACAAATGTAGATAGTCTATAACAATGCATATGATTTGGGTTGTCTTACAAAATGACTCCAGATTGTTTTAGTAGATGATTTTAAATCAAACTAGACTTTTTTAGTTAACAGGCGGACCAGGTTAACAACTGCAAAGAATCGGTTAACATATGAGATTAACTAACAAAGGAAAGAATAAAAAATATCATCGTCTTAAGGGGGGGAATCAAAACTTCATATCATTGACAATAGATTAACAGTGAAAGCATTATAACAACAAAAGCACCAAAAATTAGAAGCGACCAATTGTCACAAGAAAGTGTAGCAATTGTGCTTTGTCTCAGGCGAATTAATCAATATTCAATAACAATATTAATAGCTTAATAACATTAGTAGTTTTGCAAAATGCAATAATCAAACACTTGAAGTATTTAATTGACATAACGAGACCTAACAAATGATCTCGACTCAATTGGATCAGTCGATGTATCGTAACATGAAAAATATGCCAAAAGATATCGACCTTCATTCGATACTAAATAATAATAGCAAACATGGTTCTTATCATGATAATCTTAGGACAAGGAAACAAGTGATTCACCTACCCCCACATTTCCAATATAGTGCATACCAATTATCAGAACATCAGAACTAACATTCAAAAACAAACTTGAATTACAATGCATACCAAATATGTGATCCATTCACATAAGAGGTTTGATGACCATGCACAGGAAACAATGAGTTGAAGATGTACATTGACTTGTAATTGTAATAACCAAAAGCATCAACCGCAATAAAACTTTACTAGAAAAAAGATACATGTTCGATAAATATTCTATAGAGTTGAATTCATGATATATGAACAAAGACAACTATCCATCCAAGTGTAACTCTGGCTTCTCAAGAGTAAATTTGTATAATTGGACAGTCATGTTGTGACGAGCCACTTTCATATCAAAATTTTTCGGCATCTCTTTAATCTTGTTCTCAAAAATGTATTCCACAAACTTGATAAAAAATATCTCACAGTCGCCACTACATCCAGAAAAATAAGTATAGTTAATCAATCCTTCAACCATCATTTATGATCAACTGTGATCACTAAATATCTAGGACATTAATTTATTGATATTAAAACTATACAACCCCATCCTACAAATGAATAACCAAGTGCAAGTGAAGAAAATTATTGAGCAATAATATCAGTACTTCATCTATTTGGCTAATGTAGAATTTTTTTGCATAATCTGCAGGAGAGCGGAGATTCGAGAGGTTCGAACTTCAAGACCTCCATTATGGTATTACAACATGATGTTATTCATGTAAAATTGTCCAGCAATTCAATTAATACCATACATACACACACACATCAATTCTATTCATGTTTGCTAACAATATTCACATAATTTTATTTTTTCGCAAGATTCCTGGAAAGAAGACAATCAGCACTGCTTCGTAGTGACATGCATAAATTCAGAGTTTAGTGCCATAATATAAACAACAGACATGATTAACAAAGTTATCATCAATTGATATCAAATACACTCAACAATATTAAGCCACGTACAATATTAACAAAGTTTAGACAGACTAGGAATAAAAGGGTTTTGACAAATATGTCAATTAATATACCCCCAATGACGCAATTGAAAGGTATCAAATAGTAACAAGCATAAATTCTAACCACACAATGATTATCAAGCTAATAGTAACAAGCACCACAAATAGTAACATTCATAAATTTGAAAGACTTTGTATGCTAACCACACAAAAAACTACAGTTGCAAATTATGTAAGAATTATTACAAACAAACTTCAATCATTTAATGAAGTTTTGATGTTGACCGAGCAGTTGAAAAATTTTGTTCATTTTACAACTCAAACACCCCGAATGATGGATAATCCTTTGTCTTCATCAATGCCAAACAAAATACAATATATTGGGGGTAATGATACACATGCATTTGAATATAATAAAGTGTTTGAAAGTATTGAGAATGGTGATGGAATAAGAAATTATGAATTTTCGATTCAACAACAATATGGTTGAAGAAAATTTTTTATTTTTAGTTTACATATTGTCTTGTGGTTAAAAAAATAATTTTGAATAATTTGTCTTGGAAGCTAAAGTCTTTTGTCTCAAAATGTGCACCTACCCATAATTTATACAATATTGTTTTAAAAAAAAAAAGAGGCAAATTTGACATTTTATATGTAAAAATAGTCATTTTGTTAATATTTTTAAAAAGTGACTATTTTTTATAATCTTTCCTAAAAAATAGTTATTCTAAAAAGTTGTGAATATTGAAATACTTCTGCTGTACATGATATTAATGTCTAATAAATAAATATTCATGTTCAAATTTGGACTCCCATATATTTTATGGATTGTTTGCTATTTAGGTGTATTTTATTTTTATTTTATTTTATTAAAATGAAATGAAAATTACATTTCAATATGCATAGAAAATTTAAATATACGTAGAAAATTTAAATTTTGCTGAGTCAGCATATGTAATTGAGTTTCTGAATTTAAACGGAATTCTAGACATTGTTTATTTGTTTCACCGCCATGTCAGATTTACATAGCCTTAACAGCTTGCATTAGAGAAGATTTTTCTTAGATATTGTCTATTTTACTTATGTGGCAATAAAATATAGCAATCCACGGTTGAAAGTATATCCAATGTATTATATGGATTGTTATCTAAGAGCATTTCCAATGCACTCCGTATATAGCTTTTTAAACGTGTCACATAAACATATATAGACGGAGTTATAGAAAACCATCTCCAATGCATGCTGACGAGGACTCTGTCTAGCTGATGTGGCATACCAAAAAATAGACTCCGTCTAGAAATCCGTCTAAATTTAGACGGACTTCTAGACAGAGTGAACCAACAAATTTAAATTCTCCATTGTTATGTGGGCCTTTATTATTATTATTTTATAAAAAAATTAATGCTACATAAGCGGTAGTATTAGTTTTAGACAGAACTCATTAGAGATGAATTTTAATTTGACCATCTATTTTATAGACATAGTGCTACATGAACTAGAAATCCATCTATTTTACCTGTCACGTTGACTGCAATAGACAGAATGCGTTGAAAATGCTCTAAGTGGCACAAATATGAAAACATTTTGATCTACGTGACATTGATGTCTAATAAATAGACATTCAAGTTTAAATTTAGTCTTCAATACATTCTATAGATTACTATTTAGGTAGATTTTATTTTATTAAAATAAATACTAGATTACATTTAAATATGCATAAAAAATTTAAATCTATATACAGAATTTAAATTTTGCTCAATCAGCATATCTATTAGAGCGTTTAGAACTAGACGAAGCGTTAGTTATTGTCTTTTCTTTTTCTTTTTTTCTTTTTTTTTTGCCACATTAGCTTGACAGAGTGATTGACAACTTACATTGGAAAGGAGATTTTTTAAACATTGTTTATTTTACTTACGTGGCATAATATTTTTTGCAATCCACGACTGTATTAGAGATGCTCTCACATGACTGGTCAATATATGGATAAGCTCAAAATCGTAAGGGATATTTGCCTAACCTTTAAAAATAGAACCGTACATTCTCCAACGTTTGATAATAATAGGCATGATAGGTCTTTTATGACGAAATTGATATTTTTTTAAATAAATAAAAAAGAAAAGACAAGAAAAAAGAAAAAATGTATCCATCTTTTCCCTTCACCCCAACCACCACCTATTTCACTGGCCATATTCTTCCATCCTAAACCTCTCCCCAATTTCCTAGACCCACAGGCCCACCACTGCACTCACCACGAAATGTGATCTGGAATGCAATGGTGGAAAACTATGGAAGTGAGATTCGAAATTTGAACTCTACAATTATTAAAGCAAGATCTTTTTTTTTTCTTTATTTTAATTGAATATTACAGTGGTGATGGAGGTAGGTTTAGGAAATATGGGAGGTTGAGGTGTAAGAAGATGACCGGTGTAGAAGGTGGTAGTTGGTGTGAAGGAAGAAGATAGTCTTTTTGCTATTCTTCATTTTGGGGGCTACATTTAGTTATTTTTTATTCATCTTTTTCTTTTTTTCTTTCTTTTGTTTTTGTTTTTAATTTAAAGAGGATGGAACTTTCGTCATAAATGACATACCATGTCTATTTTCTTCAAACGTCAGAGATATTCGGTGCTATTTTTAAAAGTTATGAGTATATCTTCTATGATTTTGAAAGGTTGGAGGACCAAAAATGCTATTTTCCCAAAGTTTTATCAAACACGTTCGAAGCTTTTAAAGGTTTTTCCTTTTTCATTTTTATTTTTTGATTTTTCAATGCAAAAGTTTAAGGTGCGTTTGGTTCGCTGTTTTTAATTTTATAAAATACTCATAAAAACTTGTTTGGTATAGTATTTTTGAAAACAAAATTAAATTTATAACATAAAATTCAAAACATGTTTTTGACGTTTTTGGTATTTTCAAACCAATCAAAATAGGGAAATATCGTTTAAATTTTTTTTTATTTAACTAAATAAAATTTTAATAAAAATTCTAAAAAAATGAAATTTTGAAAAATTGAAAAATAAATGAAAATTCTAGAAAAATAAATTCTATAAAATATAAATAGTTCAAGCCCTTATTGATTATTTAAATAAAAATTATAACAAAAATTATTTAAATGATAATAGACAAAAATTATCACTCTACGTCATTAATTTTTACATTTTTATTTCATATTTTTTGCCAAGTCAATTTATTATTTGTTTGTATTTTATTTTTTGTAGCGGAAAAAAAATATTGTAAAATTTTAAAATATACTCCCTCCGTCCCATAAAGATAGACTCGTTTTCCTTATTTATCTGTCCCAAATTATAGACCACTTACTTTATAAAGGGTGTATTAAATTTTTCATTTTCCTAAGATATCCTTATTTAATTTACATTGTTATCAACTCAAAACAAGTATTTAAATTTATTAGATTCATGAATGACTAATATTAAATTGGGGTATAATAGGAAAAGTGTGTGAAAAATTTATAATTTCAATTACATTAAATATGTTTTCTTAATCTGTGTGAAAAAAGAAATGAATCTATCTTTGTGGGACGGATGGAGTATATTTTATTTGATAATATATTAGCATAAAATTTTTTTATTTTCCTGAACAATCAAATTAATTGAATAAAATGTAATAAAATAATTTCTCAAAATTCCAAATCAAACTTGTTTTTCAGTATTTTGTTTTGAAAAATAGTTTTCAATACTACAAACTAAACACGTTTTCAACAATCTTAAAACAAATCTTCAAAACTAAAACTGAAAATGAATTCAGAACTAAAATCTGAAATACAAACAATTTTCTTTCACTCTCAATATTTTCTTATCTGAAAAGTCAAAATAAGTTTAGTCGAACACGTTACTTATCACCGACCGTTAGAAGATTATCACTTTTACTCACAACAAAAAATAATATACTATCTGTGTTCCCTCTTCACCAACGTCTTCACCAACGTATTTGGCCATTGGGTAACATTTGCTCATTTGCTCGAATCTACTCTCATCATCTCTGTCTCTCCTCTTCCATTCACCACCAGTTCTCGCGATTTGTCATGGTATATTCCGGATTCTATCTTCATTGACTCTAAAGTATTCTAGTTATTCAATACTCATCCAATTTCATAATATTGCTTGTAATTGAATTTGAATTCTGACCTACATGTCATATCCCACCTCGAGTAAGCGGGTCTAAACAGTAAAATCCTTCAAAAATGTAAACCCCCCCCCTCCCCTATTTGGGTTTTATTCAGGATTATCAGGGGAGAGCACAAAATTGCCAAAAGCCCAAGAAGATATTTTTCTTTGTATCTCTTGACATTCTCAGTTTCTTATCCTTCAAACTCATTTAAGCTTTATCTCAAAAAATACTGAACGAATAACCAAAAACATGGGATGTTTTCTCAGGCCATTCCCTGCAGTTGCCTTCACCACCAAATCACTTCCCATTATAATTACCAAGAAACCCTCAGGTTACATGTTGAATGCAAGGGCTATGGCTAAAGAACTGTATTTCAACCATGATGGTTCTGCCACTAAAAAGCTTCTGGTAACTTTTGCGTAGAAATTTGTGGAATTTAATTTAAGCCGAAACCTTCACGTGCACACTGAATTCTTGGACAATTAAATTCAGTATCTTTGTGGTTTGTTTATTTAAATTTTGTCTTTCGATATAAGATGCTTTATACTAGTACAAATGCATACGTGAGATAAAATTTGGTGATGGTTGGTTGATTGGGATATTTGGTGTAGGCAGGGGTGGATAAGGTGGCACAGCTAATTGGGGTGACTTTGGGTCCAAAGGGAAGGAATGTGGTGTTGCAAAACAAGTATGGACCTCCCAAGATTGTCAATGATGGTGAAACTGTTCTTAAAGAGGTACTAGCATGCGCTTTTTCTTTTCTAATATTTCCATCCGGGTAGTGGAATAATATGCCTATTAAGATTGGACGTTGAAGAACATGAAATTATGTAAAAGATACAAACAGTGATGGTTTTAACCTCCCATCGGCCCCGGAATTTGTAGCTGCAGACTGGTGCAATGTGCATTTGGACATGAAAAATCTGTGGGCTATTTTACTTGAAAGTGGTTTTAAGATTTTTTTTTTTTTTTTTTTTGGCCAACCCGGTCGTGGGAGAGACTGATATAAGACAACGTGTTTCTTGATGAAAATGATCTTTTTGTATGGAGTTTTATGGTTAAAAGACTTGTGATTTGAGTTTTCTTGCTAAATAGTGATGTACACGTTTCTCGGGATCTTAGTCCCAAGTATTTGTATAAGTTGGGGGTTTGGCTTCTAGTTTGAGGGATATGTCTGTTGAGGACAATTTTTTGAGGTTTTTCAGTTGAGAGATAAACCAAATAAAAAATAAAGTAAAGATAAATATTCTCAGAAGTTTGTAACAAGTGTCTTCTCAATGAATATACTCCCATTTCTATTAAGTAGTTCAGGTAGTTTAGTGTCACTCAGCACTATGATCTCAAACTTTCGAAATGTGTATGTAGCAAGTGATGCAGATATCAAATAAGCAGAAAATCTGATCAATGTAGTTCTTTTGTAACAGCAATTGTTTTTAAATTCTAAGCTTACTTCTTTGATAGTTCAATCAATTAATGGGATACGTTATATGGTCCAATGGAAATAGTAATCAATAGAGGAAGAGTTCATCTTGTTTTCATTTCTCTGGTTTCCTTCTATTTCTTAAGTTTCTTATGGTTACTAGTAAAGATTGAGCTGGAGGATCCTCTTGAAAATGTGGGAGTAAAATTGGTGAGGCAAGCTGGGGCAAAAACAAATGATCTTGCTGGCGATGGTTGCACTACATCCATACTGCTAGCTCAGGGTCTTATTGCTGAGGGCATTAAGGTATGAACTTTTTAATTCACTGTGTTGAAGAAGTGGTCATGGATGATTTTGCGCTATACAATTATTTTTTGCTAACTCTATTTTTGAAGATTGAATGCAATTTTCAGTATTTTTGAACGTGTGTTAATGAAAGCTTCCAAACTAAGATATTTGCTCGTCTCTAGGTTACTTCAGCAGGCATGAACCCAGTTCAGATCTCGCGTGGGATTGAGAAAACCGCTAGAGCCCTCATTTCTGAACTAAAATTAATGTCCAAAGAGGTATCTAGAAATAGTCATTCAATTCTTATGTATTTGGCGGCACAACAACGAACACCACTCCTAATATTAACATCAAAATATCTGTTACATTGTAGGTTGAGGATCACGAACTTGCAGATGTTGCTGCTGTTAGCGCGGGAAATGACTATGCTGTGGGGGATATGATTTCCAATGCTCTTCGACAAGTAGGAAGAAGGGGTGTTGTCACGATTGAGAAAGGAAATTATGCTGAAAACAGTTTACGAATTGTTGAAGGAATGCAGTTTGATCGTGGATATTTGTCTCCTTATTTCGTCACTGACCGCCAAAAGATGACAGTGGAGTTTTATGATTGCAAAGTACGGATGTCATTTGTTATTTAGTTCTCCCTGATTTTCATACCAAGTAAGAAGAGGATGTCAAATTCTTTGGATGCAGTTGCTATTGGTTGACAAAAAAATCTCAAATCCAAGGGAGTTGTTTAAGATATTGGAGAATGCTGCCAAAGATAAGTTCCCCGTTTTGATAGTTGCAGAGGGCATCGAGCAGGAAGCTCTGGCTCCGGTCATTAGGAACAAATTGAGGGGCGTATTGAAGGTAGCTGCTGTTAAAGCTCCTGCTTTTGGTGAGCGCAAAAGCCACTACTTGGATGACATTGCCATCTTGACTGGAGGTAGTGAAACAAGTAACCAAACGTAATATTATGAATTGATTTTTCACCAATAGTTATTTTTCTTACTATGTAATGACTTCCGATTTTGATATTGTGTCAAAAATATTGAGATAATAAGCATCCCCAACTTTGATCTTCATGATATTGTAGTAAATATTTTTGGTAATCCCGAATATGGTTTCAAATTATTGTACGAGTAAATATGAAAAATCTATTTTTTGATGCAAAACAAAATGTATGCTTCATAGTTGTTTCTAATATAAATCTGGTTGGTGTATTCTTTATGTTATTACAGGCTGAATTTAACACGCGTTTGCAGGAACTGTTATCCGGGATGACATGGGATTGACTCTTGAAAATGCTCACAAGGATATGTTGGGGTCTGCTTCTAAAGTTGTAGTAACAAAGGATTCTACATTAATAGTTACAGATGGATGCACGCAAGAAGCTGTTAAAGAAAGAGTTTCTCAGATCCAGAGGCTTGTTGAGGTGTGTCAAGCATTCTCTAATGTCCTCATAGTCACTAGTACACTAACCTATTCTGAGACTATCCATCACTTATGGAAGTGAAAATCCTTCAACAATTTTCTTAAAATCATCAACCATGTGATAAGATGCACAAGATTCTGTCCTGATGCGTTTGTTCTATTTCCTGATTGTTTTCAAGGTTAAGTGCCTGACTGATATTCTAGGGACTAAAGAAATTAAACAATGCCAGAAAATTGCCTTCACAAACTAGGAGGATGAAACTGTGAAGGAGATCTTTCAACCTCTATAATTTTGACGTAGAAATGTCATTACATTCTAACCTTCTGAAGAATAACCACGGCTTCTGCTCTGCAGAACACGGGGGAAAAATTTCAAAAGAAAATACTGAATGAACGTATAGCCAGATTATCAGGGGGGATAGCAATTCTTCAGGTAATCTGAAATCTATTTGACATTATAATCTTGTGGTCAGGGGTTTCAGAAAGTAAGTTATGCCTTGGTGCACTTTACTTTATCGATAAAACTGCAGGTAGGAGCACAAACACAGATCGAGTTGAAGGATAAACAACTAAGAGTTGAAGACGCTCTAAATGCAACCAAGGTAATTAAGTTGCTTTTTAACTGCTTCATGGCTAGCAAGTAGTTCCGATGATGGTAAGTTTCTGTGTTCTCATTATCAGGCGGCAATTGAGGAAGGAATAGTTGTTGGTGGTGGTTGTTGCCTCCTGAGGCTATCTACAAAGGTTGATGGTATCAGAGAACATTTGGACAATGACGAGCAAAAAGTACTCCTGCTACCCTTCTCTTTTATTCAACATATTAAATTGTCCTGCTATGAAGTTGAGGATGCACACGTGCATTAATTAATATTCCATGTGTACAGATTGAATTAGTTCTAAATTTCATAGAAACGTAAAGTTGTTGTTCAGGTTGGACATCCCGACTTGAAAAACCATTTCTTCCAGCTTTTACATCATAATTTTGTGAGACGGTTGCCTGCTAAACGTGCATGCAGATAGGAGCGGACATTTTAAAAAGAGCCTTGGCCTATCCTGCAAGACAGATAGCCAAAAATGCTGGTGTGAATGGGAACACTGTTGTACAGAAGGTCTCTTTGCATCAATGTATTATTTTTCATTATTAATCATGAGTGGAAATATGAAAACTTCAGTGTTTCCAAACTGGTATTGTTGGCTGAGTGACAAAGTTTTATCAGTTCATCTCTTGGAAACTTCAACTTGTGCAGATTCTGTCATCAGATAACATAAGATATGGATACAATGCTGCAAAAAACAGATACGAGGATTTGATGGCTGCTGGAATACTGGATCCTTCGAAGGTAAACTAAGAAAAGGCTAAGAATTTAAAAAAAGAAAACTTATCAGACAAATTTTGCTTGCACACAACCACATATCTTGTTTGCAGATAATATGAATTTGCACATTTTGGTCAGATATGTCTATCAACAGTATACTTGTGCTAAAATATAAATCATTTGGCATATTCCGAGGCCAAGTGGCTAACATTCAATCTTGAAGCAGGTTGTTAGATGTTGCTTGGAGCATGCAACGTCTGTTGCCATGACCTTTTTGACATCTGATGCAGTAGTTATTGAAATTAAGGAACCTGCATCTAAACGCATCAGAAAACCAATGCCAACCTCAGGTAATTCGTTTCTCTTGCATATGATGTGTGCATCTCATTGCTCTTTACTCTCTCATGCCACAATAATTATTGAAGACCTTCCAGTGTATAATGGTGGCAAATCTGAATTACCTTGATTGTGCAGGTATTGGACCACTTGGCATTTAGTTTGCGAATACATGTAAGGCTACAATAATCTGGCTGTCCCGGCATATATCTTCAATCATTTTTCTCTAGAGATATATGCAAGAGTTGGAACATCCAAGACCTGACAACGTTGGTGATGCAATGGTTTAAATTCATCGGTTCAAGGTATAGGAAAACATAATGTTCTGCCGATGAAGGGAACATACAGAAAGATACCTAACAGTTGTTAGAGGACGAATATATAAAGTGACTGAAGATTATAAATTATCAATATGGCACATGAGCCTATTGGATCGAAAATAGCCCTTGGCTGCTTTTTTTTTTGTAATCTTCGTCGAAAATTCGAGGCCAGGTTGGTGAAAAGTTTCAATTCAGTCACTTGTATTCTTGAAACAGATATGTTGAGAATCTTTATCATCCATCTTAAATGTGTAAACCTGTGCAAGGCTGTCTTGAGGAGACTGAAAATGAATAAAGAAATTTTCCATTAGATTTCAGACATTTGTTAGAATGAGAAAAGAAAGAAGCTTATAAAAAGGGAATTCTCTGATATGTATAAGCGCATGTTTGGTAGTGATAAAATTATTTTTTAAGTGTTAAAATTATAAGTTGTTGGTGAATGTGTGGATAAAAAGTGGTTATAAGTTGTGGGTCTTATGAAATGCGTGGATAAAAAAGTATATTTGACCAATTTGACAAACTGAAATTATAATTTTAGCATTTTCAAACATGTGCTAAGTTGTGTTAGATTAGACTAGGCATCATTTGATATTTATTTTATACCCTAACTTCTGATAAATAATCAGAAGTTGTTTTAAGTTTTTGATAAATTTAAAAAAAAAAAAAATTGATTATATAAGAATTTGTACCATCTAACAATGAATTTTGAGAAATAGCAAGATGACAGCTTCTCAAATTCTTTCTTTAACTTTTTCAATTATTTATAATCAAAATATCAATTTTAACTTTAATTAATTAAATTTATTTATTTTGTAATATATTTATTTAGTAATTTTATAAATTGAAATTTAATAGTGTGAGAATATGGGTCACTAAATTCACTTGGCACAATTCTATTGGACCAAATAGTCGTAGATTGTGCTTGTTTGGATAAAGAGTGTCCATTTGATATATTGGATGAACGTGATCTTACAAGGATTTGTAATAAAGTTATGTTTCTCTTCTTCTTTTAGGTTAGAGGAATTGGGAGAAAAAACTAGTATCTCTTCTCCTTTCAAAGTTAGGTTAGACTGTGTGGTTGAAATTCTTGGTCACCTCTGGTTGGTTTGTTGGTGAAATTCGATTGCCGTTCTCTTAGGTTGGTGTTTTTTGTTGCTCAAATCTGAATCCACAACTTCAAGTAACACAAAGGAGCAACAAGTATAGTTTTCTTCTTTTATCTTATATTTTTTGTATTTAAAGAGAATGAATTGTAATAGTTTTCTTTGTATTTTAAGCTAAAATTGTAAGATTATTAAACTCAACAAATAGGAGGACATGTTGGTTTGAGGAACCGTTGGTCAAAGAAAAGAGAATGTTTGTACGTGACACTAATTAAGATTTTATTGACCAAATTAATAATATACGTAAATTATTTTATATATTTTACGAAGTATTATAAAATAACTAAAACTTAAACTCATAATTATTAATAAATGTGTTAAATAAAATTATTAATTTTATTATTAAATAATTACAACATTTAAAATTTAAAATTTTGTTTTTATGGTTCTAACAAAATAATAATAATAACTGTCACAAACTTGATCATCAAATACTTTTATTTAATTTTGATGTTCGTTTCTTAACTACAAATATTAGAACTCTAACTGTATTCTCCATATTTTAATATCATTTAAAAATAAAGAACACGTAATTTGTAAAATAATTTTTATTAGTACTTTTATGTAAAATAAAAATATAAAAAAATTAGTTCAATGTTATAAAATTATATACGTCACATTGTTATTTATTTATCTTAATTTTCATTTAAGTTATTCACATCACATAGCAATTACATATATTTAAAGTACAATAATTTAACATTTTTTTAATAAAAAATTTAATTGACATGACTATAATGATATATTCAATGTACTAAATTAAATATTACTACATTCGTCCCATAAAGATAAGCTTAATTTTCTTATTCATATGTGTCAAATTATAGGTTACTTTCATTGTTGATAGTATAATTAATTTTTTAGTTTTTTTTATATGTCCATATTTAATGTGTCTTGTTATCAACAAATATAAATTATTATTTTATTACTTGTAGGAGTATATTAGGAAAGTGGTAAGTAAAATTTATTGTTCTAACTATAATAACTAAAATTTCTTAATCTGTGTGAAAATAGAAGTAAGCTTATCTTTATGGGACAGATAGGGTATTAAATAAATATATTTGATCCATTTGTATTTTTTGTAAAGATTAAGAATACAATTACAATTTTTCCTAAATTAAAGGTCATATTGGTTTTTTTTTTCCCCATCAAATAATGACTAATTGCACACTAAAATACATAACTTGGGAATATTTTTGTCAAAAAACAAACATTATAAACCATTTCTACATTGAAGACAAAGGTCAAGGACCATTTGCGTCAAATTCTCTTTACTAAATTAGTAAATTCCAAAAAGACTCAGCAAACCGCTGCCATTTTACCAACTTGCATTCCATTACAGGATCAATGCTCACCCCGAGGAGTGTATAATTCCGAGAAATATGAAAAAAATATATATAAAAATAAATGGGTAAATAGCACTAGAGGTCCCAAATTTTTGAACTTTGTGACAATAGGATCCTGAACCTTTTATTTCTAACTCACAAGTCCTTAATCTTTAAAACTTCGCGCGAACAAAGTTTTTCTGTTAAAAAAATTATTAGTTTGACCGTTAACTGGTCAAAATTTACTTAAAATAACCAATTTACATTTTTCAAATTAGAATAAAAAACAAAAAAATAAAGAAAAAATTGCAATTAACCTCCTTCCCCACCTCTTCCTCTCCAATCAACCACATCCTTTTTCTTTTCTTCACCAATTAACCCCTCCCCACCCGGCCCAACACCCCCACCGCCATGGAATTGAACTAGACACAATCACCACCGTGAAAACCCCATACTGAAAAAGCTGTGCCGAAGACCGAACAATCTTGACTACAACATATGAATTGACTACAACATATGAAGAAACCCATAATCATCCACTGCCTCCAGCCGCCATGGCCAAGGCCTCATCCACCTCTGCCGCCGCCAGTATGCTTCTTTCAAGATCTATGGTGAGTGCAGATGGTTTGATGAATCCCATTTTTCTTGCAAGAATCATTCTTTCTTATTGTCAAATATGGCAACAATTTCTGCCTCAGCTCCTTTTCCTACAGTCACATTAGACCCAACTCACAGTCCAACAAATCCATTACAATTCCAAAGAGTACCCCGACTCTTGGTTCCGGTGCAGCATTACAATTCCTGCTTGCAGGTAGGAGGCACTTTTCCTTCACCGTAGCATTGACTGCAAAGACTGAAGTGCGATTTCATCTCTTTAAAGCGGGAACCAATGATGGGATAACGGCAAGTTGAATAGACATGGCAACCATGGCGAGTTCTATCCCCAGTTTCAAGCTTCAATAAAGTCGACATGATACCAAATCCCCATTCTTGATCATCAAACATCGCAATGAACTCTGTTAAAGAAACCGTGGAATTATCCGTCTCTCCATGGATTTCCAGCATTTCACTAATACCATGGGAATGAATATAGATGTCCCTCAATAATTTGATGTATCTTAGGGCATCATACTTCGATATCTGTGTGCTACCTTCATTTACTGGGCGCCACAAGAGTGCATCATATGCAAGCCGCTTTCTCTTGTCTAGAGAACCACAAATAGGTGAAAGGACATCAAAAAACATGGGGAGGGGTTGGTGTTTCCGGTGATTTGTGATGGGCCTGTGGGGAGGGGTTGATTGGTGAAGAAAAGAATGGGGAAGGGGTTGATTGGAGAATAAGATGTGGAGTAGGGGGTTAATTGCAATTTTTTCTTTATTTCTTTGTTTTTAATTTTAATTTAAAAAGTGTAAATTGGTTATTTTAAGTAAATTTTGACCATTTATCAAACTAACGATTTTTTTTAACAGAAGGACTTAGCTCGCGCGGAGTTTTAAAGATTAAGGACCCGGGGGTTAGAAATGGAGGGTTCGGGACTCCATCGTCACAAAGTTCAAAAGTTCGGGACTCCAGTGCCATTTATCCAAAATAAATTGTAAAACCAATAAATTAGATTAAACTAAATTAGAAAAAATTATTTAAATTTTAACAGCTACTAATAAGAATTTTTTTTTTTTTAAAGCGTAGTACAAGACTACAAGGTATACGATTATCTATAATAGAAATTCGATAAATTCCTTAAGTATTTCTCTTATTTTTAAATATGACGAATAACACATTAATTATTTTTAAGTTAAATTTTCAAAATTTTACACATTATATATTTCAAATATACTTTTCTTAATTTAACTTATGTAACTTTTACTTATTTTCAGTTAGTAATCTTTTTTTTTTTTTTTTATTTAATGTAACACTTGCATATTAGATAAATTTCTGATGTGATATTTATTTATAAATCTAATTCATCTAATCATCCTTCATCTCCTCCCCACTAGTGGGGAGCATTGGACAGTGGGGTTGGAGGAGAGAGCTTACTTGGACACTTGTCCAAGTGGGGTTGGAGGAGCATAAAGTAAAATTTATGCTCCTCCAACCTCACTTGGACAAGTGTCCAAGTAAGCTCTCCACTAGTGGGGAGGAAATCGAATGTGTTCATCTAATATATAAATGTTACATTAAACATGAACAAGATCGCTCTCCTATATTGCCATTTTGGTTTGGTTTATTTCTAAAGTTCTAATACGAGGAAAAATTTATAAAAGGTCACCCAATTTACATATTTGTTTCATATTAGTCACTCACTTTAAATTTATTTCTATGTCACCATCTTTTGTTGCAATTTAACTATTCCATTTGTAATGGTTGCCAAAATTCAGGACAGGACTAATGAAATTAGTTCAATATTTATATATATGGTAGGCTCGTTCCTTTAAAACAAAAGGTGAGATTTGTCGTTTTAGCTGCTATAAAAAAATTGTGTTGTGAAAATACATGTTGGATCACGGATTCTGTTGGTCGGATCATAGATTCAATTAGTTTTTTAGTAATGGTTATGGACAACATAGTTAAATTAAGCCAAAAATATAAGCTGAGATGATCAAATTGAAATCAATTAAATTTGAGTAATTAACATGAAACACCGTAGTAAGTTAAGTGACCTCCTATGAAATTCCAGCCTTGGCCCCTATCCTGCGGCGATGATCTCACGCGGTCACGCCTCGATGCAGAAGCATGTCAGCTGCCTGACTCTGTATCCACCGTTCTCTCTCTCTCTCTCTCTATATTTGTGTGTGTGTGTGTGTAATATTCCCCTCATATATATTCACAAGATCGAGGGCAATTGCCATATCAAAAATTTCAAGTAGAACAGAAGGGGAAAAAGATGGTGTTGATGGTGGGATTAAGTGCGCAGTGCATGCTCGACTTCGTGGTTGCTGGATTTTCACTGATGATTGGATTGGGTTTATTTGCATTCATTGCTTCAATTCTTTGCTGTGCTGCTTTCTTCCAGAATGCCAAGGAACTTTCCTGATTTCCCTCGTATCAATTTCTGTAGGTACTCTCTCTTTGTATATCGTTTGATAAACTTGCTGGGTTGCTGTTATTTTACTGGTGTTTTGCTTTCTGGGTCTTGATCAATTTATAGCATCCCTACTCTGTTTTTTTTTCTCCCTGTTAATTTTGTTCTTTGTTCACGAGGAAATTTCTCAACCAATTGGCAACTAGTGTGGGGAAATTAAAATTGATATCTATTCATCTATAATCTAAAGTTATCCTATGTTTAGAGACGAATAATTTCTCTTTTTTTTCTGAATTCCTATCCAAAACATTTATTCATCTGTTAATAGTAATAGGGACAAGAAACTAAAACATTGACTTCCATAGCAACTTCGGAACAGGGGGCAATGCCAAACTACTGCATTATCAGTCTTTCCATCAATCAAATTCAGAACTTTATGTATTGTGAAGTTAAAATTTATAGTTATTTATATGTAAATGTGAGGGACTTCCAAAACAACTTGATTTAACCATGTCGGTAAAGTGATGAACCCCAAGAAGTTATTAGTGGAGAATTTAGAGCCGTTTACATGCATTGTGAATTGGATTAATGTGTGGTAAGCTTTTATAACAACTTGAGTTAACTATTTTGGTAAGGCAAGCACAACTAGTCAACTCCCAAGTTGTTTGTGGAGCCAATTGCCCAAGTCTTGCTTGCGGCCCCTCCTCCATGATTCTAGGGATGTAGGTTGTTGCAAGATCTTCACAGATCTAGATATTAAATTAAACATGAAGAAGATAAATCCACACATAACATATAAAATTATGGAGTCATCCTTTTCCCTCAATGTGGTCATTGCAATACAACAAATTGTAAACAATATTGAAGCATTATTTTGTTGGAGAAAGTTTGAAAAAGTTTTTCCTTTTTATTCGAAATATCTTCAGTATCCTTTTAAGGATTTGAGAGATATAAATTGACTCAACATATTAGAATGTATGGTTCTAAGTTTTCTGGAAGCAAGTAAATCAGCTTATAAGTGCAAAACAACAGCAGATATGAAGATTGCCCAGAATAATACCAGCAGAAACTTAATTCCTTGTTGCTTATACTTTTACAATTTTTTAAGATCTTGACTTTTCTTCTGTTTCCTTTTGCCATTGCCATTTGCTATGCATATTAATTAAATAATACGATTTGTAGCAGTTAAATGATTCCTGGCCTCTATTTCGCAGGGTGAGCAGGTTGTTTCATGGACGTTCAATAAGATTCTACTTTCTTATCACTCAGTGAATGTATGGTTTCTCTGCATCAATGAGTTATGCACCTTTTAATTGGAGACCACTCATTCTTGAAAATAGAAGAATGTATTTGATCATGTACTGGGAAATGTAGCTTCATCAAACTATGTTTCATTAGTGATACATTGATTTATATATTTCTCAAGATTGTTTTCTGTATTGAAGAATGACTGAGTTTTTCCATAATTTGTGAAGTACGTGGAAAAGTAATCCAGAACATACTCTGCCATGTTTTGATGTACTCTTGCATTTCAATATACTGACTGCAGGGTAATATTATATATCAACAGCGGGGACTAGCGTTCTAGTTCATTTCCTCTTTTGCTATTAGTACGAGGTGTAATAGATTAGATTTTACATTCAGAGTAATAACCTAAATTGATGACAAAACGATTTTGGAACCATTTTACTTCAAGTTGAATTGTTGATTTTTAGAACAATAACTCGGAACGCCGCATGGATGTCAATGTTCATGTGGAGGGAATAATCTCTAATATATAATTAAATCTTAATGGATTATACTTTCTATGGTTGAAAGTTGGGATTAGTTACAAATCCGATGCCATGGAAACTGTATTAGGTAACTGACCCTCCTCAGTCTCAAGCGCAAGTAAGTTGGGAGAACTTTGAAGTAAGCAAAGAATGGACACAACCCATATGTATTTCACATTATTGAGCCAATGAGAGTACAAGAAGAAAAAGTGTCATTTTGCTGTGTTAGTGTAAGTTGTAGTTTTCTGATTACGATGTTCTCGTGGCTCAGCTTGAGGTTTTTAGGTTCTTCAATAATGCTAAGGAAAGTCCTGTTGGGACATGAGCTCGTCACTTCCACTACCAGTGTGGTCTGCATTTATTGTTATGAGCTGACGCCCTTTGACTGAATTGGTGCTCAGTGGATTCTGGGCATAGGTGATGAGTCATTTTGCAATGTTGGGTCCAATGGCCACATTATCATAGTTATAACATCTACCCCTAATCTGGCATGTTGCAGCTCATTGCGGTCCTTCTGTTCAGTAGGCCAGGTGCTGGTGGTTTTAGTGAGCTCTTTTTGGTGGTAAGCTCAACAAGGTTGTGAACCTCTAGCATTTGTCTCATTTCTTCACATATTCTAGGCATCCTTTTCATCGTTGTCCATTGTAGCTTCCCTCAGAAAGTTAGGGACAGTGCCCCAACTTGTTTTCTACAGACTACTTCGTGGATCTCTCTCAGGACATAGTCTGCCTCCTATTCGTCCACACAGTGGAGTAGGGGTGTTGGGAATTCCCTCTTGTGTAAGACTCCGTCAACAAGAGATGTATCTGGTTGACCTGAGTTTTACCTTCTTTGCTTCATTGATATTCTGTGGCAGCTTGTTATCTTTGAGGTATCTAAGAATGGAAACCATCTAAGTCAACATATTGTTGTCTCTTCCAAGAACTCTATCGAAACCATCTTCATCAGCTTGAAATACTTCATTGCAGCAATCATGCTAGTATATCAGTATTGTTGTTTTGACCTTTTGGGATCTTCTGGATCTCATACTGTTTAAAGCTTTTGAGCTTATCCCCCACCTTCTGAAGATACGAGGTCATCCTTGCACCTAGAGCTCATACTCCTCCCTTGGTTTACAAACCATTGGGAATTGTTGTTGAATAGTAAGGGCTAACACCTTGATTTTTATGGCCAGACTTAGACTAGCTAGAGGTGTTTCGTACTCTTCTTCATCCTTTGAGACCTTATGGTTGAACTAAAGAGCGCAAGCCGTAGTGTCCTTCTTGGCTGACCGAGGTTATTCCTGCTCAGCGCCGTGCTCATTGGTTGGCCCATCAATATATAGCGTCTACCTCGGCAACTTGTTGCTGGGATTTGGTTTAGACTCTTCTGCTCTTATGACGTTTTTGATTAATATGTGTCTTGTTATAGGTATGTTATGTTAAGTTTGACTATTTCTCCAATATTTGATTGACTAGTGCCAGTTTTTCATTGTTAGGCTATTCTTTGTTATATAACCTAGTTGCATGGAACGTAATCTTCACCAAACTATCTTAGCATTGTCATTCTTATAACTTATAACCTCACATGAACTTATGTCAAAATTCTGGAGGGTGTGTCCATTTTGTAGCAGTTTTATGAAGCATATAGTTGATTAATTGTGCAATGACAAAAATTTGTAAAGCACTGAGGGATGCAGAAGCAGGAGCAATGACAAGATACCTTTTTACTTCTTTACTGGATTTGACATATGCCCAAATTCAAGGATCATATGGAATTGTCCTAGAGGAAGGGACCATTAGCAATTAAAAGTTAAAACTGTAGATGTATGGAAAGGAAGCATCCCAGGGTTGACTTTATTAGTTTTAGGCTGTTGGTCTAACCCTTATGGATTGTATCTAGAAGACATGGGATGTTTTTATAGCAACATAATCCCAAGCATTTGGAATCTCTTGCCTTACTAGTTAAATGTGCTATTTTCTGATATTACATGTAACACACTTCCTGAATCTGTACCTGGTGCTTGTAGCCTGATGTTACCGATAGTGATGAATGATAGTCACAAGGGATCAAGATTGATGCCCTGTTCTCCATATTCTGCTTTGAAATCTTGTTGTTGAGTATAAACATGGATGATATTCTTCCCTTTGTAAATTGTAATGACTTCTTAGGGGATTGTTCGATTAAAATGTGATGCACTCATTTTTTCTGGTGTATTTCTGATTAAGTACCAGCATTCTGAAATCAGTTTCATATGGCCTCTCAAAAACTTTTCTTGATATTAAAGAGTTGAATAAGATTAAATGACTGCATCACGCTATCTCTTTCTACTTGCACACACAGACAAGATATAGTCATTCATATGCCTATGTGTAGAAGACAGAGAGTGATTTTCTGTGTAGGGGATAAGCAGGTTGTCAATTGATATTGTATTAAACTGGGAATCAAAAGCTACAAAATATATATAAACTTCAGCATTCTGGAATACCTCAGAGGACTGGAACAGACATGGTATGGTTCTTTGAGAACATCTGGTGAAAAAGTTCTCATATACTGCCCTGAAGACACATTATTATTTTTTCTTCAATCTGTCAGCACTAGTTGCCTTGTGTCCTGGCTTGTCTTTTGCTGCTTTTATCTGCTCATCATGAGGTTTCTTCTCTTCCTGTTGGTGATGTTTCTTACCAAACGATTTTCTGTTATCTTTGTCCACAGCATGACCAAAGACACCTGGACAATGACTTCCTCGAACATGGTCGCATAGATGTTCTCGAAGACTTGGGCCAGAAGAGGCATCAGACGCCATAGAGTCATCACTATCAGTGTTTCCAGCATCATCTTCAGCATGAAGCCCATCTTCTTGTTTATTAATGCTGCCACCGTCGTCTTCTTCATCAACAAGATTGTATTCGTCAACGGGTGAAGCAATGTACATCGTCCACCCCGACTCACTGCTGCTGCATTCTTCAGTGCCTTCAAGGATTTTAGAAGAATCCATTGTTGCTACAGGTACACAAATATGTAACAAATACTATATTTAACGAGGAGAAACAAGTAGAATACTTATTGGCTATTGGACAATCTGCAATCTTGTTGACTAGAGGTAAATGCCCCTATTATCTATTCGACTCTTTCAGGCACATAAAACCATCGTCATTGAAGAGAAAGTACTGCTTAGCTGTCTCTGCACAATAAATTCTCTGGTCCTTATTACCAGGAGGCACTTTACAGGTGAACTAATCTTAATTGTAAACAGATTTTAATCCCTTTTTAAATTTGAAAGATACTTGTTGCCTGGAAATTGCTCCTTCTTTACTTACTCCTCTGTCTACTTCATAAATATAAAGTAGCTTTTGTAATGGAAATACAGATGAGCCCACTCTACAAATGGCAAAGAATGTATAAGACTAATGATTTCAGATAGCTAGAAGAGTCCCTCTTCAGTACTCTTTTATTGTGAGAACTTTAATTCTCTGTCTTGTCATCAACTAAGAGCAGCCTTTCATGTGATTATGCAGTGAATCCAACTGTGTTTTTGGCATCTTGTATCAGGTTAAATTGGATGAGAGTTCTCATGGTTATTTTGCAACACAACCCTTCTGTTATGTCTTTTTGACTTTTGTCTTGTCCTCGTAAAATCGGCATGCGTGTTTGTTAGGCGAGGGCCGGGTTGGGTGGGAAGGTGAAAGAACAAACGATCTACAGAGTTCGTCATGATTTTGAAGCTTGAATTTTCTTGGACAATGGAATGAACTTTTGATTTTTAGAAATGGATAATCATCATTTTATTATTTTTCGGGATTTACGATCACATTTTTGGATTTTGCAGTGGGGTTACACATTCTTGGATGGAAAATGTTGCATCCAGAAAGGATAGCAGGTGCTCTGATTGCACATTGCCCTGATGGTATTCTCGGATGGTTCCCTACTGGAATTATCTTCCCTTGGCTTATTATCTGTTTTGATTATAAAAGAGAGGGCCATTTACATTGTTCTTGCCTATTGAAGTGTCTATTCTCTTCTTGATTTATATAATTACTTCAACTTGGTTTTTGGGCTCCATCCGAAACATAATTCTTGGAATTTCCAAATAATGGGACAACATTCCCTTAGCTGGGGATTTGATTCCAAAACTTGTTGGTTTTCATTGCGTGTTACAAAAACTCGAGTGTGATAGAAAAAAACATTATTGTTTGTAAGACGTAGACACTTAACCTGATACCTTTTCGTGTATCTTGTCATTATTACCCGGGGTTGAAATGTGAAGGTTTTGCATTAGATCCACACTTGTTTTTGATTGAAAACCTTATGTTGGCTCTCTCAAATAGTTAAATGCGCGTATTTACTCACGTACAACAGCATCTTGGCATACAAAGGCAGACCAACATTTCTCCATGGTTTTTCTACGTTGTCATAAATAAGAAAATGAGATTGACAAGGGTTTTTTAAGCTTTGAATTGGGAAAAAGCTAGTCATTATACGGTTAACAAACACCCACCCCACCCCCAGAGTCACAGGAGAGAGAGAGAGAGAGAGAGAGAGAGAGAGAGAGAGAGAGAGAGCGAGAGCGAGCGACCTCAAATCAAAGTGTGTGGGTGAAGGTGTGTGTGTGTTTTGGGGGGTTGGGGGGTCAACTTCGTTGTACAAAGTGGTAGTACACCTCAAATTTTGGCGCAAACACATGGCTATGTATTATAGTAATTACATTGTATAACATTAAATTTAATTTTAGAAGAGCTCTCCTCTTAGTTATCAAATTTGTTAAAAAAAATTGGATTATTGAGTTACTAGTTTAACTGGTGAGTCGATGGTTTGACCATGTATTATCATCGATACTTCAAATTCAAAATCAAGTAAATGTATTAGCATAAAATATAGTTTTTATTGTTAAAAAAAAGGGAAATGTAAATGTATCTAAAATATAGTTTTGTTAACACAGTTTAAGGCTTTAAGCACATAACTCATTTGAATCACTAATAAAAATAAGAAAAATCTCTTTGTATATGACAATAAAGAATTTAATTTATTTTACTTTTTAATACTATTGAATAATTAATTATGTACTATACAAAGAATATTTACTAATTAATTGTGAATCTGTAAAAATCTTCATAATTAAATGCTGGAAAAGATGGCTCCTTTTACCATTAATTAATCGTTCATTTATTGGGCACAGCTTTGCATTAAGAAGCTATTTCCAACGCACTTCTCAGCATTACTACCAATTTTGGTAAATTTTTTTTTTTTTTAATTCAACAAATTATCACATCTTCACTATAGTTTAGACTTCTACCAAAAAATGATAGGGAGTTAAGATACCCCAACCATATATAATATTGCTTATAAATAATATTCTTTTCAGTAAATATGTTAGTGAAATTTCCAAAATAATATTGCTTATAAATAATATTCTTTTTAAAAACTTGAGATTTTCTTCGGCTTAAACTAAAAAACTAGAAATATACTATTGACTATGAGATTATATATTTTTATTAACGTGATACATATCGACGACTATTGGTCATTTGCGATTTAAACACTAAATTCACAACTAGTTTTTGATAAGTGAATATTTTTGAAACTCTTGATTTTCGTCAATTAGGCATCTTCTTTTTGTTCTTTTTCCTTGTTCGAAGAAGAGATGACAAGAATTCAAGATATTTAGAAGACGAAGATCACATTTTGCAAAGTTTAAAGAGGTTACTTTTAAAAAATAAGTATATTTTACAACAAAGAATAATAAATTATTTAGTTTAACACCTTTAATAAAAATAATTTTTACATTTTATTTCTAACTAGTGAACACACGTGGTGGAGTATTAAATTTGAAAATAATAATATAAAATAAATATCTATATCGAAATAAAGTATGGAGTGCAAGATATGAAATAATTATTAATGTATTCATAGAAAAGGTTTACCTATTTATTTACTAATTATTAGTCATAAACATAAGACTTATTAACAAACATGTGGAATGAAAATTAAAGTTCATCGGAGAATATACTTGTTTAATTTATATAATGATAATATACAGAATTTTTGTTTAATCATTGATTGTAGTATATAGTTCGTTGATGTAGATCTTCAACCCCTGTAATTTAGACTAGATTGTAAAGCCGTCATTTTCCATGTTCAGAAGCTCGAGATTCATGGATGCGAATTTTTCTATGTTTTTCTGTTATTTTAATTCTACACGGAATGTTTAGTAAAACTCTTAGAATATAAATAATTTAATATCACGCTTACAATAATTGAATGACAAAGATAGAGACATTATCAACTTATAAATATCAATTAGTGATAATAAATTCTCCAAGTAAAAGATTACTTGTCTCTAATATATTAAGCAATAATAAATTGTGAATATATTGAACATGAAATAAATTGAGACATATAAACATAAGGCACACTCCAAATTACATGAGCATCGTCAGATCTTCCTAATCTAGATGACATGTTAACAATTATCCCTTGCTTTTTCTCAATTAAAGGGGAATGAAGTGACGCAACGTATAGGTTGTCTCCTTAATATTGGTATCAATGACAACATTAAATTCATCTATTGGAACCTTCCATATTCTATTGTTCCTATTTATCGTGCCAGCATTGTTCACTAAAAAAGATTCATATGTTAGATCTACCATAAATTAGTAAAATGACAAGTCAATCAAAGTCTATAATACAATTTAGATAAACATGAATCTGCTCTAGCGCTTGCATAGGAAAAGGTGAAAAGTAACCATTTTGCCCTTTGTATAGAGAGTTTAACGCCTTTTCCATATTAACTTCTTATATGATATAAATAACGAAACGTGCAAATGAAAAAACAATATCTACAAAATGTCAGAATATTCATCACGTGTATTAATTATTATCATAAGTAACATAATCAAACAATAAGAAGTAGTAAATTAAAAGGTTAAATGGTTTTCAAAGAAAGGGAGGCCAGCATCACCAAAATTATTGTAATATCAGTTTACAAGTAGAGGAGTACAGAAGAATTAAAAAATACTATCTAAATATTGGGTAAGAAGTAATCCTTTCTAAAATTTTTGTTTTATTTTTCTCTTTCATTGAATCATCACCTGAAGAATACAACTTCAGAGATGAATGCTTGAAAAGCCTGTCAAACACTGAATTATGTTGAAGAGGAAAAGGAGCAAAACTCATATAAGACTAATGTCATAATAACTTTACAATGAATTTCAGTTAATTTTCTATGTAACATGTTTCGGGCATGGCCTAAATGGCCAATCAAGCAACTACATATCACATTCAAATTTTTATTTTGTGCCAGTTAGTCATCTTGTTGTTAACGGATTCATCGATCGGTTATATCAATTAATGTGAATAGTGACTATGGTTTTATTTTCTTCGATAATGCGTAATGTACCTTTGAAAATTACTTATATTGTGCCTATAAATTTAACTTCACAACTCCCTACCAGCAATATGATGTTAATCCACTACAA
This sequence comes from Forsythia viridissima, assembly GCA_030279155.1. Classification (NCBI taxonomy): domain Eukaryota; kingdom Viridiplantae; phylum Streptophyta; class Magnoliopsida; order Lamiales; family Oleaceae; genus Forsythia; species Forsythia viridissima. The sequence continues at coordinate 43,337,230 of CM059041.1, read as the reverse complement.
AAACTTCATGACACTGTTCCAGCCACTATCATCCTTAAATTGTGCCACCCACTACTATCATTGTTGTAAAGTAGCATGAGATAACCTTATAATGTCCAAATTCTTTAAGTAAAATTTGGTGAACTAAACTTATCTACAAACAAACTAACTAATCTTATTGGCTACATTCAACTGCCTATAACTTGCATAATCGTACCATTAAAATATTTCCCCTGTAAAAACATGTGTGACCATTCAGCAATCTTAAGAACTACCAATTATATATTATGACATAAAGGCTGGTATTGTGGAGAAAAAACTTCTTCTTTAGAACAAGTATGAGTTAAACGTACCTATAATATCGAGAACAGTTTTCTTTTTCGCCACTGATCGCGCTAACTCTTCGACACTGCTATTATTGCTTGATACTATTTTTTTCATGAATTTTATCTATACGTGCAGAATGTTGCAATTGTTCAACAAATGCAGTATTATTAACAATATTTTGATAGAACATGCAGTGAAGTGAAGAAGAATATGCAAAAAAATTTACCAAACGTAAGGACGTTAGAACTTACATTTTGCATATAAGCAATCCATCATTCTTTGAAGGAATTGAGGAAAGTAACTTTTTTTCCTTTAATTTATTTTCTTTTTTTCTTTTTAGATGGGGAAGAATGGGTATCAAAAGCATAGTCTTCCCTGATATATATCATGTAATTCTATTAAGGGTGTAAATTGAGGGGTTTTGGCTTTGGGGGAGGCCTGGCACACCAAGGCGGTCTGATGTCTTTACACCTCTAAATGTAATATTATGCAAAACTAAAGTTCATGCATATGTATTACTTTATATATATATATATATATCAAATAGAAGTGATGAAGGGATTATTGAATTAAATTTTAATTTTGAATATGTTCTGCTTATTTGACAATCTATTAACATCAATCCAATTATAATAGAGAATTCAAATTATATGGGGCTAGAACCAATAAAAAATAACTCAAAATATTTATAATTTCAGTGAACTCGAAATGTTTTTAGAGGAAGAAATTTGAAATAATTCATCTGCCATTTGTAATTCTTGATCTTATAAGCAATGTAACTTTTATGTTATTATAAACACTACAATGAATAACTTAGCAATGACTTCTTATTTCTGGCTATAGACAATTCAAACATCTCTCAAAGACAATCTAACCATGGCCTCAGCAATTTTATCAAATCATAGCTCTAAATTTATCAAGATGGTAGCAATCCTTTAGTACACAATTTCTTCCAACTATACACGATCAAATTTCTAATGATTGATGATCTTAGGACTCAAAAATTATTAATTATTAGAAATGGTTAAGTCTGCTCATACTTTAAAGATGATTATCAACTCTTTCACTACTTTGAGGTTACTCTGCTTTCAATTCTGTTTGTATATATAATACACTTACTTATTAATGGTTCTTATGATAAAAAAATAAATAAATAGACACTCTCACCTGATATGATATTCCCGTTCATAGCCTACAAAACAGATTTATACTAATTATATTGGATAATTAGCACAAAACGTCCCTACCTTTTGAAGTCATTGTGCAAATCGTTCATACCATTAAAATTTTGACATTTTCAACCCCACCTACACAATTTCTTGCGTAAAACATTATTTTCGTCTATTGTCATCCAAAATATGCCGTTAACTCACTTACACAACACGAGTTGCACCAATTTAGAAGGGTAATTTCATCCATTTCATCACAAAACTTTCCTACCTTTTCATTTGCACATTCTTGAATGACTTCTGATTTGCTATTGCTCAATGCTATTTCACATTATATTGCAAGAACTGATGTGTGAATACTATGAATTCTACATAAGCAAATCAGGAAAAGATAGTTGAAGCTGGAGGTCTCACTTCATTGCTGATGCTTCTTAGAACCTACAAGGATGAAACTATTCGCAGGGTTGCAGCTGGTGCAATTGCTAATCTAGCAATGAATGGTAATTTGTTCATTCTTTAGTTTCTAATCTGTTTTATCTTTTTGGACTGGGGAAGTGTGACATTTTTAGCTAAATGATGTACTCTTTGGAGCTACATCTCAAGTCATTTTTGAGAACTATATCTTTTCTGCTTGTTCAAAGGCCAATCAAGAACTTATAATGGCTTAAGGTAGAATTTGTCTACTAGCAATGACAACTTTCAATGCTGAGGATCCACAGACTCTTCGAATGGTTGCTGGAGCCTTAGCTAATCTATGTGACAATGAATGGTATGATTATTTGATTTTGTAGTTTGGCTATCTAAATCTAGCATTTTCTCAATCCTTAGTCTTTGTACCCATGGCATTGCAGATAAACTACAAATGAGGCTGAGATCTGAAGGTAGCATCAAAGTTCTGTTAGGAATTGTGAGATGTAGACATCCCGTTCTCTCTCAAATGGTGCTAAAGAAGAAAAGTGATGAAATAGACAAAATTATCTTTCTAAATTGGTACGACTCATGTGTGGAAGTGAGTTAACGGCAGATTTTGGATGACAATAGACGAAAATGACGTTTTGCACAAGAAATTGTGTAGGTGAGGGTGAAATAGCCAAAATTTCAAAAGTATGGACGATTCGCACAATGACTTCAAAAGGTATGGATGTTTTGTGCTAATTACCCAATTATATTCTCAATAGGTTAGACCCTGGCAGAAATGCATTATGAACTTTTTTCCATACCCTATACAAGATTAAAGCTTCATTTTGAACTATGCTAGATTGAGTTGGTGCTTGTTGGATTTTAATGAACTACACAATCATCTTTTCTAAATTTTTTTGAATTCTCTCACGTGAACAAAAAAATCAAAATCTCTTTGACCATCTTCTTAAAAATTTGAAATCACTATACTTGTAGACATGAAATCCTGTAAATCACAAATGATGATTTATGATCTTGAATCATTTGCATTAGTGTTCTTACAATAAAGCTACGGTAGCCAAAATCGAGATGCTCTTGTTTTTTACATTCCATATTAACAATTTCTGTTCAATTTACTTGAAATTCCTTTTCTGGAAGAACTCATACAAAAAACTAACAACAAAGATAAAGAATGGAATAGGAAACCAATTCCTCAAAAGGTCTGATTTTTTAGTTCTATGATGATCCAGAAACTTTTCCTTAAACAGCTTTACCTTCGTGACACATATTTTAAGTTTGATGTAAATTCAATATCAAAGATAAGTGGAAGAACCCAACAGCATACTGAAAATAGCCATATAAGGGTAAAAACGAATTTTTTTACCACGGAGAATTGACTCATTTACATATTGAGAAAAGACAACATGATTTCAAGTGCCAAGTAATGCTGGTACAATTCACCACTACTGCTACAACATATACATTTATAAAATGATAATTTGGAAATCAAGTGAGAAAGTTTCACAAAAACTATCGAGAAATCAGGAAAACAGAAAAATAGGAACAAGAAAAGAAAGGAAGCTTGATTAGAACAAGACGAGAATACGACGTAGCACAAACTCACAATGTCCACATGCTTAGGTAAATGAAAAGATCAGCATTTAAACTTTTATACCTTGGTCACCTATTATTCATATATATCATTATTTCACCATCAAACTGTTAAAAATGACAACAACACAAATTGCAATCCACAGCTGCTCAACTTGGAGCTATTATTTTTAGATTTCTTGGCAAACACCCTCAAGAACAAAAACTTAAGGCTAAATACTTTTAAAACATACCCTTAATAACGGAGCATCTAGGAGGTTTATGGGGCCATGTCTTGGCTAGTGGTTCAAACAAAACAGATCCATTTGTTCACAACACATACATATCCTTATCCACCGTTCTTTCCTTCTGCACACCTACAAATCACCCACAAAAACCAGTCTTCATTCAAAAATCCAAAAATAATAATATTAATATTAATATTAATTACAACAAGAATCGCATATTAGCCCATAAAGCACACCAAATATGTGTTTGTATACCCACAAATACACATGTACATGAGAGAGACATGCCAATAATTTGTTGGGATTTAGGAATTGAGGCATCGTGGGTTTTGATGTGACACTCAAAACAGGTGGTAGAACTGGCGGCACAGCTCTGAAACCAAGGAATTTGCCTCTAGCTAAAATTGCTAGACTCTGCAGATGAACGGATGCACTACCCATATCTCTCATGTGACCCAACTTTAATCATAAGTGTAAATCATTTATTAAAAGAAAATCATAACCCACCACACTCAAATGATAGGTACGCAAACAATCAAAAGATGAAAAAAATTATATATGTAAAAAATCACCTTGGCCCATTCGGTGAAGGAACCAAGTTCCCATTTATGTTGTTATTAACGACAAAAAATATTTGGTTCCTATTTATATCGTTATTAACGACAATAAATAGAAATCAAATTTGGTTTCTATTATTTGTCGACAATGTCAACAATTATATCTTGTCGACATTATCGACATTTAAAAATAGAAGAAAAAATAAATAGTACTACAAACAAATGGTATAATCGACAATTGAATGAGGTACTATTCGTACGTACACCTAAACAAGAGATTTTATGTTAAGTGGGAAAAACAAAATAACAAAAACAATATGTTGAATAATGTTTTCAAGAATTATTGATGAGACATACAATGAAATCAAATTCCGAAACGCAAAAACAATATGTTGAATAATTGCGTGTATAGGAAGAAGGAAAACGAATAATGACATTCACAATAATCTGAAAGCGAATGGAATGGAAAAGAGATAATTTTTGTAATTAACTTTTTTCATTTTATTTTCTTCTCAAAAATCAATGGTATTCCTCATCCATGAAAAAATGATAGAAGGAAAAGGCGGAGAACGCGAATATATCATATTTCGAAATGGGAAAATCCGAGCCTCAATGAGAAAAAATAGTAGCCGGAGGACACAGAAGAAAAAGGAGAAGAGGAAGCTAGGGAGAATGGTTAGTAAAAAAATGTGGGCAGTACGATGATTGGAAGAAAGATGAGACAATGGTGCAGTACTACAGTAGAGAAGTGATGTCATTTGGGCTCACTTCACGACTCTTTCCATTTTGTTAGGATTTAGTTAGGAAGTAAAAAAAAATTATGAATAGTGTAGAGGCCCATTTCTTATGAATAGTGACAGTTGTATCGACTCTTTTAATATAGAAGAGATTTTAGCCAAACATCTAGTGAAAACAATAGGGTGAATTCAGATTGGATTGGCCTAATCTGTAACCGCCTCGCAATAATTCAAAGAGATCTAAATTTGCGGATTGATCCATCATTTTATCAAGTCGGAGTGGATAAAACAAGGATCTGCAGCTGATTTGTGATTTTTTTATTTTTTTTTATTTTGTCAATTGTCATTCAAAAATTAAACAAACATTGAAACAAATTTTACTGCTGGGGCGTGTGGGATGTCTTTTATATAATAAAATTCAAATTTTTTTCCCAAATAGGGCGGATTAGATTGGGACAAACATGATTCGATACGACCAGTGATCCGCAGTGGATCACCAAAAACTATGCCGATCTACTTTGTGATCCGCAGCAGATCACCAAAAACTGTGCCGATCCGCTCCACTAACCCCCATATCAATAATTTTTCACTCTATTAGAATTGAGTATTCATCGAATTTGGAGTGGATCGAATATTTTTACCGTCCCTACAAACATCCTACCTTAGCCGCCACGACCAAAAGCTGCACTCCCGTAAGAGCATCTCCAATGCATTCGATAGATTGTAAAAAAAAAAAAAAAAAAACACGTGCCACCTCATCAAATAGACAATGTCTATTAAAAATATTATTCAATGTACTATGTGGAGCACTATGTTTGACTGGCGTGACATCAAGAAAAATAGAAGATGTAAGGTACTTCTTCTATATCCATATCTAGACATTTTGTGAAATTAGATTATTCATTTGACTTAATTTAACCCTCAAAAAGAAGACGTGGGAGAATGAAAATTTTTGTGGGAAAAGAAATGGAGTTGGGATTTAAATTTTGTTAAATGTATTAGTTTTATTATTTTTTAATTTTGAAAAATAATTGCCACATACTCCACTTGATTAGATTGTAAAAAAAAAAATTTGGAGAAATTTTTTGGACTTTATCGTCTAAGTATTATATAATTTAAAATCTATTTATTTAATTACTACGCCAGCTACGATCATTATTGATGCTCTAATAAACTACAGATAACAAGATCAATATCTCCCAATAACCAATTAAAATAAGAAAAATTAAGTTGATCCATAAATTATTAATATTATTATTTTATTTGTTTTAGATCTCAACAAGGAATTAAAAAGCTCCAAACTTTCATTTGACAGAAACAGAAAACGAACAATCTCTCACCCACCTACTCCAGTCACACACCCTTACATTTAATTAAAAATAATTGTATAAATAGATATTTTATATATTCAGTGAGATGGGGTTTCAAGAATTTGTGAATTCCATTGACTGGGAACATGAATCCTATTCAAAATATCAAGATTTCACAGTGCTTCCTATTTTCGCCATCTTTTTTCCTACAGTTCGGTTTTTCCTTGACAGATTTGTATTTGAGGTACTTTCTCAGCAAATTGCAGTTTTTGAGCTGTGTTTCTTTACTTTATTACTTGTTTTTGTGTGCATAATTGGATCAATCACGCAGCTTAAAGGTAGTCCTCTGTTTTTTGGTGTTTTGATTTTCTGCTGGATTTATGTGTGAACCGTGATGGGTTTGTGTGTTTTTTGTGATTATAACGTGGGTAAGTTGTAGATGTTATTTTACTTGGTGCAAGAGGGCAGGCCCTGAGATTTGTGGCCTAGTAAAATTTAAATGGGCCTTATTAAAAAATTGAGATATTTTAAAATGTAAATTTTTGGCACACAATTAAAATCTCGTGTATTTATGAATATATTTTATAATACTTTGTCTAGATCCAAATTAGATTTTCACACCACTCAAAGCACTAAAAAAACTGTGGAGAGGCACAGAATATAATCAAATTATTTTCATTTAATAAAAACAAATAAAGTTATTCGAATTAAAAATAGCTGAAAATCTCAAAGAAAAGATAAAATATATAGTTAAAAAAAACATTGAAGCAACATATGCAAGGGTGTGTGCGTATACATATAAACAAATTTACAAGCCAAAAAACAATACATTTTTCTTCTTCACTGAATGAAAAAATGGTTGGAATTTGTGTATGTTAAACTGTTGAGCCTAATTTGTTACGCGGAGGCTCCCTCCTCTTGGGGGCAGCGCCCCTGAAAAGTCTACGGTATTTGTATTTGTTTAAGAAAGAGTATTTTTCGAAATTTTTCTTTTGTAATTAGGTTGACCTAGTATTTCATTATAATTAGAGAACTTTCATTAGGTTACCTTAGAGTTTTATTATAATTAGGGAACTTTCACTAGGTTGTTTTAGAATTTCATTATAATTAGAGAACCTTCATTGAGTTACCTTAGAGTTTCCTTATAATTAAGTAACTTAAGTTGCCTTAGAGTTTCATTATAAAACTTTCATTGAGTATTTGAGTTGTTATATATAGAACTAATCTCTTGTAAACAAAGATTATCATTCATTATAGTAAAAATACTGCAACGGCTGAAGACAAGACGTAGTATCTATTGAGGCGAACCTGTATAAATCTTTGTGTTTTTTATTTTTCGCCATTTTATTTATTGCTCTAATCCTAACAATTTGAAAAATTGTTTTGATTCAAGATAAAGATATTTAAAATGAGGTTTAAAGGGAAAATTGCACGGTCTATAAAATTGCCTAGGCCAAGGGCCGGCCCTGCCCCTGACACCACTTGTAGTCGCAGTTTGCCTAACTTTGGTCTCACTCTGTTCTTTTCTGTGATAGACAGGAAGGCACCCCATGATACATAGACTATGAGATGAGAAGTGGTGTAAGAGCTTGTTTTGCATTCAAATAACTATTGTGTTTCAAATTTAATGGGATTGGGACTACTACCTAAGTCCACCAAGTTTAAGTTCATAATACATTTACATACTTCTCTCCTATGATATTTGTATATGATCAAACACTTGAAACATTCTGGCTCCCTGCTGCAAGTTGTACTAAAACTTTTGTAATTTTCCCACCCTTCCTTTGAAGACTTTTTCTCAATTTAGATTGGGTGTACATGTTGCAGAAATTGGGCAGACGGTTAATATTTGGAAAGGGGATGCAAGTGGTGGAAAATGAGACAAATGAGCGAAGAAAGAAGATACAAAAATTCAAGGAGTCAGCATGGAAATGTGTTTTCTTTCTTTCAGCTGAGATTTTAGCACTTCTTGTAACGTACAACGAACCGTGGTTTAGAAACACAAAATACTTTTGGGTAGGCCCTGGAAATCAGGTCTGGCCTGACCTGAAATATAAGTAAGATTTTCATTTTCCCCTCTTCTCTTGGGTACAGTTTAGATATTATCACAGCTTTATTTGGGGATGGGAATTATCTGCCTTGAAGCCATAACCTGGTACAGTGTTAGCCTTTGCTGGGCTTGTATAAATTTGTAATGCTTGAAGCTAATGGTTCTTTAATTCAGGCAGCCACGTTCACTTCCCCAGAAATGTGTATTCACTTCCTCAGAAATGTGTATTGAACAAGCTTTAATCGAAAAAATTCACAACAGTGACTGTGTTGTGGATGCCCAGGTTGAAACTGAAAGGCCTGTATATGTATGATGGTGGATTCTACACGTACTCCATATTTGCTCTGATATTTTGGGAAACCAGGCGCTCTGACTTTGGGGTTTCAATGGGTCATCACGTTGCATCTTTTTTCCTAATCGTGCTTTCTTATATATTCAGGTGTGTTTTTCTAGAGGTAGTTTAAATACTGAACCTGACATGCTTCTTGAAAGTATATTGACTGCCGAAAAAGAACTAAATGAGCATTCTATCAAACGAAAGGGAAACTGATAGAGTAACCTCTTCAAATACATTTGAGATTGATTTTTGCAAGCTCATGCATCTTGACAGTAGTTTGGAACATACTATCACAATATAACACATCATATAACAGGTTAATTAGAAAAAGTCCCATTTATGTCCTATTTCTGCTCGTTGTAGGTTTGCGCGTGCTGGTTCGGTTATTTTAGCTCTTCATGATGCTAGTGATGTATTTCTGGAAGTAGGAAAGATGTCCAAATACAGTGGCGCAGAAACACTGGCTAGCTTTTCATTTGTTCTTTTTGTCTTGTCTTGGGTCCTACTTCGTCTCATTTACTATCCATTCTGGGTTCTCTGGAGCACAAGGTCAGCTATGATATTTAGTTTATCACCCATTCTATTCTTTGAAATTTTTTAGGTACCAGTATCGAGATTGTTCTGGGTATAGAATTTAATTGAAAATATTGGCTCACTAGATCATGGTGCTCTTATGGAAAAAATTACATTTTGCTGATTTAACCTTATTACAGACGTAATTACCGTTCACTAGCCATCTTATTGTTCTCAAGTGATGTTGATCTCTTGATCCATCATCCTTGGAAATATCAGATTTAATCATGCCAAGTTTCTACGCTGTTATTTGGTTTATGGATTCTTAATTAACTGCTTATAACCATAGTTTACTTGTTGCTAATTAACTTAATTTTGTTTATGGACTTGGGTGTGTATGTGTGTGTTTCTGGTTTGATGAATGAAAGAGATGGGAAATAATTTAATGTACCCTGCAAAAAGTGTCTTAACATTTTTTGTTATGTTCTCAATTCTTGTGACTTGGGAGTGCATAATAATTAACTTGACCGTTTGATATGTTGATTTAGCCCAAAAAAAAAAAAAAAGGAAAAAACCCGGGGTGGTGGTGCTGATGAAATATAGTTGAAATATTCACTTACATGGACTATATGAACAGATATATTTGCTGTTTGAGATGCATCTATTTTAATCACTGCCTGAATGACTAATGGTACATCGGCTCTTGCACTATGCATCACTCAGAGTTATGCTCTTGTTGATTAAATTTGATAAAATAGTGATTTATTAATAAAAAGAAATGCATGAAGCTTGCTATCCGAGCTTTATTCCCTTTATATTCTTCTTTTTTATTTTGTTCTGCTGTTAGCTACGAAATTATCGTGACATTGGATAAGGAGGAACACAGAGTGGATGGACCAATCCACTATTACATCTTCAATTTTCTTCTTTTCTCCTTGCTTGTTCTCCATGTCTACTGGTGGGTGCTGATTTATCGGATGCTTGTCAAACAAATCCAAGCTAGAGGCCAAGTCAGTGAAGATGTTCGATCTGGTAAGGAAAAACACGCTATCCAGATGATATATAGGGTTTGCAAATTGAATGTAACTCTAGAACAATGGGGTATCCATATTCTCCACTGATAAACCTCTTCAAGGGAACACCTACTATATCTTGCACGGATGTCTCATTTTTCCCCTTGGGATGGTTAGGGATAGGGACCCTGTCTGGGACCTGAACTGAACCCTTGGTGATCCTTTTATGGGAGGCATAAGAGGGCAGATAATGTGTAAAACGTGGACATTTACCTTAGCATCCGCAACTAATATCTGTTCATTCCAAATATTCTGCAACTGGTACTAATATTTGTTTAAATATCCACTGGATGTGCAAATTGTCCTTCAGTCTAAAGGCAAGAAAATGCAGCAGCCATTAGTTGTTTTGCATCCTTAGGAGCTTCTTCATTCGTGGTGCCATTATATGTACTGGTCTCTGCCGGTTATCATAAATGCACCAAGCCATTCATGGCCAAGATGTCGACTTGTTATTTCACTCTTCACCTCTTAGTTTTTATGATATTAAATTTAATTTCCTTGCCCCTGTGCAGATTCTGAAGATGAAGATCAGCATGAAGATTGATCATAAAAGGAGATTTTCGTCATTGCTTCATTCACTTGATGGTGAGTATTGCAAGAAAGCATTTAAATGGTCTTTGGACAGAACGAAACTGTCTATTAACCGATTTTAACAACATGAGCTTTTTTAATAGTTTTAGACATATACTCATACTGTTCTTGAAAACACTCAAAAGTAATATTTTTCCTTGAAAATTTCAAACAAGTTGCATATTTCATGATTTTTCTTCTCCGGTGTATTTTATTGGGATCACCACTCGAATAACTAAATAAAATTTGCATCTTTCCCGTGCAGATGAATTACACAAACCAATATTCAAGTGATATTTTTATGACTAGAAAAATTTCTTTCGATTCAACAAACCTGTGTAAAATAGGATTTGCTTCAATCAGACCAGTTGAAGAGGTCAGAAGTGGAGAGAGGGTTGATTGTTCTTTAGGAGTTAATGCAAGTTATCATCTTGGCTACCATGTTTTATAGTGTTTTGTTTTGCTAGAAACATTGATTCATCCTACTGCCAAGAATGGGAGTCCAGCAAAGAAGCATTGGTATGAACTCATTAATGGAAGTAGTAATTTTATTTGTCTCTTATAACAGATTTTTGTTTCATGGTTTCTGATATTCATAAAAGATTTCTTGAAGTTTTATTTTTAATTTTTATTAAATGCATTTTTTTTTTACTTGCATTAGATTTTCACACACGTGGGATTTGTTTTTGGGAGAAAATTGTGATGAAGAAAAGAACAAATGTATCAAATAGAGCTCCTGTGGCTTGATTGGTAAGGACTACTGCGATAGCCTAGTCTCTGGGCTGGGCTGGCCTAATAAAAGTTGATCAAATAAAAATTGGACCAATTTAGCCCGTACAACTAACCCACCGGACTAATTGGATTGGCTCGATAAATTTTTTTTTTTTGGGCCTAGTCCCCACCCCACTCCATCCCACCCCACAATGAAACATGGCAGCAAATGGGGGTGGTCGAAAACGAGGGGGGAGAAATCCTCCTCTCCCCCTGCAGCAAATAGGGCGGAGGGGAGGGGTGGGGTGGGGTGGGGTGGGGTGGGGTGGGGTGGTTTCGTTTCTCCCCTCTATTCGCAGTGAAACCAGGGAGATTCTCCCCGCGGCGATTCGGGGGTCCCCTCCTCTCTGGTCGAATTCTCAAAGGGGAGGGGGAGGGGGAGGGGGAGGGGGAGGGGGGGTATTTGTTGGAGGGGGAAGATAGTGGATTTTATTTTTTAATTTTAAGTAATTATTTTGAAAAAATAAGTTAAAATTTTAAGTTGGGTTGACCCATTAACCTTGTGGTCCTAAATTGAGTTGGGTTGGCTCAGTAAATACTAGTTCATGTAAAATTGGGTCAGGATTAGTCTAGTTCAATTTTTGGGGTTTTTTCAAAAATAACCACAATAAATAAACTATTTCTTAAAATACTATGATGTTTTTTTTATTCTAAAAATACTGTTTTTTTTAGTTTTGTAACACTTGTTGTTACATTTGTTATTTTAGTTATAATAAATGTGTTACATTTGTTATTAACAAACATAACAAATGTAACAACAAGTGTTATAAAAATAAAAAACAGTATTTTTAGAGTAAAAAAAGTTAAATAGTATTTTTTAAATTATTTTACATTTTGTAGTATAGGGTGAAATTATCACTCAATTTTTTGTGTGGTCCGTCTAATTTCGGGTTGGACTAGCTCATCTAGTCCATTTGCGAGCTCTACTGTGAATGGTATTAAAGAACAAAAATAAATTTTAATTTTAATATTGTTCAATATTATTTACTCGACACCGCATTCCTTGGTGCCAAGCTTTCTAGAGTGTGTCTCTAGGAATGTAATCTCCTTCACCAAGCATGCAATTTCTCTTATGATGCATTCTTGATTCTCCTCCCACTAAGAGCATTTCCATGAAACTTTTTATTATAAGGAGTCAATCTTTTAAAAATATACTCGAAGGGACTCTTTAAATTAAATTTTTTAAGAAAGAAATACTTAAACCCACTTTTTATAATTAAATGTATTAAGAAAAATTAATTTTCAATACTCTATGTTGATTGAATTAAATAATATATACAAAATAAAATAGAGAAAAATGAAGAAAAATTATATAACAATGAGGAGAAAATAAGTTAAAATAAAATATAAAAAAAATTATTAAATATTTATTGGAAGAAGTAAAATAAATTGTTAAAAATAAAGAGGTTGTTGAAGGATTTCAAAAAGGGTTAATTTCACCAACGGTCATTAAAGTTATTTTTAAATTACAAAATGGTCACTGAAGTTCAAAAATTTCAGTGGTTGTCACTAACGTTACAAATCATTTCATTAATAGTCACTTCATTAAATTTTTAAATTAAAATGGTGATGTGGCATTATGATGTGGTATTTATATATTGCATAGTAGTCTATGTACTTTATATAATATTCACTTTAGTTTTTATATTTCAATTAAGTTCTTCAAATATTGTATCTTATGTCTTTAATATTTTACATCTTTACATTTTGATTCTCAAATTTTTAATTATCTTTCAATTAAGTCTTTCAAAAATTGTATCTTAGATCCTTCAAATTTTTACATCTTTACACTTTGGTCCTCAAATTTTTAATTATCTTTCAGTTAAGTACTCCAAAAATTGTATCTTAGGTCCTTCAACTTTTTACATTTTTATACTTTGGTCTCCAAAAAATACTATTTATAAATATAGAGTCTTTTATAAATGTTTTAACAATTTAACATTACATATGCATTATCTTGCAAAAAAAAAGTCAACTGGAGGCTTTGACTTTACTTCCTCGTTATAAATATAGAGCCTTTTATAAATGTTGTAACGATTTAATATTACATATGCATTATCTTGCAAAAAAAAGTCAACTGGAGGCTTTGACTGTACTTCCTCGTGCAATTGTAGGCGTTATTGTTGGAAATTAGTTTGTAAATTGATTTTTAAAAAAAATCTTTAATAAATTACGAACTATCTTTGTTAGATGATTATTACGCGTTGTAATTTTTTTTAACTAATTAGATAGTTGTTTAAAATAAAATACCCAATCACTAATTAATTTTGGTTGATGATTCTTGAATTTGAATCTCAATCTTGAGGCTTGATTCCTTATTTTCATTTTCAATCTTGAAGGTTCCAGTGCCTTGGCCCTTAGATCTTCTTGAGTATTTTCCAAAGCCCAGGTTGCAATAATGAGTGAACATAAAAAATCAAGAATAGTAGAAAACCAAATGTTCAATTCTAGAACATAAAACTAAAGGACATAGAATACTTCTTTAAGCATACCTATCTAGGTCTATATATTGATTATACAATCTTATTAAAACAAAGACCGATCTAGGGTAAATTCTCAATCGAAATACAAATAGTGTAAGTACGTGTTTCTTTATGTTTCTCTATGCAAGCACTCAACCTATATTGTCACTCAACGATCGAAAATACTTCATCACATATGCTGAATATAAATGCAATTTTTAAATCATAAATAAATAAACATTATTAATTAATAACACTTCGAATGTTTAACTATAATACACTATAGTTTTAGTGCTTGTTTGTCTATACATAATTTATAATTTAAGTTGATTAAATTTGTCAAATATATTTTTTATTTACACATTTTGAAGAATTTATAATTTACTATTTACTTACTCCCTTCGTCTCACAAAAATAGACATGTTTTCCTTATTTATCTGTCCCAAATTATAGGCTACTTACTTTATACAGGATATATTAAATTTTTATTTTTCCTAATATACCCTTATTTAATTTACATTGTTATTAACCAAAATATCTCTCTCTTTAAACTTTCATTTATTTTTTTGCTTTTTTCCAATGTAATTCTCTCTTTATCTATATAACTTTCTCTCTCTAAACCTTCATTTATGTTTTTTTTTCCGTGTAACTCTCTCTCTCTCTCTCTCTCTCTCTCCCCTTACAATAATATAAGTGTCTTAATTTTTTTACTGTAGTTTTTTTCGGCCAACACGACGTAGTTTTGGTATTTTACTATTCTTAGTTTTGTCCAAATCTCACCATTTTTGTAATAGCCGCAATTCTTGACTTTTGTGTGCATAGTATGTTTACCAGTAATTGATCATAGATTGCAGCTCAAAATTATTTTTACAGAGGCTGCAAAAAGGGCAATTAGAATCAAGTGAAATAGCAGGGAAGATGTACACAAGAATCTGTCTTCCAAGATAAGACAATGTATTTTCTATGCCTTCATTTCATTAATGAGACTTCAGCCAGGTTTTTTCCTTCGTAGGATTTGCAATGTATCTACAACTTCGTTCAAATCAATAGATTTGTCAACTTCGGATAATTCTCTTGCCAGTATGATATATGTCTGCAAACGCAAACTAATAGAGCAATTCTAAAAGTTCATAGTTTGAAGAAGCTTCAAGCATACTTTTGATTCCCCCTCCTTGAGCAATCCATCAAGCAAAATAGTCAAACAATTTCATTAATATTCCATTGTTTCTCAAGCATGTTCTCAAACAAAATTTCTGCCTCTTTGACCCAATTTATCTTGCAAAGAGCATATATGAGTTGTCTATACATTGATAAAGGAGGATTGAAACCTCTGACAACCAGCAAATTAAATACTTCTAGAGCAGGCTCCACATTTGCTTGAGATAAAATAAAAAAGATTAATAAAAAAATTGAATGAAAAGATGTAAAAACATTCAATTTGCCACCAAGATTTCACATTACCTGAAACTTGCAACTTTAGTTTCCTTATTGTGAATTCTCCACTCTGATATCCTTTTAATAAGACATCTCCAACTGGTAGTCTGCCCTCATCTATTTTCCTATGTATCAGCTATTGATCACTAACAATCACTTGTCACGCAACAAGTTGGACAATTGATGACAAAGTGGGAGAAATACACCCAAAAAAATCTTTTACACAAAAAAACTCATGTTTAGTGACCTTCTCGAAATTATGACTGAGCTCCAGTAGAGTATTTAAATTCCATATAGAGGGTGAATGAGAGTACAGAGGTTGACAGCATACCCAACTAAAAATTCCATCAAACTGATGCAATAATTGGATGTTCCATGTATAACATGAATACAATTTAAGATAACATGAATACAATTTAAGAACAATGGTGATAGCTTAAAACAAAAATTCAATTAACTTGTAACTTATTGCTGAGCTATTGAAATTCACTTCCAACTTTTATTCAGAACTTTCATGCAGTCTCCACTTATCCTGGTAATGAGTATCTCGGCAACCAAAAATGGTTGCCGAGCAATTTGGCAACCATCATTGGTTGTTAACATGGTTGTAAATTGCTAGGATTTGGTAATGCACATAGTATATAAAAAATAGTCCAAAAAATTGAAAGAAAGTTGGGATGTTTATTGTTAAAAAATGTCATTCAAGAATTTCAGGTACTGTACAAATCCACGCACTGTGAAATCTTGGTGGCAAATTGAATGTTTTTATTTTTTTTACACTTTTTCATTCAATTTTTTTATTAATCTTTTTTATTTTATCTTAAGCAAATTGAATGTTTTTATTTTTTATAATGTTGCCACATTTAAAAAAAAAACGTGAACAGTAAAATTCTCGACAATGATCTTTATTTTACTGTTCACAAATTTTTTTTTTAAGCCAATTTTCTTTGACACAATTAAAAAAAAAATGGTGAACAGTGCTCGACAATCAATTTGTCTCGACAATCAAATGATTGAATGATTGCCGAGCATTCTCGGCAATCAATTGATTGCCATGAACAGTAACAGTATTTTACTTTTTTTTTTAAGAAATAATTGCACAAAAAGTCCCTATTATTTTAAAATCATTGGAATATGCCCACAACCTAAAAAAAAAAAATCTTTAATTTATTTATTATTTTTTTTTCTTTTACACTTAATTTTCATTCAATTTTTTACTAATCTTGTTTTTTTATTTTACCTTTTACAAATTATTCTAAATAAATGCTAAAAAATGCCATTCAAGAATTTCATGTAATGTATAAATCCACGCACTGTGAAATTTTGGTGGCAATTTGAATGTTTTTATTTTTTTTACACCTTTCAATTTTTTTATTAATCTTTTTTATTTTATCTTAAGCAAATTGAATAATTTTATTTTTTATAATGTTGCCACATTTTAAAAAAAAAAAAAACATGAACAGTAAAATTCTAGGCAATGAATTGTTCATTGCCGAGCAACTCGGCAATGATATTTATTTTACTGTTCACCAATTTTTTTTTAAGCCCATTTTCTTTGACACAATAAAATTAAAAAAAATTGAACAGTGCTATCTCGGCAATCAATTCATTGCCATGAACAGTAACAGTATTTTACTGTTTTTTTTAAAGAAATAATTGTACAAAAAGTCCCTATTGTTTTAAAATCGTTGGGATATGCCCACAACCTAAAAAAAAAAATCTTTAATTTATTTTTCTTATTTTTTTTTTCTTACACTTAATTTTCATTCAATTTTTTACTAATCTTGTTTTTTTATTTTACCTTTTACAAATTATTCTAAATAAATGCTAAAAAATGTCATTCAAGAATTACAGGTAATGCATAAATCCAGGCACTGTGAAATCTTGGTGGCAAATTGAATGTTTTTATTTTTTTTTACACCTTTTCATTCAATTTTTTTATTAATCTTTTTTATTTTATCTTAAGCAAATTGAATGTTTTTATTTTTTATAATGTTGCCACATTAAAAAAAAAAATCGTGAACAGTAAAATTCTCAGAAATGAACAATTCATTGCCGAGCAACTCGGCAATAACTTTATTTTAATGTTCACCAATTTTTTTTAAGCTCATTTTCTTTGACACAATAAAATTAAAAAAAAAAAGTGAACAGTGCTCGGCAAAGAAATTCATTGCACAGTGCTCGGCAATGAAATTCATTGCTTCACGAAACTTTTTTTTTAACGAATAATTGCATAAAAGGTCCCTATTGTTTTAAAATCGTTGGGATATGCCCACAACCTAAAAAAAAAATTCTTTAATTTTTTTTTCTTTTACACTTAATTTTCATTCAATTTTTTACTAATCTTGTTTTTTTATTTTACCTTTTACAAATTGTTACCACGCGATTACGACATGGCTGCCACGTCAGCACAGACCCCATCCAAACCCAGTAAGAGCCCAGTTCATAATCTGTCAAGAACCCTATCTGGGCCCTGCTAGGGCCTTGGAAGGGCCCGTCACACGCTTGGGCCTTCGGCAGCCAAAAATCCGCGAATCATGTGGAGGGCCTCGGTGCCCTCATGCGAACCATAGGGCCTCGTCAGACCACGCATCAACTATAACTAGCAAGCAGCATGACACGCCGGAATGACTAGAGAAGTAATCGAGGAAAGATCGCGTTGGTTTAGCGTACGGATCTTCACAAGGAAACCGAATCACAATCTCCTAAAATCATGCAACGTGATAACCTCAGATAAGGAAGGTAATCTTGGAGATTGCCTTGACGAGGAATGATCCCTATCCCATAAGGAAGGAGAATCCGATTGGGTATCTGATTGATTTGTTACCTAAATCAATCAGGACTCTCGCGCTATAAATACAACGTCTCCGGTTGTTCCAAGGTACGCACTTTTTATGTTTAAGAATCCCACCCTAAACTCTGCTCAAATCTCTGCCTACTTGTCTCTCCCACACCCCTTGTTTGTTCCCGCCCCCGTGTATCTCCCATATATCGGCAGTTGACTTGATCGACGGAGTGCCAACGATCGCCGGACCCTTTTTTTCAGAGATCTTGGTGCCTAACGGTCGTCCTAGTGTGCAGGTAACATACGAGCTGGCAGAGGAGTGACTGGAGATCTGTTGACACGTGGACTGGTGCAGGTTCAGACGTCAACAGATTGGCGCCGTATGTGGGAACCGAAAAACCTTACACGACCAAGTGCTTGTGGTAAAACGTGTCTTCTACCCAAAAGAACATGGCACCCGAATATCGTCAGAAACGGATGGTGGGACCGGAGAATCAGGACCTGGAGTTGGATGACGCCCGGATGGAGGCCGCGCTTGGGCTGCTGGATGATCAGCCCCTCCAGCAGGGACCCAAGCGTAGTCGTACCCGGAGAAGCCCTTCGCAGCCTGGTTCATTGGTCTACCGCCGCTCCCATGACATGGACGAATTGAAAGAGGCTACCGAACACGAGGGCGCCTCTCCAATGGTAATGGCCACGCACTCAGAATCGACGGAAGTTGACGGCGAAGGATTGGATGAAGAATTGATACTGGACGACGGTCTAGATCCCCGAATCATAGTCTCGGATTCTCTCGCTTCCCCAGCCGAGGAGCTGGAAACATTTTCGGTAAGCCCCTCGGAACCAACCCAGATGTTGCAGGTGGGAGGGAAGCTCGAGGAAAAGACGAAGGAAGAGCTGAAGCAGTTTCTCCGAGAGAACGCAGACGTCTTCGCATGGAAACACAGCGACATGGTCGGGATCGACCCATCGATCGCGTGCCACGTCTTGAAAATAGATCCGAAGGTACGCCCCAGGGTTCAAAAGAGGAGGCCTCTAAGTGCCGAAAAATACCAGGCCTAGAAAGAGGAAGTTGACAAGCTACTGGCCAGTGGGTTCATCAGAGAAGTGATTTACCCCCAGTGGGTATCCAACCCGGTGTTGGTTCGGAAGAGTGCCAAGAAGTGGAGGGTATGCATCGACTTCTCTGATCTAAACCAGGCGTGCCCTAAAGATAGCTTCCCATTACCGCGCATCGACCAGCTCGTCGATGCGACCGCCGGCCACAAGTTGCTTAGCTTCATGGACGCATACTCGGGGTACAACCAGATCCCGATGTTCACAGGAGACGAGGATCACACGTCGTTTATTACGGACCGAGGGTTATACTGCTATAAGATGATGCCATTCGGCTTGAAGAACGCGGGAGCCACATATCAACGGCTGGTGAATCGTATGTTCGCCGGACAAATTGGGAACACGATGGAGGTATACGTCGACGATATGCTGGTAAAGAGCGTCAACGTAGAAGACCACATAGACCACTTGAGGGGAATGTTCGAAACCCTTCGCAAATATCGCATGAAGCTTAACCCCTTGAAGTGCGCGTTTGGGGTCGCATCCGAAAAGTTCATCGGCTACATGGTCAATCAGCGGGGGATAGAGGCCAATCCCGAAAAGATCAGAGCACTCATCGAGATGCGGTCACCATCTTCTCCCAAGGAAGTCCAAAGTCTGACAGGGAGGTTAGCAGCTCTGAATCGGTTTATATCCAGGCGACCGATCGTTGCCAACCTTTCTTTCAAACCATAAAAGGGGAGAAGCGGTTCGAGTGGACCGAGGAGTGTGAAAAGGCCTTCCAAGACCTCAAGGTCCTCCTCGAAAAATCTCCACTGCTATCCAAACCCAAGAATGGAGAAACATTGCTCGTTTACCTAACCGTCTCGGAAAAGGCAGTTAGCTCGGTGCTAATCCGCGAGGAGGGTCCAGCACAATTCCCTGTCTATTACGTACGCAAAGCCCTGCAGGACGCGGAAATGAGATATCCAGACATGGAGAAACTCGCTCTGTCATTGATCGTCGCCTCCAGAAAACTTCGACCATACTTCCAGTCCCACAGAATAGATGTCTTGACGAACCTCCCCCTACGGTAAATACTCCAGAAACCAGATACTTCAGGACGATTGATGAAATGGTCGGTAGAACTTAGTCAATTCGACATCAGTTACAAGCCACGGCCTTCGATAAAAGGACAAGCTTTAGCTGATTTTGTGGCTGAATTCGCTCATATCCCCGATGGTCCGCTTGAAGCCCGACCCTTGGAGGTACCGACTTGGAAGCTATATGTCGATGGATCCTCGGGGGAGGTCGAGACTGGAGCCGGGATCCTGCTAATCAGCCCAGATGGCCATAATCTCAACTACGCGCTTCACCTGGAATTTAAAGCCTCCAACAACGCAGCAGAATACGAGGCCCTACTAGCAGGCTTGAGACTAGCACGGGAGATGAAGGTAAAGAAGCTCCAAATTCATAGCGATTCACAGCTTGTCGTAAGTCAGGTTAATGGGACCTTCGCGGCACGTGAACAATCCATGGTGTCCTACTTAACAAAAGCTAAGGACCAATTGTCCCACTTCGAAAAATACAAACTTCTCCAGATCCCACGAACGGAAAATGGCTATGCCGACGCCCTCTCAAAGCTGGCAAGCAGTAGGGACTCCGACCTAATGAAGGCCATCCCAGTTGAGAAGCTTGGCCGACCTTCAACCGAGGACGCTACCGCACCCTCCGTCCTAACCATCTCTGATTCCCCGAAATGGATGAAGGAGATTATCGAATATCTAATTAGTCAGGTGTCACCCGAAGACAAATTGGAGGCACAGAAGCTCCGCAGAAGGGCCACAAAATTCGTATTACAAGACGGAATTCTATATAAAAGGGGATTCAGCCACCCCATCTTACGCTGCCTAACGCAAGAGGAAACAGTGTACGTGATGAAAGAAATACACGAAAGGATTGCGGCAATCACTCGGGAGGGATGGCCTTGGCACAAAAAGCCTTGAAGCAAGGGTACTATTGGCCGACCATGAAAAAAGATTCCCACAATTTCGCGAAGAGATGTGACAGATGTCAGAAGTTCGCGGCAGTTCCGAAGCTCCCCGCCCAGAACCTTACTCCAGTCACTAGTCCCTGGCCCTTCGCCAAATGGGGGATCGACTTCATCGGCCCCCTCCCGACAGGGAGGGGTGGGGTCAAGTTCGCGATTGTAGCGGTAGATTACTTCACCAAGTGGTGTGAAGCCGAGCCTCTGGCCAAAATCACAGAGGAGAATGCTTGGAAATTTGTATGGAAAAATATTGTCTGCCGCTTCGACATTCTCCATTCTGTCGTCTCCGACAACGGCACGCAATTTGCTGGGATGAAGTTTAACGCGAACTGTGAGAATCTTGGCATCCGAAGGGATTTCTCCACCCCTTATTACCCACAGTCCAACGGCCAGGTGGAAGCCGTGAATAAAATCATTAAGCACACCCTTAAGCGAAAACTGGAGTCGGCGAAAGGGGGATGGGCCGAAGAACTACCCGAGACCCTGTGGTCCTACCGAACCACCTCCCGCACGGCCACAGGTGAAACCCCGTTCTCCATGGCATATGGGGCAGAGGCAATGATCCCCGTCGAGATAGGAATACCCTCACCCAGACACCTGCACTTCAACGAGGTGACCAACGAGGATTTACAAAGAGCGGGCCTCGACCTGCTAGATGAGAGACACACGGAGTCGCAACTTCGCCTCGCGGTTTACCAACGGAAGATGGTCCGATATTATAACTCCAAGGTCAGGGGCAGAAGTTTTCGTGTCAATGATTTTGTACTGAAAGAGATATTCCAAGCTAATAAGGAAGCAGGGACCGGAACTCTAGGGCCCACCTGGGAAGGACCTTACAAGGTCATCGAAGAAATTAGCCCCGGAACTTACAGACTGGAAGATCTTGAGGGACGAGAGACAAGACACCCTTGGAACATCGCCCATCTGAGGCCATATCACCAGTAATACCGTTTTTAGCATTGTTTTGGTCCTTTTTACAGTTCTGTGGCGGACGCCAAGAAACGCGGCGCCGTTTTATAATATTCGTCCTTTATGAATCCAAAATGCTCCACATGCGAAGAGTAACAATCAAATCGGCAGCGAGGGAGTGTGGTTCACGGCCAACTCTAATTAACTCGCTGGATAAATATTTTACGCGTAAAGCAAGCAAGTATGATTAACCCGGCAGCGAGGGAGTGTGGTTCGCGGCCAACTCTGTTAACTCGCTGGGTAAACATTTTACGCGTAAGAAAGCAAGTACAAAGAACACGGCAGCGAGGGAGTGTGGTTCGCGGCCAACTCTGTTAACTCGCTGGGTAAACATTTTACGCGTAAGAAAGCAAGTACAAAGAACATGGCAGCGAGGGAGTGTGGTTCGCGGCCAACTCTTTTAACTCGCTGGGTAAACATTTTACGCGTAAGAAAGCAAGCACAAAGAACACGGCAGCGAGGGAGTGTGGTTCGCAGCCAACTCTATCAACCCGCTGGGTAAACATTTTACGCGTAAAGCAAGTAAGTACAAAAGCTCCGCCACGAGGGAGCATGGTCCGCGACCAACTTTACTAAGCTCGCTTGGTAAGGTATCAAGTACGCGAATATTTGGAACAAACGTAAGAAACTTTCACTAAAATCTCATTACTCGATTACATAAAATATCCATGCAACAACATGGCTAAAGAAGTATGACCTACACACGTAATCTTACGTCTCGGTATAACCGGGGACCCCCAATTTCGCTAGGAGGCCTTTGGCCTTCGCTAGCTCGTTCGAAATCTCAGTCAGTTCTCTATCTTTGGCCTGTATCATATTCTGGCAAGACTTCAACTGAGACTCAGCCTTCTTCTGGGCCACGATACACGCCTTTTGGATCGTCTGGGCCTTCGTAACGTCGTACGTTGCGCGACTCCGCGCGTCTTCCGAAAACGCGAGTCGTGCCCGAAGGCGTTTGATTTCGGCCCTCATCGCTTCAGCATTTTCATCTTCTCCAAGGGCAGACTGTATTTCAGCAACCCTCATCTCCAACATTTTATACAACTCGCAATTCAAAACATGACTGCGAGATGTGTACATTTCCGCCAGCTTCATCAACTCCGTCACCTCCGCGGTATCCACCGCCTTCCCAAAGGGAGATGTCCAATATTTATGGACTGAGGTAGCCGCAAGGGCAACCGCTGGAGGTAGCTTCTCTACGACTGACGGATCCAGCTCGTCTTGGCGGGCCCCAATGTTAATGTACTCACGCCTGCCGGGAGGGGGAGAAACAGGCGTCCGAGACGCTTGTTCCCTACTCTCGACCTTTGGTTTCTTTCCCGCTGACGACCTAACGTTCCCGGAAGAGGACCCACATCCAGCAGGACTCGTCGAAAACGGAACGTCCGCTCTCACCTCCCGCGCAGGGGAAACAGACGGGTAACCCATCCCCGTCTCCGGGCCCTGCAACACTGTGGGCCTAGAACCAGACACCGAGGATGACGCCAAATGGGGAGGAGAGACATCCTCCACTATTCTCCCGCGCCTAATCTTGAATTTAGGGACTTTGGCAAAATAGAAGCCTGACATGGCCGGCAGTAATCAAAGGTCCAGGTATAACGACAAAATGACTGGGAAATGGTGAGTTGAGAATGCCCTATCGTATTTATAAGCCCAACGGGATACCAGCAGTCGGGCGGGCCGACAAGTGGCGTAGAATTAAAAACACGTCTGGTAAACCCTAGGGAAATCTATCTAAGCGCGTGGGGGCGTGATTACGCGAACGCCAAGTCACGATAACAATACCGCCCATGGTAGGTCAAATTTGTTCGACGTTCGCCCTAACCTCGTCGAAATTTCTACATAGCAAATGAGTGTTGATCATGACGAGGCCCGAAACAAGTATGTAAAAATATGGGCACACACACGCAAATATGGAAGTAACTCGGCACCTTTTTATTAAATACGAAATACAATACAGAAGCATATATAACTACAATATATTCTAAAACCCCTGCTGCCTCTTTGGGCCGGCACATGGATGGGGTAACTAGATCTACTAACCCTATCCCCTGGTCTACGCTGGCTCCGCCCAGGTTGGAAAACCTGACTTCACCATGATCGGGAGTCTCCCAAGCCAACCTGAGTTGATTTGGTGGCTAATTAGGCCATACTGCTCAAAAAAGGCCGTTGATGCCTTTTCTGGCAGTGGGAGACCCCCTCCCCCGCGTCCCACCAACCGTTCAGGGGAATGTAAAGTAATGATAAGTGGACTAAAATGGCCATGATTTGTTCTGTAAATAGATTAATTTGATGAATTTTTGTAGAGTAGTCTTGATTTATTGTTGTAAATAGCAACTTGAATTTCTTTATGGATGATTTGTTTGATAAATTTCTATAGAACATCTATGATTTGTTGATGTAAATAGCAGTTTAAATTTCTGTAGGAATGATACTGTATTATAAAAAACAGTATCATATAAAGTAGTATCATTATATTAGTCGTGGCCATGATTTTGCTGCTGTAAACACTAGCTTGATATTGTATATAGAAAATAACTTGATAGTGTATTATAGAATAGCAGCTTGATATTGTATTAAATTGGTAATTAGATTATTCTTTGTTTTGTTAGTCATGTGTGTTGCTTGATACTGTATTATAGAAAATATTATCATAGAAAATAGTATCATAATAAAACAGTATCATAACAAAAATGACATAGAATTCGCATACATGTTCATAATTTTTATTAAAATATGTTTTCGAAATTCACCACTGCGTATAATAGATTTTAGCCGTTTGAATTCGTCTCTTTAGCTTAAAATGACAATATTTAATTTTTTTTTTGTCTAAACAGTATTATACATACTAAAACAGTATCATAGATAAATGCATCTTAACATATTAATATCATACATGAAAATATCTTAATAAAACAATATCAGAAACTACAATACAATAAATAACATTATCATAGATTAAAAAACAGTATCATATGTTGAAGCATTATTGTAATAAAATAGAATCAAAGATAAAAGATGGTATAAGTATACCATATCATTTTATCTAGATAAAACAGTATCATAGATATAACTAAGTAGAGATATTTTAATGCTTGAAGTAATAATATTGTTTTTAAAATGATCCTTTAGTAGTACAAACCATTGACATCGTATACATTAAATGATAATATCATAGATTGAAACAGTATCATATGTTGAAACATTATCATAATAAAACAATATCAAAGATAAAAGTATAATAGAAAACAATATCATACAAAACACTATCATACTAAAACAATATCACAATAAAAAAATATCATACGAAACAGTATCACAATAAAACAATATCATATAAAACAGTATCACTGAATTAATTTTTTTTTGCAATTGCAGGGGTATGTTGATCTTTTAGCGCTAAAATATGACTTTAATTGAATTAAGTTTTGACCATATGATTTTAGAGCCCATAAGTATGACAACAATAACCGACCTTGAATTTACCCAATTAAAAATTTAAGTTAGACTAACCCAGTAGTCATGTGGCCGAAAATGGGGCTAGGATGGCCAATAAAATATGAACTCGTGTAAAATCGTATCTAATTTTAAGTTTGACCTATTTGTCATCTCTACATATTTGCTTGAGGCCCATAGACGCAATCTGTTGTAGTGTTTTAGTTGATCCATTAGATCAAATAATCACAGTAACAAAATTGATTAGAATTGGATAGAAGCCCATTTGTAGTGTTTGCTTATAAGCCATGTAAAGCCCAATTAAAAGCCTATTCTTGATGTTGCAATCCGTAAGATCATATCGAAGAATAACCGAGGCCTGATTTAAGTGTTAATTATAGAGCTACAGGAGGGGACAAGCGGCTGAGGGTTTTTTTCCTTGGGGAACAATTTACTTTGAAGGAGAGGGAAAAAGGGAAACGTGTTCATCACCTCCTTGGCACCAACTAATCTTGTGTTGCAGTGATTTCTACAAGGATAACTCAACTTCTTCATCACCAAACTTGGAAGGTAGTTTGTGTAAAAACGGGCTTTATATGTTCATTTCGAACTCGATTTGATTGTTGTGTCTGATTTAATTTCAACACACAATCTCGATGTAAGATTCCTTCCAGCCTTATCTCCATTCTCATCTTCGAGCTCCTTAGAATATATGTATTTTAACAAAATTATTGTTTCTTGATGATGTGGTTGTTTATGGTTTCCCCTTGCCTGTAGAACCGGCCGCCCCTCAAGTATAATCGGTGAAATATTCAGGACCAAAAGTGGCTCATTTTAACTCATCATGTTTCCTTTTATGAATCTTTTGCAATTTAAAAAATTAGTTTATTTTCTTTGTTCGAAGTTCCTATAAATGTTTGTTTGTCTTGTTTCCCATTTTTTGTGTTTGGGTCATGCAAATCTTGATGTTCTCCTGTTTTTCTTAATTGTGCTATTGTTGCTTTCTTAATGTGTGCATTTGACGCAAAAAACTTATACCATTATGCAGATAACTACAACATTGATACATTTGTTTATTAGATCAATGCACTCTAGCTTCTCTGTTGTTTATCTCCATACGTGAAAAACTTTAGACTGCACCTAGTGGCATGGAAATGGAATTAGACCTCATTTCAATTAGGTTTTAACTATATATGGAAGAATTTGGTGTCCTTGTACAAATAAAAGGCTAATACTTAATTCTTGAAGTGGATGTTGAACATATAGTGAGTATAGAATAATGGGAAGCTTGTTGCTTTCTAATTCTTTTGAAACCTTCGATTGTATACTTGCTGCTTGCTTATCGTTGTGCCCACTTGATTTATGGTTTTGGTGTGTCTTAATGTATGTCTGTCATAAAAAAAGAAGAGATAACAAACGGACCCTTTACATTTTAACATTGATGTATGTATCTGAATATAAGCTGATAGTTGTCTCTTACCGTATGCTCTGTTACATGAAAAAAGATTACCTTGATTTTAATTTTCTTTTTTTTGGCATTCCTTTGGCAAATAATGGATGGTTTATTCGAAACAATTTAAGATGTTTATGCACTCCTTAGCATTTATAATGGACTTTTGCTCATTTAGTAAACAATGATATTTTGACCATGAAGGGGCATTACTTGGAGGATTGTACTTCATTGATGCACTCATAGTGAAGATATCCATGAACCACGTTTTACAATCTAAGCTAACAGTGTGCCTTGTTACATGATTTGTCAGGGTGTAGGACTAGGATAAAGAAGAGATGGATGATGTAGTAACTGACATACCGCCGCCATCAAGATTTATGTTGGAAGATCTCAACAATTTCACTCCTCCATCTCATCCCCTTCCATCTCCATTCCTAGTTTTCTCAACTCTTGATTCCAGTAAAAGCTTTCACCCCTCACTTCTCATAATTGCTATGTCTTCCCCATCTCTTCATTTTTTACACCACCTGTCCTCCAAAACTCTAATTGGCACGCTTGTTCTTCCAGAGTTCCCTTTCTCGGGCAACTCTGTTGAACCCTCGCTTAGTGACAAATCATGCAACATATATGCCCTCAATGATTCTGATAGATTGATTATGATTGCTCTAGTTCAGTACTCTGTTACTTCAGAGAGATCCCATGCAGTGGCGAAGTTGCTGATTGGTGAACAGATCATACCTGAGCGGGTTTTGATTTTGGATTCTGTTCAAAGCCGTAACTTTCGTGGTAAACTTTCACCAGATGACATATTTGCGGTCAAGTTGGAGACATCATTTGAAAGAAAAAGTTCGGATACTGGAGATTCACCACTGATAAAAGGGTTGGATTATTTCCCGTCAGGAAGTGTGGTGGATGGCCTGGCTGCTGCTCTATTGAGTCGATGTCAATTGAAGAAGATCAAGGGAACACTATGTGTTTCATGGCCTCATTTCGGTATTTCGGTGATGTCACTGGTTAAGTCGCTGCTGCTCAAGTGTGCTTTAGCTGGTATTAATCATAGTAGTGATGCAGATTTGGAGGATGAGTATTTGAGGTTTAGTCGTAGTAAGGATTTCCATCTTGATTCTGAGTTGTATACTTGATCCGCTAGTTTTTGAATGCTTCCTCAACAACCTTATTTTTACTCATCTTTCTTGTTGTCCTCTATTTTCTTTCTTCTTTTATTTTGAGCAAATCTTTCCCTTCATGTATACGGATAATACTTATGAGCATGCACTTGTTTCTGTTCCTCATCTTTGTTCGACTTTTGTGGCTGCATCATCATTGCAACTTCATTTCTTATTAGGACCCAATTTTAATTAGGCTCATATGGTTATTGTTAGTCCCACTAGGTCAACAGTTATTATGTTGTATTGAATAGGGGAAGAAATGTAGAAATTGAAGTATCTTTGTTTGGTAAGCAGCCTTGTAAAGATGCTTTCAAGTGGTTGTGGGAAGAAAATTGAAATATTTTGCAATTATTGAAATTTAACGTTGAAAAAGTTGTAATGCGAGCCTGTGATGCAATGGATGTTATGTTTTTTAAGATAATGATTTTTCCACTTCATAGAAGAAATTATCGATAATGTTCTGAATTCATGTATCTGATTGGTATTCTATTGTATACCTGTGTACATTGATAACCCGCTGAACTGATAGATGCAGGTTGGTGGTGGGAACTAGGTAGAACACCGGAGAGTCTGTTTGTTTCATCTTTTGAAATTTTGCAGTTAATTTTGGAGATTGGTGATTTTAAAAATGTAATTTGTGGTTTCAAAATGTGGACCTATAATCTTGCTATAATATTGTGCCATGTCGTCAAGGGAATTGATCAACCGTCAGATTCAACATCCTTCCAAAATTCTCTGCCAGCTCTTCCCACCTACACCATCATTGCTCAAGTATATGAGCTGTTTCCTGGAGGAGTCATCCATGGTGTCGGAGTTCAAGTTGTGGTTTTTGGTGGAAATGGATGACTGTGTGTGTGTGTGTTGGGGGGGGGGGGGGGGGGGGGGGGTTGCTGGTGTTGGTGGCTGGTGGACTGGGGATTGAGGTGAAAGAACATGGCAGTGGCAGTGGCAGTGGCAGTGGACTGGGTGTTGCAGTGGATATGGTTGACTTGAAGACGTAGATGGTGGATTTTTGGTTGAGGTCATGGGCTGTCGGTTTGATGTATTCAGATCTGGGGTATTGGAAGGGAATGGTGGTGGATATGGTGACAGCAGCAGGTCTGGTGCCTATAGTAGAAGAGAAGGCAGGTGATGGTGCGCTTGCAGTGGGATTAGTTTCTCACTTTCTGTGTAGCTTTTTTGAGATTTGTAGCCACCTTCAGGCACAACTTTGTTGAGGGTAGGTTGTGGTGCACATGCTTCCTCCACTCTTCTTGGGTGGATGTGCTGAGTGAAGATTTGGAATCCAAAATGGCCCGGAGAGAGTTATGTCATGTGGAGAGAGGGGTGTTTGGAGTTGGATTTTAGATTAGGCAAACCATACATTATTAGATTAAGGAACCAAGAGATCGTATGTGTGTGGAACTGGTTTCCACAGAGGACAACAAACATGTTGTGTTTGTATAAGAGGAGTGATGAGTTTAATGATGTTACAATATCAAATGTTACAATATAATATAACTCATGTTTGAATGTGAAATACAACAAGAGTCGCCCATTTGTCTTCTTGTCTTGCACTTTGCTTGAGTTGTGGGAATAGCAACCGGATTTGATCAAGAAACCAATGTGACCAAGAATTTGAATTACTTGGTCTAACTTCACTTGTCTTGTGTATATTTTTCCTTCAAACTCCTCAAACTAAAGAAAGAGACAAAAATTTTCTTTTATTCAAATTCATGTGAATAAACACATGCCGCGTTGGCTAAATGGTCTTGTCAAACACTTCGAATTGCAGAAGAGTCTAACTTATATCAAATAAGTTTAAATGACATCTTTTAAATAAAAAGGACTTAAATATCATTACTTACTAACATCTGTTAACATACCACTTGTTAACAGACAATCGGTTAACAAATGGTCTGTTAACATACTTTTAACAGACCCACATGTATGTTAACAGGCATGTGGTTTGTTTAACAGGCATGTAGTCTGTTAAGGCCAAAGTAACAGACCAATAGGGCTGTTAACAGGCATGTGGGTCTGTTAAGGTCAATTTTGACCTTAACAGATCAAAAAATTGTTAACAGACTTATGGTAATGCAAATTTACACATTTTAATTGATTTTTCAGTGACCCACTTTAAATGAATTCAAATTTACAAAAATTTAAAGTAAAAATTATAATTCATACTCAGATCTATACATATTTTCAAGATTTATATTACAAAATCCATAATTTCTACAGTAAGTAAAAAGAAGAAGATAGAGACGGACGAATTTCTACTTGAAATGAGATTTCTTACACAAATGAAATGGGTTGGATTTTAACATTGAAATGAGTTAGATTTTAACATTGAATCTTTTCTTTTTCCACATACATATGAATTTGAAATCGTTTGAAATAGATATAAGCGGGGAAGAGAAGACATTGTTATATTTGGTATTTTACATGATAAAATTGGTCAACGGCCATTTTGGAAAATTGGCCGGGTCACCCGACCATTCAAAACTTATCCCACATAAACACAAGGCAATATCACGATCATCCAATAGATCTAATGGTCCACGATAATTTCAAACAAAGACAAATCATTGACAAACCACTTTATTATATAAGATGGTGTCATGTGGATTACTGAAGCACACTCACAAGGACAAATTTGATTACGTGCTTTAGATAACTATCAAGTATTTACATTCTACAATTTGTTCTTGTAGCTGCATCACGAGTTCACTAGTTGACTACATTAATAAAGTAGTCGCATTCTCAATAAATTTGGAGTTAGTTATATGAATTATTTTTTGTTGATCTGTAAAGTTGATAAAACAATGCTATGTCAGTTTAGGTCTATTCCTGTGTCTCTTCTAACTCATTTTACCGTGATTGTCACTTCGCCAAAAGGATTAAAGGAGTCTCTTTAGTTCCGGACTTATGACTAACTGCTTACATAAACATTGCTTCCCCACATGTGGTGAAATGTATCGATCGGCCTTTTGTCATTCAGACAAGAGATTTGTTTGTTAATAATTTCATTACGCAAGAATTAAAGGATAATCAAGAGATTAATTTGGGGGTCATGTGATTAACTGTGGTAGTTAATCAAAAAGGCCTTTGAACATTCAAAAGCATAGTTAATTAATTAGACAAGACAATCCAACGAACAAACTCTTATTGTTATGAAGCAGTTGAGAAAATTTTAGCAATTTTTTTTTTATCACTTTAGAGCCTTTTCATGCAAGAAACCAAGCCAAAAAGTTATCTTTAATGTCAATTACTGGAAAAGTTGAAAGGGTAAAGCATCAGCTTGTTATAAATCAGGGAATAAGGCCATTTTTGGGTCTGATTTGTTGCCCAAATTTCACGTTTGTACAGCACATCATATGGTGCGAGTGCATAAACTTATTATAGTTTCTTTTCCCTTTAAAATTTATTTGGTAATTTTGGTTTGGGAGAACCCACCAACCAAGATCAAAGTAGTTACATCCTCTCTTGACTAATGGCATTTTTTGCATAATAATCTTTCATTTCTTGTCATTTATATAACTAGTAATCTCCACCGTTTTGGTCACAAATTCATTCATTGGGTTATCCCTTGCTCTCACATTTGAGTGTTTGCTCCGTCTCTTTTGTTCAAGAAACGCAAACTTGGAAACATTAATGGCGTCTTTCCTTAACTCCAAACATTTTGTTTTTCAATGTATGATATTAGTTCTTTGCATTGCTTGTTCATGCTTGCATGCGAGTGAACCGCCTTTGACATTAGATTACTACAAGTCTACATGCCCAACTGTTCTTGAGATTGTCAAGAAAGAAATGGAATGTGCAGTGCTGTCTGATCCACGTAATGCAGCCTTGATTTTACGACTACATTTCCACGATTGCTTCGTCCAGGTCTTCCTTCTCTTAATTTATATCCCGATAAACTTCATTTTTGCAATCAGTCTTCCTGTATATGAACATGGATTTTTAGAAGATTTTGAGTATTTTTTTTCTTGGTAATAATGGGAGCTGCAGGGTTGTGATGGATCGGTTTTGCTGGACGATACGATCACGCTTCAAGGAGAGAAGAAAGCACCAGAAAATATGCATGCTTTGAAAGGATTCAGAATCATTGACAGGATCAAGAACAGGCTCGAATCCGAGTGTCCGGAGACAGTCTCTTGTGCTGATATTCTCACTATTGCAGCAAGAGATGCAGTACTTCTGGTATAATTACCGAAATATACAGTAGCTGCATTTTATAATTTTGAAAAAGAAGTGATAAATTTTCAAAGCATTTTTGAAAATAAGTATTTTTCCTTGTGTATGCAGGTTGGAGGACCTTATTGGGATGTTCCTTTAGGCAGAAAGGACTCCAAAACTGCAGGCTATGAGCTTACAGAAGCAAATCTTCCCAAAGCAAATGATGGACTTCTCTCCATCATATCAAAGTTTATTTATCAGGGTCTCTCCGTCACCGATATGGTAGCTCTTTCTGGTAGGCACCACCGTATAACTCTTTAAGACACATAGGCTTGTTTGGTAGGGATGATTTGATATTAATACAGACGAATTTATCTCATGTTAGTCTTATTGAGTACTGCATTTCAAACATCCAGTATGATCTCAAATGAAATTTTCTTTTCTGGGAATTTCTTCACTCTGATCATGCATATCATTCAGAATGTTCCAAATCAAAATCTTTGCAAAGATGTTTTGTGCTTTCCGAATTAAAACTCCATCTTGTTGAAAACGATACTTTTAATTTCAAGAATCATCAAAAGTTATATTTATTTTGGTGAAATTTTTCTTGCAGGTTCACATACAATTGGAATGGCACGATGTGTGAATTTCAGAGAGAGGATATATGGAGATTTCACTGCAACTACAGGAATGAATCCAGTTTCACATAATCACCTCAACAGTTTGAAATCTGTTTGTTCACCTGATAGTAAATCAGACCACAATGAATCAGCATTGGACTATGTAACGCCGAATCTTTTCGACAATTCTTATTATCACATTCTGTTAAAAGGAGAAGGACTGATAAATTCAGACCAGGAATTGTATTCCAGTGTTTTAGCCGTTGAAACGAAGAAACTAGTCAAAAAATATGCAGAAAACGCGATAGCTTTCTTCGAGCAGTTCTCTTTATCCATGGTTAAACTGGGAAACATAACGAATCACGAAACATATGCCAATGGAGAAGTTAGGAAGAATTGCAGGTTTGTGAATACATGAGCATTACTTGCATGTTTACTAGACTGTTTATGTCAA
The DNA here is from genome assembly GCA_030279155.1 of Forsythia viridissima. NCBI lineage: Eukaryota > Viridiplantae > Streptophyta > Magnoliopsida > Lamiales > Oleaceae > Forsythia > Forsythia viridissima. The sequence continues at coordinate 43,303,573 of CM059041.1, read as the reverse complement.
AAAGTAAGATCAAAATTTGAGCCCTCTATTTGATTCATTTTGTATTCAAAAGTAAAGATTTCATGTATGTGTTAAGCACATCAAGTGACGGTTTTTTAGCCGTTGTGTAACGATACTACTAATCGAAATACAAGTGTTTTATTTCTTTCTCGTTCTTTAATTTTGTTTTTGCTGGATTCAAATTGCAAATCTACGAAAATTTCTTTGAAAGCAACGAGTAAATTTTCGCATGAAAAATTGATACAATCACAAGAATGAAGAAAGTTTCTTTTGATTCAAGAGACCTGAGCAGTATCAACAAGTTTATGAAAATATTCAATCCATGTATTGATATTTGGTGTGACATTCAAGCCCACCTTTACTTTAGTCATGCCAAATTACCAACCAACTGAATAACTTAAGTGTTGCTAAAATAGAAGAAACTAGACTCAAGAAAATTTAGGAGAAACATAATTTAATAGTTGATTGGTTTTGCTTAAAAAGTTGAAGTCAAAATAAAAGACAACAATTAATTTTAATTATACATTTTACGGGACTTACAAATTTTATCAATTTTAACTACACATTTCATCAACGTCTATCAAAATATACTAAAAAACTGATATTTAACAAAACCAAATGAACACTTATCGTTCTATATCTTGTCCTTATCAATTTCTATCTACAAGGAATGACGAGTAGATTATTTCTTGCAATCAAAGGAACGAGGTGTTAAAAATATAAATATAAATGATTAAAGTCTTGTTTTTTATTAATGGCTTAAGCTTCAATTTAATATTAAAAAAGACAAGAATTCTGAGTTGAAGTTTCATCTTCATTCAATATTAAAAAAAAAAAAACTCGAGGCGTCAACTTAGTTGTGTCAAAACGGGCCCTCTAGCCTGAAATTGCTAGGCTAACAGGCTTGGGAAATGGCCTGTTCAACGGAGCCGCCCTTCTTTACTGGAGAGATGGGCCAGTTCCAATGGCCTGGCCAGCGGTTATAAAGGCCCGCCAAGCTTTATTTTAAAAATAAATAAAAGGGAAAATTGCCTATAAGTCATTTGAACATGACTTGTTTTAAATTAGGTCAAAATATTTTTCTAAATTGTGATTAAGTCATAATTTTATCAATATTTTAGATTAATTTCAAAACCACCTTTTGCACAGTTCCAACGACCTCCGCACTGCCTCCACCTCCAGCGACCATCACAAACTGCATCCACCTCCAGTGACCTCCGCACCGCCACCGCCACCGCCACCAATCAACATACCAAACATGCATAAGAGTTTCAGTTTCTTTGCACAACTGCATCGTACCTGCTTCTCTCAACAAGGAAATCTGGAACATAATGAATTTAGATTGGAAGAAAGAGTTTCTTAGTGCGAGAATTTCAGATTCAGATCTAAAGACACTTTTTAGTTTATCAAAGGAAGGGTCACTTTTTGGTTATGCTGTCACTACAATGTAAAATTTGTGGATGCAGGAGCATATGAGACTTTGTTACCTAAATTGCAGTCGTTTATACCCGATAGAGTGGATAATGATTGGGCTGAGATGTTTCTTAATTGTTCTTGAAAACTATTGGATTTAAATGCTACAATTAAGATGCTGGAAGAAAAGTCAAAATCTGAGGCAACTAATTTTCAAAAACTTCATTTTGTGTCTGCTATGAGAACAACAATGTCGTGCTTGATTCAAATGCATTACTGTCCTGGATATTTATTGGAGAATAATTGGCATCCTGGATATTTGTTAGTAAAGAAAAAGTACAACAGGGTAAGGAAATTCTTCAGTTACATAAGCATCCTGAACATTTGCTAGTGAATGATCTCTGTTGCAAAGAGAGAATTAAAAGAGAGCATGGTGTCTCCAAAAGTTATGACTCTGTGTTGAGAAAGTGGTAAGAAGATCTCATTGTTAAAAGATAGCATGATGTTTGATACTGTATTATAGAAAAACAGTATCACAGAAAACTTGAGTGTTAGAATGATTTTTCACTTTTTCATGGGACAGAAGCCCCTCAGAGCATGTACTACCCCAAAGATTCATGTAACTATGTTGTTCAAGGAACGTTTGAAGTCGTCTCTTTAACTTAAAATAGAAATTTTTAATTTTTCTTGTCAAAATAGTATCATACATTCTCTAAAACAATCTCACAGATACTGTTTGATACTGTTTTAATCCATGATATTGTTTGAATCTATGTGAAATGTGTTTTATTTATAATACCGTGTTTTTATCTTTGATACTGTTTAATTATGGGGAGATTTGAAACTGTGATACTGTTTGAATGTCTTAGTTTTGTCTATGATACTGTTTTGTTTAGGTAATGTGCATTAGTATATTTTGATACTGTTTTAATCTATGATACTGTTTGAATGTCTTAGTTTTAATCCACGATACTGTTTTAATCTATGATACTATTTTATTTAGGTAATGTGCATTAGTATATTTAATACTGTTTTAATCCATGATACTGTTTGAATATATGTGGAACATGTTTTATTTATGATACCATGCTTTTATCTTTGATACTGTTTAATTATGGCAATGTTTGAACTTGTGATACTGTTTGAATGTCTTAGTTTTGTCTATGATACTGTTTTAATCCATGATACTATTTTATTTAGGTAATGTGCATTAGTAATTTTGATACTATTTTGAACTTGATTTAATCCATGATACTGTTTTGCATAATACAGTATCAAACAACACACATGACTAATTAAACTGTATCAAAGATAAAAGTATGGTATCATAGTCATGTGTGTTGTTTGATACTGTATTATACAAAACAGTATCATAGAAAATAGTATCACAATAGAAATGAACATAGAATTTGCATGCGTGCTCAGAATTTTTATTATAATATGTTTTCAAAATGGTCTCGACGAGATGGTCAAGATCAGTCGCTTCGCACTGCGTACGATGGATTTTACCTATTTAAAGTCGTCTTTTTAGCTTAAAATGGTAATCTTTAATTTTTCTTGTCAAAACAGTATTACACATCCTCTGAAACAGTATCACAGATAAATGTATCTTTATTGAAGCCACCCTTCATCTTTATCTTGTTGAACATCCTTTGAACTTGATCATTTTTCATTAACACTCCCAGTTTTTGATTGATCAAATTATAAACAAGGTTCACTACAAGAATCATAAACTTGTACTTGACTACTCATAACACCAAAACCTTATGAATAGTCACCACAAAACTGGTGTTTGAATATATTTTATGCAAAAAACATGGTCATATCGAAAACTCCAACATGGTCATATCGAAAACTCCAAAGTTTTAAGCTAGTTCGTGAATCTCAAGGTAAGCCATGAATTAGATATTGTTGAAATTTTAACTTGTTAGAGAGATCTGTCGAGACTATAAAAATGTTTGAGATTCAATTAGGACATAGATTCCTATTGGATAGATAAGTATAAATATATAAGATGTTTAATGGTAGACAAATTAATCAGTAGAGAATAAACAAGAGAATAATATTGTTCTTAAAATGTTCCATTAATAGTACAAAATCATAGGTTAAAAAGTATCACAAAAAAACAGTATCACAAAAAACAGTATCGCAATTAGCATTTTTTACAATTAAGGGTATGTTGGTCTTTTAGCTCTAAAATATGACTTTAATTGAATTAAATTTTGAGCATATGACTTTAGAGCCCATAAGTGCCAAAACAATGACCGTCCTTGAATTTACCCTAAATAAAAAGCAAACTTGACAAGAGGCTACATTTTGTAAAAAAATTGAAAAATACTCTTTTTTTTAAAAAAAAAAAATTATTTTCATGAGTTATATTTAAAAAATACCTCATTTTTGTTAAAATCAATATTTTCATGATAGATGGCTTGGCTGCTGCTCTATTAAGTCGATGTAAATTGAAGAAGATCAAGGGAACACTATGTGTTTCATGGCCTCATTTCGGTATTTCAGTTATGTCACTGGTTAAGTCGCGTTGCTGCTTATGGGTGCTTTAACTGGCATTAATCATAGTAGTGATGCGGATTTGGAAGATGAGTATTTGAGGTTTAGTCGTAGTAAGGATTTTCATCTTGATTCTGAGTAATATATTTGATTCGCTAGTTTTTGAATGCTGCCTCAACAACCTTATCTTTACTCATCTTTCTTGTCGTCCTCTAATTTTCTTTCTTCTTTTATTTGAAGCAAAGCTTTCCCTTCATGTATACGAATAATAGTTATGAGCATGCACTTGTTTCTGTTCCTCATCTTTGTTCGACTTTTGTGGCTGCATCATCATTGCAACTTCATTTTTTTTTATACCCAGGTATCTCAGCTTCGCCAGACTAAATCCTGGACCCCCAAGACCCTTGTTTCTAGAACCTTGGAGGGGGTTAATCGCGGGATATGTTTCAACTGGCTCCAAGGTTCCCCTCATCCAACTGTACACTTCTGCGTACAAGGAGCTGCCCCCAAAGTGATTGCTCCATACTGAATAAAATCCAGCCGAGTTCCCACCAGGATTCGAACTCCCACCCTGCCGCTGGAAGCAAGCCTTATGCTGATTGTTCCACCAGTTGAACTATGCCAGGGAGGCAACTTCATTTCTTATTAGGACCCAATTTTAATTAGGCTCAATGTGGTTATTGTTAGTCTCCCTAGGTCAACAGTTATTATGTGGTATTAAATAGGGGGGAAATGTAGAAATTGAAGTATCTTTGCTTAGTAAGCAGCCTTGTGAAGATGCTTTCAAGTGGTTGAGAGAAAGAAAATTGTAATATTTTGCAATTATTGAAATTTAATGTTGAAAAAGTTGTAATGCGAGCCGGTGATGTAATGGATGTTATGTTTTTTAAGATAATGATTTTTCCACTTTATAGAAGAAATTATCGATAATGTCCTAAATTCATGCATCTAATTGGTCTTCTATTGTATACCCGTGTACATTGATAACTCGCTGAAACTAAAAGATGCAAGTTGGTGGTGGGAACTATTGGTAAAATTAGTATATTATTTATATTCTGACAATTTAATCACGTGCATGTAAATCGAGCAAAATGACTTACAGAAATATTGAGAAATGAAAAATTAGATTCGGTCGAGGCAAGAGTTTTGACATTTCTCCTTAAAACGAAATTGCTCCGTACATATGCTTACGGTTTTACGGCACACGTCTCTCAAGATACAACGACCACTTCTCGCAATAGTAGCACTCCAAATTACAAGAAGAACGAACCGAATAGCATTTTGTTATCTCTTTAACTAAAAACTGGATTTGAACTTTATGCAGAAATTATTTCTATACTAAAATGATTGTGCAAAAGTGTAGAGATATTTGATTGAAAGTGAAGTGATTTAATTTGCAATCATAAGAGGTTTATTTATAATATCTGAAAAGTTGTATCTAAAAAGACACAACTTCATAAAAGGCGCGTCCAAAAGACATGTCTTGTTTGAAAAGTAAATTTCCAAAAGACATGTCTCTAAGATGAAAAGATGTGATTGTTAAGGAATGACATATCCAATTAGACGAATTCTAGAATATTCCACAATATTCTAATCCCATTTTTCAACAATATTCATGTATTTAAGCAATTCACTTTTGACCTTAATTTCTCATTCACCCGAAATTACTTCGAGTAACTAAATATACTATGTTAATCTACTCGTGTAGTAGAACACATACGACCTTATAATTCTCGTATTCAACTAACGGAACCCGCTTAAATAATTGGTCAAAATCGATCAAAACCAACATTTTTCTAACTAATTTCCAACAATCCCCTACATGAATGAAAATTAATACAAATGACTATGCAGACACTAAAAGATAGCACAAGCGGAAAATTGCTGCATTAAGATAGGTGGTTTATGACTTTGAACCTTTCTTAGCAGGTTGGCCCTGATATTTTGGGTGCCATATATGACAATTTAAAATGGTGTCCCTTTCATTTAACTGAGAAACATATTAAGAAATATTAAATTATATTTCAATACTAGTATTTCATTGCAAAATGTGACATTTAAATAGTTGTTTATTTTTACACGTCATTACAAAAAAACAAGTAAAAAGCTCAAAAGCACATTAGAAACTTCTGAAAATGCACTTGTCATCAATAAAGCATCGTCCAAGCCACTAACCACTTTCATACTATTCCACATGAGCAAAGCTTAAAATGAAAAATAACAAAAACTAAGAGTAATCTTTGAAATGCAAAAATCATGTTTAATATTTCTTCTCACATTTCTAGAAGCAAATTCATTAATTAAATTTTTGTATTCAATATTTTCTAGCAAATCTTGTTCAATAAACATCAAAGCTAGCTCATTCAATCTTTCTTGTAACATGGTTAAACACAAATAACATTTTAATAATTTTAATTTTGAAAAACTTCTTTCTGCATATGTAGCAGTAACACGAATGGTCAATAATATTCTATAAGCAATAAATGCATTTGGAAAACAATCCAATCTTTTCAAATAAGTTAGAATATCAAAAGCCGTTTTTGTTTCTTTTGGTAAAAGATTGCGCAAAATTTTTTAACTCTTGAAATAAATCTTGGCTATCAAGATCGCAACAATTTCCATGTCTTAGAACAACATCAAAATGTTCACAACATGCTTTCAAATTAGCATCATCCAATGAGTTTAACCTCTTAGAAGAAAACAGAAACCCAATTTTTTTTTCATATGCATTAAACTGATCAAACCTTCGCTCACGTGATCCAATTGCTTGACCTATTATATAAAGAAAATAATTGGTTCTGAAAGAATCTCCACGTGATTGTGTGTCATCTACAGTAGCATTTTCATCAAAATATTTATTCCTACAAATAATACGTTTCACTTGACATACAAGGTCAATTTTCATTTCTGTAGTAATTTCTTTAGCAATATTTATAGCATCATTTAATCCAGTTTCCCTATACTTTTTGAGTAAAGCAATAAGTCCTTTCACTTCCTCAATAGCAATGTCATTAAGCATATCATTAGATTGCAAAAGTTTACCAATCAAGTTAACAACTTAAAAAATCTCATAACAGATAATCATAGCAACTAAAAACTCAATTTCCAACATAAAGGGTTGCTAAAGAATTAGCCCAACACCTCACATCATTGTCATTTTCAAGTTCAGCTACTTTAAAGTAAAGCTTCTCTTAATTCAGAAGCTTGAAATCTAATTGCTTTAACAGCTTCAACCTTCAACATGGTTTAACAAGTGTAAAAGCTTGAAGAGAAATATCTAGACAAATTATCTTTAGGACACTTTTCTAGTGAGAGATCTCTTGTAAGACTATTTATCACTAACAAATATCTAGATTTTATGTCATGATTATCCCAAGTTTTTGGATCATAAATGTTTACATGAATTTCTTCAGGAATGGACATATTATCAGTATTATGAATTAAACCATCTATATCTTCATTAATATCATTTTTCTTAGGAAATTCATCATCAATATCTTTATTTTTATCATTTTCATTTTTATCAGTTTCGAGTATTTGATCTACATTTTTTGCTTCTTTAACAACAAATCTGCCAGGAGCACCTTTTTGAGATTCTATCAACTCTTCAATTTTTCTTTTTTCTTTCTTTTTTCAAATCCCGATTGTTATTTTTTAGGATGCATTTTCAAACTTTATGATTACAATAAAAACCATAAATGTGGCCAAATTAGACCACAAAAATAGTAGTATTAGTATAGCACTTGATTAAAGATTAAACTCGCAAAATTGTTACAACCTTCTATCTTTTTTTTTTAAATCTTCAAGAACTGGTTTATCACACCAATCAAACGAAAATATAGAGAAATTAGAAATAAATTATTGTTAAAATTAAATAAAAGATTGTTTTCAAAAATTTGCTCAATTAAAAATTGAAACAAACATAGAGGTCCTCTAGAAATATCAAATGTAAAACACACTTACACACTTGATGAGTTTTTAATGTGCAAAAATCTGATTTAGTGATTTATATTATTATATATCAATGAGTTTTTCATTCTCATTTTTTTCGATAATCTAATTGACTAATTTAATAAGAGATTAAGATTTAAGAGTATAAATAAGACATTAGACATGAATAATGAATTTACCTTTTAATTAAGTGATTAGTGAATATTAATACTTCTTCTAAGCATTTCAATAAGAAATCAACTAATCAAGAATAATAAGAACTTAAGAAGTCAAACTGTCAAAGATATCGGATCCCTTTGTCGTTTGAGAAATGAGACAAAAAGTGAGTGGTGAAATGAAAGGTCCATTTGTTTATTGAGAAATAATAATTGAAATTTGAGATTTGCTTAATCTAATAACTACTTTGTAGCTTTGGCTTTTGCCTCTTTGGAAAATGAACAAAAATGAAAGTGTAACGACCAGGATCTCTTTAGTCGGGATCTTACCCCCAGTCGATATTCATCCACACTGTTCGGTTTGGGAAGGCCTAATCCCTCTTAACCCCTCACATATTTCTTTTGCGTTCCCAGTGATTCGAACCCAAGACCTCTATTTATAAGGCACTTAAGTTGAATACTAGTACCAATTGGGTAAGCCAGAGCGGATAGTATGGATGAGTATCGACTGGAGATAAGATCTCGACTAGAGTGATCCTGGTCGTTACAGAAAAGTTTATTTTTGAGATTTACTTTTGCCATTGGAAAAAAGAAAAACTGAGTGATTATGATTGTGGATTTGTGATTGACTTTAGTTTGTATTTTGACCTTTATAATATAAGACTGTATTTGATTGCACTATTTTTCATGGAAAATGTCACATCTATGAAAAATAATGTCACATCAGAGGAAATTTTTTTCCAACTTTGGCTATTTAATACAATGTGGAAAAAGGAAAAAAATTCTAAGGTACAATTACTTAAAACATGGATTTGGCCACTTTGTTGGAAAATGTTTTCTCACCATTTTGGTTAGAGATGGCAATGGGCCGAGCCGGGCCGGCTCGGCCCGTGCCATATAGGGTCCAGCTCGGCCCTTGTCACGGGCCGAGCTCGGCCCTTGAAGAGACGGGCCGAGTCTAAGCTCGGCCCGTGTAAAAAAAAAGGGCCCGGACCGGCCCGTGGTCCGCGGGCCATACGGGCCGAGCCACGGGCCGGTCCGCGGACCCACGTGAAAATTAATTTTTTTTTATTTTTTATTTTTTGTAAAGTTAAAAAAAAATATATATATATATATATGGAAATATAATTGTTAATTGCAATTTTTGGTCCCCAACTTATAGCTAGGGACCAATTTGGTCCCATTTGGACCACGGACCACGGGCCGGCCCGTGGACCGGATCACGGGCCGGATCCACGGGCCGGTCCGTGGACTTCACGGGCCGAGCTTGGCTCGGCCCGTGATTTATTTCACGACTCGGTCCGGCCCGTGGTCCATTGTTCGACGGGCCCGGGCCGGCCCGGGTCCGTCTTTTCACGGACCGGGCCGCCGAGCCGACGGGCGGCCCGGTCCATTTGCCATCTCTAATTTTGGTGATTTTTATTTTCCTTGTAACATGGAATTTTTTATCTTTTTCCACAATTCCCAACCAAACACACCCTAAGTAAACGGCAAAGATCCCTTGTCAGCTTCTTCTAGGTTGTAGCCTTTTTATTTTATTTTATTTTATTTTATAATAAGGACTAATCTAAATTTTGAACCCAAAAAATTTAAAAATGTAATAAAAGAATTTTTTTGGTGCCTTGTGAAATTATTTTTAGTGCCTAACAATTTGTTTTTTTAAAAGTTCCCTTACAACAAATTACTTTTTTGGGTCCCCTAAAATGTTGATGCTCTGTGCTGACCACCTGCACACCCTCAGGGCGCCCTTGTTCCTTAGTAGAATATCTTCGTGACGTTACAACGATAATTTCAAACAAACATAAATCCTTGACAGACCACTTTATCATATAGGATGGTGTCATATGGATTAGTAAATCACACTCACAAAGACAAATTTGATCATGTACTTTAGATAACCACCAAGTATCTACATTCTACAATTTGTCTTGTAGCTGCATCACGAGTTCACTACTTGACTACATTAGTAAACTGTTTGCGTTTTCAATAATTTTGGAGTTAGTTATATGAATTCTTTTTTGTTCTGTTTGGTTGATTGCTAGATTTGCTAGAAGATCTGAAACAATGCTATGTTAGTTTGGATAGATCGGTCTTTTGCCATTCAGAGAATATATTTTTTCATTAATAATTTCATCACGAAAGAATTAAAGGATAATCAAGAGATTAATTAGGGGGGTCATGTGATTAACTGTCGTAGTTAATCAAAAAGGCCTTTGAACATTCAAAAGCATAGTTAATTGATTAGACAAGATAATGCGTCCAACGAACAAACTCTTATTGTTATAAAGCAGTTGAGGAAATTTTTGCAATTTTTTTTTTTTTTTAAATCACTTTAGAGCCTTATCATACAAAAAACCAAGCCAAAAAGTTATCTTTAATGTCAATTACTGGAAAAGTTGAAAGGGTAAAGCATCAGCTTTTTATAAATCAGTGGTAAACCAAGATGGATTATCAATTTCTATCTACAACCATAAGGAAGGAGAAGGACAAGTAGATTATTTCTTGCAATCAAAGGAATGAGGTTTTAAAATATAAAATAAATGATTAAAGTCTTGTTTTTTAATTTTTTTTTTATTAATGGCATAAGCTTCAATTTAATATTAAAAATGACAAAAATTCTGAGTTCAAGTTTCATCTTCATTCAAATAAAAAAAAAAAAAACTCGAGGCGTCAACTTAGTTGTGTCAAAACGGGCCCTCTAGCCTGAAATTGCTAGGCTAACTGGCTTGGGAAATGGCCTGTTCAACGGAGCAGCCCTTCTTTACTGGAGAGATTGGCCAGTTCCAAGGGCCTAGCCGGTGGTTATAAAGGCCGCCAAACTTTATTTTAAAAATAAATAAATGTTATTTGATTATTGAATTTCTTTTAAGAAAAAGAAGAAACAAATGAATTCAGGTTGAGGGCCTTTGATGAAAAACTAATATAATTGACAGGTCAAGAAGTATATCGAAGATACGATCTCTTTTTATTGGTTTTTGATATTAGTATATTACCAAACCGAGACCATCTAAAAGAACGAAGACAAGAGCTGCTACTAGAAAGTCTTTCCCTGTGGGCACGTCTTCTCGCTTTTCATGAGTATATCTCCCTCTCAGTTGATTCTATCTCAATTTTAAGCAAATCTAAACTCTATGTCCATGCCTTTGATTCAAAGGAGGAAAAAGTACATCTGAAAAGCATCTATATCAAAGTATATTGACTTTAGGCCATTGGTGGACAATTTTTTATGACAATGTCTGCAAGATTTTAAATTTCTTAACATAGAAGTGATTTGTGTTGGACCCTCCAAATAGAATCTCTTTATAGCATTTTGCTTTATATCATCATCTTCAAGGTGAAAAGCCCATGGCCCTTCAATTTTCTTTTTCACTTCAGAGTTCCACCTTTGGGCCCTTCCATTTGTAAGCGATAATAAAAAACTTTAGAACTTTGGATAAAGAGAGATAGGGCATTCTACAATCTTGTTAAAGATAGTGACAAGAATTTCCCATGAAATCTTTAATGTCCAATCATAACATATATATACCATCATTTTGTGGTATTCATTGTCCCATGTTCAATGTAGCAATTAAGGTTACATGATGTATTTATGTAAACCTTTCTACACTTGAATTGAGAAAAAAAAAGTGAAAAAGATTGATATTCTAATAGTGAGTATCATTCAATTCGATGAAATAGATCTAGTATAGATAGTGGATGGATGGTAGTTGGAGTCGATTGTTCCTAATAGTCCTAGTTTAAGATTGTGAAGGTGTCTACGATCAAGTTAGATAAAGATAATTGTAGAACGTTATCTATGGTAGTTGGAGTCGGTGGCTTTTGCCCATCAATGAAATTTAAGTGATTGCTGCCCTAACTAACAAGAAATAATAATGGATAATATAATTAACAAGATTTTAGTTTCTTTTTTGATGATAAATATTTTTCTCCTCCTCCGAGCGTTGTGGCGATAGTGGTGGAGACTTGCAAAATAGTGGCGGGGCTTCTATTCCCCTTGATCACTCCGGTATGATAATTAGTATATGATTAAATTAGATGTACAGAATAGCAATGTAGAGAATAATATAGTTGTTTTTATTTGGAGGGATCAACCTCTATTTATATGGGTGATTGTAAAGTCTATTTTAATGACAGATGTCATTTCATTTCCATTATTAATCGGAGTTAATGAGGGACGTTACATCTTCTCAAACGCCAATGGTAACTGTCATTCCATGGGTCATGGGTATGACTAGTTCAACGACAATCGGTTTATTGTTGTCCACCTGTCAGATGCGAGTTATGAGACCATTGGGGCCGGCGAGCCAGCGAGCCAGAGCATGCCACCATTGACAGACAATATATAACAGCTGTCATCATTTTTATCATCATTTTTCTTTCTTGATACGACACAATTTTATAAAGTATAAATAGTTATAACTATTGCATTAGTTGAATTTCAAGTTAAACAATATATATCAATCAATTTTTCTTTCCAAAACATTCATAGGAACTAGGAAGTTATTTTTCAATGAATTGTTTATTTAATTTCCAACTACGTACTTTGATATTTGACGAAAATGATCTACAAAATAATTTTAATCTCGACTTAATTTATAATAGTACATATTAACTTCTATCAAACACAACAAAATATAGAAAAAAAAAATTTGTCTTTTATCATTGCTCATATATAATGTACAATTCAAGTCATATTCTCTTTATATAAATTAAAAAAAATACTAAATTTGCAACAACCTAAGTTTTAAATAAATCCGCTTTAATATAATGTTGCATAGTCCAAAATCAAATACATACCAATCTTCAATTAAAACCGTTTCAAAGAATAAAAGTCACAGGATTTTGGAACTTTTCAGTGGAAAATTAGAAGGGAAAAAAAATTAAGAGTCTAAATTGTCAAGGAAAAAGTCTTTCCAAAATACCGACGAGGGCTTTTAACGACAAGGCTTTTGATGCCAAAGCCTTTTGGTAATGATGTGTAACAATAGTCTTCCGAGTCCAAATCCAATATTTATATTGTGTGGAGGACTTACGGGAATACTAATAATGATTCAAAAGCATTAGTAGGGGCACGTGGAAGCTTTCAGAAATGAGGTAGAGACGTGTCAGAAGTGGCAACGTCCCAAGCCATTATTACAGTTGTCACTGCAACACGATGCGTTGTAATCATGATTGTAACCACCAAATTTGCGCAAGCTCAACACACGCGTGAGTAGGGGTGGACATTTTAACCGGAACCGAACCTCCCAAACCAGAACTGGAGGTTCCGGTCCGGTTCTAAAAATAAATAAATTAAGAACCGGAATCGATAACCGATAACCGATAACCGATTGAGTTAGGGTCGGTTCTTGGTTCTTGAACAAGAACCGTGGGTACCCAAACTGGAATCGATTTTTTTTTTTTTTACAATTTATTCAATGGCCCAACACCAACTAAATAAGATAATTAATATGAGTTTTTCAATGTTTGGTTGTAAATGTTAAGTAGTTCTATACAAATTAAAAAATATTTCATTTATATTGTTTCTAACTTTACAATTCACTCTTTTTTGAAAGGTTAATGAATGGTAAAGCAAATGAAATGACGGGATGGAAGGAAAATTCGACAATATTTATTGTTATGTTGTTTTGAAAGGAAAAATTTATGTTAATTTTAGCATTTGTAAAATTTGGAACTTTTTTTTTTGTTTATTTTTTGGGTATGTAATTTGGTGTTTCATGTTTATACTCTATTAATGGATGCTATTTTGTGACTTATTTTGCTAGATATTGGATGCTATATTATGCTATCTATTAAATGCTATATTCATATTTTGTGCATTAGATTAACAAAGTGTTAAAAGTTATGGGTAGAACCGAACTTGAACCCGAATCGACGGTTCGGGTTCGAGTTTGGTTCTAAAAATTACGTGGACTCGAACGGTTCCATTTATGAAATACCCGAAACCGAACCGACCCACCCGACGACCAAGCCTACGCGTGAGGCAAGTGCTTCATCAAGGCCGTCAATTTCAATGCGAAAACCATACAAGTTGCAAAGTGATGATGCTATAAACACGAAATTGGTGAACCATAATATTAAGTCACTACTGGGGCGAGACGCGTGGGATGCAAACGAAACCTATACGTGGCAGGGGAACAATAGCCTACGTGGCCTCCACCTCCTAAATAGCGCATACGTTACGCGGATTGGAAGTGTAACAATTCTCGACATAATATACAACAATATTATTGATCTAACCTAATAAATGACTAATTTCTATCAATCACAACAAAAAAGAGATAAAAGATTGTCTTTTATCATGGGATCACAATGTACAATTCAAGTCGTTTTTCCTTCATTTAAAATTACAAAATACTAAATCTGCAATAACCTAAATTTAAATTCATAAAAACCACTTTATTTAATGTTGCACAGTCCAAAATCAAATCCATAAGAATATTTACCTAAAAAGGTTTTAAAGAACAAGTAATAGTAAAAAATAAAAAAATAAAAGATGTATGAGTTCTATATAAATTGACAAGGAAAAAGTCTTTCCAAAATAGTCTCATGGAGTTCTAGATTTTTGTGACTTTTCAATGAAATGGACATTTGATTCCTACTAGTTTCACATTTGACGAGAATAAAACAGTCGATTTTCCATGGTTTTGCAAAACACACACAAAACGCCAAACTTCATCAACATCAATACTTTGGCAACATAGAGATTTTCCATCGAATTGGTTTTACACAAAATTCGCATGAAACCGCCTTGCATATCATTAATTCTTTTGCAACAAGCATTTTTACGAAATGGTCGCACAAATCGTTTAGCTTGAGCGGGTTTTGACGGAACACAACAAGATATAGGCAAAAACTTGTGTGTTTTATCACGTGTTTATAATTTATTGGGATTTAGGCATAATTAGTTTTAACATATACTCTTATTGCGTTTTTTGTCTATAATCTTTCATTTTTGTCTAGGAAGTCCCTAACCAATGTCATTTAGGAACATAATTGGTCCATTTGGACGGATTCCGTCCAAAATCTCCATTAGTTGTGTGCGTTGTTTGAACCCTCTTTTAATTTATTTATTTTTACTGTTGGGACAAACTCGTCAAGTCACTTTCTGTTTTTTTTTTCTTAGATTTCTGTCTATTTTTATTTTCTAGGTTTTCTTTTCCTCAGTTCTTTGCACCTGGACATCTGTATTTGAAGAAAACATGCAGAAAACTGTGAAAAATATTGCTTAAATTAGAATAGACTCGAACTTGACAAACTACATGTGGTGATTGTTTTTGGTAAGTGAAGTTCTTGTTGATTGAGTTCGTTGTCTTCATTTTGTGCTTCTTTTGTTTCCAATTTTTGAAAACTCAGAGCAAACAACCATGGTTTTGTGGGTTGGCACATTGTTTGTTTGAGTTGAGAGATTGTTGGTATGATTGGCAGATAGTTACTGGTGTACAAATGTACATTATTGGTATGTTAGATTACAGGTGAATACCAGAGCTAAAATTTTATTGAATAGAGGTTTATACGCGTACAACTTTTTCAATAGGTTAAGGACTAAATGCACACTAATTTACATACATTATGACCATTCGTACATCGTAATTTAAAAAGTTAAGAACGACTAAATACACACTAATTTACATACGTTATGACCATCCGTACATCATAATTTAAAAGGTTAAGAACCATCTGCTCACCAACTTGGAAAGATTTGTGACTGCATTTACACCTACGTACAAACGTTTGGGACCATTTGCGCTCCACAATGCACTATCTACAAACATTACATAACATGAAACAAAAAGACATATCTCAATGGCAATGACAATATAATACCCATAAAATTTGATCTTAATTTTATTCATTCAACAAGAACTACAATACACATTATAATTTGACATTTAATCATTCATCCACATTATAGTAACTTTACAAATAAAGTCAAAACCCAAATCTTCCAAGGAAATTATTTTTCTTGCTCTTAAGGTACACGATCTTTTTTCGCAGCTTGCTATTGAAGTTCAACAATATGAGTATTGTAACTTTACATCTTGGACAAGTGAGAGGGTTGCACTACACAAACATCCCACAACCACTTACTTCTTATACAATTACAAAACAATAAATAAATAAGAACCTTTCTAGATAACCCATTACCTGAAAGAAATAAAAACAATAGCCACACGTCTTCGCTGGCAAGAAAAAAATGCTTACCACAGTTCAGATCTGTAAAGAACGTCTTCAACTCCAATGATAACTAACGGAGATTTTGGACAGATCCATCCACATGACCAATTTCACACCTAAGTGACCAAAAACGCAATATGAACATACATTATGGACTATTTGCACCAAAATTTTTAATTTATTAGGCAAAAAAAGGATCAATCCTAATATATGATGTAACTTTTACCAAACACTACACAATATTTATCATGTGTTTATAATGTACAAATCAAATTGGTTTCCCCTTCACAAAAAAAGAAAAGAAAAGAACACCAAATTTGCAAAAGTCTTGAGTTTAAATTCATAAAACCATTTTAATTTTATGTTGCATAGTCCAAAAAATAATCACCAACAAAGTCTTTAAATAAAATCTATTGGAACTTTACAATGGAAAACTTCAAAACCAAAAAAAGAAAAAAATATTTGAAAGAAAAGTTAGAAAAGAGTTGTTCATAAACATAAAGATTAAAGTTTTTCCAAAATATTGTTATGAATTTATAGTATTTTGTGATTTTTTGGTGAAATAAATATTTGATTTTCAACTACTAAGTCATGTAACAATAATGATCTAGAATACAACCCAGTTAATACAATCTAACCTAATAAATTACAAAAATTCTACCAAAAACACAACAAAATATCTCATGGCTCGTGCTAATTATAATGTTCAATTTAAGTAATTTTATCCTTTACTTAGAATTAAAAGCAATACTAATTTTGCATCATTCCGAGTTTAAATTCATAAATGGTAATTTATAAAATATTGAGGAACAAAAGTCTTTCTAAAATATTCTTACGAAGCAATACATTTTTGTTTCATTTTCAATGAAATAAATATATATTTTTCAAATTCGACATTTGACAAGAATAATATAAAGAAGAATTGAATTCTAACATAATATACAACGATACGATCTAATCTGATTGACGTAACAAAATAGTACAATCATTGACATGATTCAAAGAAAGAGTAGGCCATTAAAAAAAGAACTCGATTCCAAATCACAATGCTAGTCGTGGAGAATTCCTTTTTCTTGTTCATTGACGAAACCTGTCATTTACTATGAATTCAAATACAAAAACAAAAAATGGACTTTTTGTTCAAAAGAAAAAAAAAGATATTGATATTATTATGATTGGACCGTCTGTCATTGAAAAACGTTCATTAAAAAAAATATTGAATTTACACAACAATTCGAGTTTAAATGCATAAAAACATTTTGATTTTACGCGGTATGCTCCAAAATCAAATCCGCATCAAAATTATTTTTTAAAATGGAAAAAGAAATAATTTTTCATACCACAATTATTAATTAATAATTATTATACTGCAACGTAAAAGATATTAAACACACAATTAAAACCTATAAATAAGAAACCAAAACCCTCTCCTTTTTCTGCATCTCTGCCCTGTGCAAAGTCCTTTAAATCTTGTTCCGAAAGAGTCGTGACAATATTTCAAGAATTCCCACTTCCCGAAAACCCCAGAAAATCACAACTTCTCCGCAATCTTTCTTTTATTTCAATCACACACAAAACAAGAAAAAGAAAAAAAAGAAGCTGAAAACTCAAAATGAAAAGCATACATGAAACATATATACACACCTGGCCCTGAAAATATATTTATATATATATAAATGCCCAAAAACTTCTACGTTTTTCTCTTCTTTTACTGAACCCCACTTGATAAAGAACATAGCATCAGGACGACAGGTCAGTGTATATATATATCAAATTCCATTGATATTTTGATCCAAATATCTTCCTTTTTTGCTGATATTTTGTTTTCTTGGTATGGCATTTTTGCCCTTTTTCTGGGACTTTGTTTTCTTGACTTTCTGTTGCAAGTCGGTAGCTTTTGTTGGTAGCATTAGTTTCTAGATCCAATAAATCTTGAGAACGTGGTTTTTGCTTCAGTTTGGACATTTTTTTGGGCTCAGAACTGATTTACTGGTGATTTTTTCCCTGTGGATATGTGTTCTTTTTCTTAGTTTTCTTGAATTGTCATGATGGCGATTATCTATTGATGTTGTTGTGCAATGTAGGTATTCTTTTGATTAATTCTTGTTGCTGCAATGTGATGATTGTGAAAATGTTTTCTGAAACTGTTTTGAAATGTGTATCAATTGATGAATTAAGTATAAACACTGTAGCTTTTTAATTGACCATTTCCGTTTCTCGATGCCATTCAACACTAGTATTGGATCATGGATTGATGTCAACTTAATAGGCTTGGCAATTGGAATAGTTCAATCAGAAGGACATCTAAGGCGGGGAGTGGGGACTGATTTAATACAGTATTAATTTGTTTGGATGTCAGCCATATGGAGTTTGCATGCCACCATAACTTAGATTATATTGGGTGAAATTTCTAATTTGCTGCTCTTGTTTTTCTGTTTTAAGTTGAACCTTCTTGCTTATTGACAATTGTATAGGTCTATGAGGGGTTACTTCAGGAGCTAAACTCCTATTTAGTGATATTGAGCGTGTTGTTGCCCAACTATTTCGTATAGGTTGTATGTTGTTTGTTCGAAGGAAGCTTGCCCTTGTTTCTTTTTGACATACTGATAGATAGATTCAGTAGCTAAGCTCATGTGAAGCTCAAGTTAATTCTCCAGTAATTCTACATTCCTTTTACATCTTTTACGGCTGTGGGATAAATAGTTGTAGTTTACAGAGTGTAGAAATTATTGAATATTAGAATCTCAGTAACTGCATTACGCAGAAAAAAACAAAAAGAGTACATCACAATAAATGTGAGTGCTTTAGCTTTCGTATGCTATTTCTGATGAGACAAGAAAAGATTAACACGTCTTCGGCTGTGAACGTCTTTATTCTAGATGATTTGGTGCTGTTATATTGCTTTATAGTCATGGTTCTTATGACTTGCATTTTTATATCCTTCCATTTTTTCTAAGGAGAAGCAAGCATAATCTCAATGGCTCAAGATACATCTGGTGCTGAATCAACTCAGAGAAGACATGGTCTCTTGAAAGATCAAGTTCAATTGGTCAAGAGAAAGGACTCAGATCGTTATGAAATCGCCCGTATTCCTGAAAATTTGTCGTTTGAGAAAGGTTTTTTTGTTGTTGTTCGTGCATGCCAGTTGTTGTCACAGAAGAACGATGGACTGATAATAGTAGGTGTAGCTGGACCCTCTGGTGCTGGGAAGACTGTATTTACTGAGAAGATGCTCAATTTTATGCCAAGTATTGCTGTCATCTCGATGGACAATTACAATGATTCTAGTCGAATTATTGATGGAAATTTTGATGGTAATTCAATTTATTCACGTTCCTTTTTCTTAAAGATACGTCTTACTGCATTCTAGCTGTTTTGAGGTTGTCATTCTTGTTGTTAGTTGATTTTGTAATTGGAGGCTTCTTCATTTCCTTATCCCAAGATTCTTGTTTAAATCTCTTAGTAAACTAGAGGTAATTGTTCTCTTTTTCCAATGAAGCTTTTCTTTTCCTTTTGTTTTCATTTGAAACTTTAGGCGTCCCTTTAAATCTTATGATGCTTTGGAAAATTAGAGCTGGAGATGATTAATTGATTTACATTTATCCTCTAATAGAGCATGTATATTGTAGAGACTACTGATTGATTAATATAAATTGTAAAAGATCTGTACTTTGAGCACAACATGCTATGACATTTGAAGACTTAATATGAGTTTTATGCGAAGCCAGATTACAAAGCTTTATAAACATGGAAGCAGTAAACCTATTTGCAAATACAGTACTGCCTGCAATTTCTTGATGTCTAGATGTAACATGGTTTTGAAATGGTGTCAAATATGTGAATTGAATCGCATCCAAATGAAAATATCTACTTGGATGCATGCTCCTCTCTCTCTTTGTGAGACAATTTTTGATTGACCAAGTGCAATTCAGAACTGGCATTGGCAACAGCATACTACTGCTGAAGCCACAAAATCTACTCCTGCAAAAATGACCTTCTCTTTGGGATTTGACAAATTGATGGTTTTTATTATTATAATCTTTTCATTAGAGGAATAGCATACTCGTGGATGGGACTTGTGAAAATTGATGACATTTTGCATTCATCTCTTAAGTCTTAAATTTACTCCACTCCTAACCCATCCTCCAACCCAAAAATTGTGGTCTAGAATCATTTGAGCTTGTTTATCCTATAATTTATGTACAATTACATTTTCAATCTAAAGATAGTACTGTAAAGCATCTCCCATTTGTTTGCGCTGAGTGTGAATAATTATTGGTCTTGCCATGTTTGTCAAACAGACCCACGCTTGACGGACTATGATACGTTGCTGACGAACATTCAAGATCTGAGAGCGGGGAAGCAGGTTGAAGTTCCCATTTATGATTTCAAATCTAGCTCCCGCACAGGATACAGGTTTCAATCCTATTTGTAGCTCACTCAGAAAAGCTCTCATAATGCAGTCTGTTTGAAAGCCATGATGTGATTGAGGTTTTAGTGAAAATAGTTTTCATTTAAATAATTTTCTGTTTTTTCTTTGAATTTTTTTTTTTCCTCGTATGGTTATTTATGAATTCAGATTGATATTAACCTCTGCAAGCTAATGAGTGCCATAAAAACAGCTCCCGTTAGTCTCTAAATTAGTTTAGAAAGTTGCTTGGATTGTTAAATCATGCCAGGTTACTCCTATTGAGTTAGTTAATGTAGAAACTAACTTAAACAGATGTACGTTATTATAACTATCTAATCTCTCCACCGTGTTTCTCTGTTGTGCTCAAGAATTCCTATTTATGAAGGGCTATTCTTTCAAAAGTTAGAACCTTGTGTGTTGCTTCACTGAATGAACTATCACTTTATTAAGTCTTTGAAGTAGAGTATACTTATGTGCTTTATCTCCACTACTATTTCGTGCTCTATGACCTCATCATGTCATGTGATGATGACAGGACACTTGAAGTCCCGAGCTCCCGCATTGTGATTATCGAGGGCATCTATGCTTTAAGTGAAAAGTTGCGACCTTTACTGGATCTTCGAGTATCTGTGACGGGAGGTGTTCACTTTGATCTTGTAAAACGGGTTTTACGGGATATACAACGTGCTGGGCAGGAGCCAGAAGAAATAATTCACCAAATATCTGAAACGGTTTGTTTCGTAATGTCTGGGTTAAAGTGAAACGAATAATTTCCTTTGGTAACTTATCAGCTAGGCTCTTCCGCAGGTGTATCCGATGTACAAGGCTTTTATTGAGCCTGATCTCCGCAATGCACAAATAAAAATCATCAACAAATTTAACCCATTCACTGGATTCCAGTCTCCTACTTATATATTGAAGGTAACAATTCTCTATAATTTTCTACTTCTTTATGATACTAGTTGATGATTGTGTGATCGTAATGAAATATAACATTAGCTGTGGGATGCATGTTCTTCTAGTCTCCAAGGGATGTGGCTGTGGATCAAATCAAGTCTGCCATGTCTGAAGAACATGCTGAAACAACAGAACAGACTTATGACATATATCTTCTACCACCTGGAGAAGATCCAGAGACCTGCCAATCATATCTGAGGATGCGGAATAAGGATGGAAAATACAATCTCATGTTTGAGGTCTGCTCCTACTATCATAATGATTGGCACTTGAACAATTATCGGACTTTTGACTATATTTGTCATTCCATGTTCCCCAAAGACACACCTATAGTGCATCATCATCTTGTTATGATTTTGTAGAATTTACAGTGTGTACTATTACATTGTAGCAGAGCAAATACTGTTAGCATGTCATTAACACATGAGAGATGTTTAAGGAAAATTAAAAACTTGATTTCTGCCTCCTAGCTGCCATGCCTTGTCAAATCATCACACATCTCTTCTTTTCCTTTGTTTCTTCTGCTCCTGTCATGAGTAAGTTCTATACTTGTGCCTTTTCATCTTATGAAAGTCTTTGTCTTGAAGGCTTTTAATCATGTGAAACCTTACAAAGTTTATCATTTTGACCTTGAAATTTTGAAATCCCTCTTAATTTGCAGTGCCGGCACATAGATGTAGATAAGTTTGATTTGATTGGAAAATAGAGAGCGTCTATGAACAAACACTTACTAAGAGGAAGAAGCTTAGTTTTATTTCTCTGTCTTTCCTCTTTTCTTTTCACAAAAATCAAACTGAATGCAGAGGAAGTGAAAATAAAATTAGCCTATCCTTTTCTGGTATGATTTCTTGTTGGTTATGTTCAAACATAGATAGAGTTGCTCTTTTATGCATGATTTTATGCTTATATTGTCTTCAGCTCTTGTGATGCACAGAAATTCTAGTTGCTAGGAAAATACGGAAGCCGCTATAAGTGTTCTATTTCTCATATTATCAATTAGACTTGACAAGAATTTGAGTAACCACTAAAACGTGGAAAGAAATGTTACCCAGTCTTATTGTCTTACTGTCATTATGCTTCTGAACTGTAGGAATGGGTCACAGATCCTCCATTTGTCATATCACCAAGAATAACTTTTGAAGTTAGTGTAAGGCTTCTTGGAGGACTGATGGCCTTGGGATATACAATAGCTGCTATTCTGAAAAGAAGCAGCCATGTTTTTAGTGATGAAAGAGTCCATGTGAAAATTGATTGGCTGGAGCAGCTAAATCGTCATTATATTCAGGTGGTACACCTTTCCTTCTTCCCCCCTTGCTACCATGTACTAAGATCTCACATGCTAAACTTTTACTCTCACCAGTTTAGTCAAGTTTGTTATGTGTCCATATTTAAATGAGCCTGGATTTTTATATGCCAACAAGTTCTGCTACTATGAGCATGATGGCTAAGCTTATAAGGTGATTATATTAGCATGTTTGGCTAAACATGCTCTATGTCGTTCCCTGCTTTTTGTTCTTGCTGAATCCCTATCTTTTCGAGGCTTGAGAATTACTTGGTTACCTAGCATGGGATTAGGATTGTAGTTGTTGGTAAAGATATTATTTATAAGTGCATTATATCAATCTTTATCACGTAACTAGGTGATTATTTTTTTAGGATTATCTATAGCTTTCAATAATTACTAATGGATATTGTCAGCAATCATTTTGTGTTAATTATTGAGTTACCATCTACATGTTAAGTTGACCGGGAAGAATATACATGGTCTTAAAGAATGCAGTAGCGTGATGCAAGATGGTGAACTTCTTTAGGAAAATGATATTTTTGTTATGAATACTAGGTTCACAGATCTCCTTGAGCGTATCTTGCTGTTGACATGCATTAGAATTCTTAGCCTCTTGTGAAATACCCTTATTTCTCAAAAGTGGTGTACATAGCAAATACTTTGATTGTTTAACACGTATGTATTCGTACGATGAATTTTTTTATTCATTAGTTAATCTAGTCTAATCCCAGTTATAACTTGGTTTGTCACATGTGGTCAGTTAAAGATCTATGTTGTGAAAAATTCTTTGTTTGGGACAGGTACAAGGCAAAGATCGCCTGGTCGTGAAATGTGTTGCTGAACAGCTGGGATTGGAAGGTTCATATGTTCCGCGTACTTATATTGAACAAATACAGATAGAGAAACTCGTAAATGAGGTTATGGTATGATAACTAGCACGGCATCTGCAGATTCCATCATCTGCATCTTATTCCTAATCTGAAAAAGTTTCAGGCATTGCCAGATGATTTGAAAACCAAGCTTAACATAGATGAGGACCTTGTCTCAAGCCCAAAGGAAGCACTTTCCCGAGCCGCCTCAGCTGAAAGGGCAGCATCAAGAATGAAGACTTCAGAAAGGTTCTACTTTCTATCTTACACTTTCCATATGACTTGAAGTACACCAAGTATTCATGGGCACTTTCACTGAGTTTGGGCTAATTTGTCAGAATAGTTTGAGGTTCAATATTAATGTAACTTGGTACTAGATTAATCGATATTTGCTATCAAGTATTTCTTACTGCCCCAACCTATGTTTGCGGTGCAAAATTTATTGGCTGCAGCTGTGTTCTCCTTCTTGTTCTGGGAAAGATTGCTACTTCCTCAAGGTTGTAGAAACCAAGCAATCTGTTTCCTGTCTTAAAGTTTCCTCAATGCTTTTAGCTGCATCAAATAATGAGCTATCCAGGAACAAGTACCATATGTAATGCTATCCGTACCATTTTTCTTTATTAATAGGGATAGGGGGCTCGGGTTCATCGTTGTAATCTTTCTGGCCATCCTTCCCGGTCCTCTTGCTTACTATGAGTTCACTTCTTATGAGTCCATGTGAAATCGTGCAAATAGATGGGGAACGCTGCAAGGGCACTGTTATACCAGCTGGGGATTAAAGTGCAATCTACATGTATCTACACTACATAGAAAGCTGGAGAACTTTTAAGTCTCTCTCTTGGAGTTGCACTTCTTCTAGACTGTAGAACTTATGTGGGTCTCCTTTAGTTGGTCACCTGATTTTTCCATGACAGCTCACGATATCCACCTGCTTATAAATAAAATAACTACCCTTTCGAAAATTTAAAAATTCAAAAACTTAAATCAATATTCTATCGATCTTGTTCAAGAAAATATTGTTTCAATTTTAAGAGTATAGTAGAAGTAGCTCTGGACTGAATAGAGTGGAAAAAATGACTTGTGAAGCCTACCCAAATTTATTATAAAGATTTTACAAATTCATTGGGGTGAGGTACCCCTGGATCTATTTGTTTTACAGTATGTGTTGGATTTTGTGCTGTTAGTTACTTATCCCACTTTGATCAGTTGATGGAATCTCAAACTTGTTTGTGACTTTATTTGTTTTTGAACAGTGGTATGTCGCAATCATATTCAACACATAGGGACGAACACCTGTCCAGGATTAGCAGAAGGTTCGATTATAGGACGGCAGAGCCACCAGCTACATTAGGAAATCAGGTGACATTATGTGTTGATTTTTCTCAAGTTTCCATGCCATACTCAGTCTGTGTTTCCCTGCTACATTATGTCTTCCAGTCTGTTTCTATCTTTCTCTATCTCTCATTCCGTGTATGTGATAGGGAGCAATCACGCATCTGTTGGAACACATTTCTACACTAAATGATCGGATGGATGACTTCACATCTCACATTGAAGAGCTGAATTCAAAGTTTATGAGCAAGCGAGCTGCTCCTAGCTCACAAAACATAGCTTTACAAGCTGAAGCCTGTAATGGGTCGGTGCCAACTTCTTACTTCATATCTGGTTTGGAAAATGGTTCCTTGACTGGATCCATCATGCCAAATTCCGCGTCTTCCTCCCAGTTAGCCAAAGAGTCTCCTTTGATGGAAGAGGTATTATTTCTAGTTTATGACTTTATTCAGATAAAGAAATGTTCTCTTTCGAGACCATCTAGCAATGAAATAATATGTGTGTATGTTTGGTAAAGCTTTTTGTAGACTACAAGTTGTGGATTCTGGGAAATGTGTGTATAAAAATAATGTTTGACCAGCGTATAAGCTTGAAAAAGCATAGCCAAACATGCACTAAAAGTATCACAACAGAGAACACAAGGGTCCATTTGGATGTACTGAAATTGTGACTGATCATGCATAATGATGTTCTCATTGGTCGATTTACCTGACTTTTGCTGTCTGATTTATCCCTGTCGTTCTTATATGCACCACTCTATTCTTAACAGATATGTGGTGTAGCGCGGGGACAACGCCAAATCATGCATCAGTTAGATAATCTTAGCAATCTTCTGCGGGAGAATTTGGGTGAAAAGTTGCATCATGGTAGAAGACATAACAAAAGTGATATTGATCCAGTCAGAATTTCCATTATCTTAACATCATTGGCAATTGGCGGTTTGGGAATTTTCTTGTTTAACAATGTTCTTTCCAGAAATTGATTACTCAACTAATATTAGTCGACGTATAGATCTTTGCTTATCCTATCTCTTTACTGGTATCCTATTAGTCCCTGCTGAATGTTTTGCAATACACCCTTCTGATCGGGAAAATATGGATAGCTGATCTGTGATTTTTGAGGCACTGGATCATAGTTCTCAGTTTCGTCAATGGAGGGTATATAGCTTTCTGGGGTTGTTAGGATCTTCTGAATTTTTCTTAATATCAAGGTGCTTCTAAATTCTAATATAAGAAAGCATTCAAATTTTGATGCAGAGTTTATATCTGCTTGAATTGGTTTCCTTTTTCATTATTTTATGGATTGGGAAAGATTTTGCTGCTTTGTGGAAACAAAAAATGGTGAATGCGTTACATTTTCAATTTGTTTGGTAAGTGAATTAGACTGTGTTGCACAATATTACGTACTAATCGTGTCATGCATGTATGATTGTATGTACACAATTCCTTGAAACACGATACGTAGTCAAAAAAGACTTTTTTGCATTATATTTAACAGTAACAATGTCGTGAAATATATACTTACAAGTATAGTTTATCCAAATGTATATATTTACTTCTGTAAAACATTATTGTTTTAAAATAATTAATTTATAATATTAACTGCAGGTGTTCATGTTAAATGTTCACTCATTTCCCAACTCTCAAAATTGTTATTGATTTACGTGTGATTCGAACTTGAATCTATGTTTAACGACTTTATTTGCGTTAACGCAAATAAACTAGGTGATAAATGTATTTTAATGAAGTCAATTCAAGAAAGGGAAATTGACGCAAATGGTCCCTAACTTTTTGTCCTCAGTGCAGAAATGATTCTTAATATTTGTTTTTGGTACAAACTATCTTAATCTATGTGTTTTGGTGCGTAATTGATTATTATTTGATAAAAAGGACAAATATGTTCTTACTTTTAATTAGTGGAAATTGTAAAAATTGCAATGGGTCCGATGCATTTATTAAATAATATTTAATTTAACATTTTAAATATATTACTATTATTATGTCAATTTAATTTTTCATAAAGGAAAAATGCAAAATTATTGCGCTTTAAGTATATGTAATTGCTACGTGATTTGAAAAATTTGAATAAAAATTAAGGTAAATAAATAACAAAATGACGTATATAATTTTATGACATTGAACCAATCTTATTATTTTTTTTAACATAAAAATACTAATAAAAATTAATTTACACATTATGTGTTCTTTATTTTTGAACAATAAATTAAAGTATAAAGAATATAATTGAAACTATAATATTTGAGTTAATAAACGAATAACTCAATTAAATAAAAGTATTTGAGCATCAAATTTGTGACAAAATTATTATTTTTTTACGTTGTAAATATAAAATAAAATTTTAAATTTTAAATAATATAATTACTTAATAATAATAAAATAATTTTATTTAACATATTTATTAATAATTATGAGCTTAAATTTTAATTATTTTATAATAGTTCGTAAAATATACAAAACAATTTAGTACATTATCAATTTAATCAATAAAGTGTGAATTAAAAAAAATTATAAAAATAAAGTTGTCGAACCCATTTGCAACTTTTGCAAAAATTAAGAATTCAATTACAATTTTCTCTAATTAAAACTGATAGCATATTTATTTTTTCATCAAATAAAGACCAATTGCACACCAAAATACATATATTAAGATCTTATGTGCTAAAAACAGACATTAAAGATCATTTATACAATGAGAACACAGATGATGTACCATTTGCGCCAATTTTCCTTCAAGAAATCTCAAGTAAAGTTTTGATCGAAAATCATTTTACCACTTGTTCCTTTTTGTTTTTGGTTATGGGAACAATCAAGCCATATTATTTAAAAAGTTATTTTTAAAAAAAGTAAGTTGAGGTATATTTATTTAAACTGGTAAACAAATACATGTGTTACATGTAATTATGTAATAATGTCACTCAACTTTCACATAAATCTCAATTAGATCGCTCAATTTAAATATTTTTGCATAATTCATCACTTTGTCTAACACCATTAGTAAAATTAATAGTGGATTCCTACAGTGGCAGATCTAGGGTTGAAGTTCAGTTAGGGCGGACGTTGACTGGTCAACGGTCATATATTGATCGTTGACCAGTTAACGGCCGATGCTTGTAAAAAAATAATGTGAACATAATGTGAAAAGAATGACCAGTCAACGACTGCTGCTTGTGAAAATAATGCTCAGTTGTTGATGCCTCCATCTGGTTGTATTGTTTGGAAACTGCACCGTTTTCAAATATTGCACCCAAAACACTCGTGGAATGTAGGTTTAGATCCAACTGCAAAATAAAAATAAGAAAGAGTATAATGTGATAATGGTGTCAAGTAAAATAACCATTCAAGTTTCATAAGCTAAAAGATTTACCTTCATTCTCTTCACGTTGTGGTTCTAGGCACTCTGTTCAGGAAAAGTCATGCAAGTTGAAGTTAATTCCTATTTGATGACCAATTACAGTGTCTTAGTCAAAATGGGAACGAACAAGAACTACAAATTTGGTAGTTTAAATAATCTACCTTCCTCGAATGAAACCTCACATTCTCTTCCTCTTTGAGCTCTGAAAATGCTTGCCAACAAAACGATAATCATGTTTTAGTGCATGTTTGGTTGTGTTGAAATTATTTTTAAGTGCTTATAAATTATGATTTGTAAATTCTATGAAATGTATGAATAATAAGTAGGTAGTAAGTTATGAATTCTGCGAAATGTGTGGATAAAAAATATGTTTGACCAACTTAAATTATAATTTAATTTTAACCAAATAAGTTGTTGGTAAAAATATATTCAAATTCTAAAATACATGAAGCATAGTTGGTAGAACTAAATTTTAGTTCACTTTCTGTATGTATATCATTAAAGAAAGTACAAATAAAAAAGCCTTATTAGGCATTCTTTCTGAAATTTTTTTTTTTCATTTTTGACTAAAATTGTTATTCAGATAAAAATTTATCCGAACATCTATTCCTCCAAAATATTAAAAGACAAATTTCATCCATCATTTTTAACCATTAACCATATAAAGTCTTGACTAATGCTTTTCATTAGACAAATTGATAATTATATGCTTATAATCCCAAGATCCAATAAAATAACCAAGGATTACAATTCGCATGTTACTATGTTAGTGATGCATATTTCACCAAGGATGCATAAGAATGTGTAGATGTTGTTGGTGGAGGTGGGTGAGAGGCCGTGAGTGATGGAAATTCTTGAAAATCTGGCGGCTTGGACGGGTCGCCACCACTACCACCGCCAAGTGTTGGCCGAAATATCTCCCCCATAAATATGTTCAGTATAGCATGCATATTAAGTTATGTGCTTTTTTTTTTTTTTTTTTTTTTTTTTTTTTAAAAGAATGTACTAAACATAACTTGAGTGGAATTGAGATGTGTCATGCATAATGTAAAATTAAGTATTGGTTTTACGTGATGAGTTAAGCGGTAGATTTTAAGAAAAATTATTTTAATTGTGCTGAATGAATAATCAATTGTAGAAATAATTAGTTAATGTTCGATAAATTTTAATTTTAAGATTGTTGTATATTTTAAAATCAACATTTGATCGTTTGGCTAAAAAAAGTGCTCCATTCTCGTGCCCATATACAAATACTAAAAATAGAAATTGACAATATTGACCTCCTTATTTATTATTATTATTGTAAAATTTATTTTTACTTTTATAACAATATGAAATATTATATATTTATCTAAGACAATATATTCACTATATTTATTTTAAAAAGAAAATATCTATTAAATTTCAAAAATTATATTTTCTATAAATGTTGAAAATATATTTCATGTCAATGACCAAGAAAAATAAAATGATACTTTATTATTGTTGAAAAGCAAAAAAAAAATTTAGAATACCAACAAATTTAAAACAGAAATAAATTTAAAACAAATTTGAAAAAGTTAAAAGTAAAATTTGAGAAACTACTATTTTCCTACTTCTCAAAATCTGTTACCAGATAGTACTGATTCTTTTATAATCATTTTTTTTTAAGTTTATCAAATACATAAAATAGTTATAGATTATTTCATAATCAGAAGTTAGACACTAAGATCACTTAAACGAGACCTAAGAGGAGTTGTCTAAGTATCGATTGTTTTGAAGTTCGAATCTTCTAGAAATATATTAATATAGTAGATGGAATAGCGAGAAAGAATGTATGAAGTAAAGCTCAATACTCGTCAAATAATTTTAGGATTCTTCAAAAAAAAAAAAAAATTGGATACGGATTCACTCAATTTTTTTTAAAAGACGAATATACATTTTATAATATAGAACAAATCTATTTTTGGACATATATATCTTAAGAGAATTGTCGTCACCCCACCCATTTTTTTCTTTTAGTTTTTTTTAATTTTTTTTATTTAATTAAGAATAAGGGTATAATTGCTTCTTTTAAAAAAAAAAAAAAAAAACTAAATTTTTAACGGTGACTTTTTTTATTCTGGATCAAATAAGTTAACGATAAACCTATTCTCCAGATAATTTTATCTAGAAAAAAATTTTTAACCACAAATCAAACGGATCTTTAAGATGATAGTCGTTTGGAGGGTTGGAGAAGCACCAATGCGTATCCTAAAATGGATTCCTTATTTCAATCCTTTTAAAGAACCTTAGCTTCAATTTGGGTCTCCTTGCCTTTTCTCCATCTCATGTTCTTCAAAAAAGATGTCGATTAAGGAGAAAATAATACGTTTCTGATTAATCACCAAGTAAATGCATACCAGTTTGTCTTTCTAATAAAATTACAACCAATAATTGATGACAATGCTCCTAAGATACATAAATTTGTTTTTAAAAAATCATCACATGTCAATAAACACAACTTACTTGTTAAGAAGCCTTTTGCATAAAAGGATCCAAAGACGATAATGGATCCAATACATTGTTCTATGTAGGGGTGACAAACGGGTAGAGTAGTATGTGGATTCGTAGGTTCAGTCTATTTGGGCTCGGCTCATGGTCGGTTCGGGCTCGTTTAGAGATGAACCTGGAGCGAGGCCAATCCCCAATTGTTTTTACGAGCCGCTTGTGTTTTGGAAAAAAAATTTCAAATTTTGAAGTTGTTTAAAAAATTTACTTTCCAAAAAATTTAAAAATAAAAAAAGAGCTGGTTTGGCTCGGCCAATGAGCTATGGGCCAAACCGAGCTCCCCAATGGATGACAAGTCAAGCTCAAACTTGACTCAGTTAAACACGAGTTGAGTTGGGATCGTTTGGCAATGGACAAAGTTGACTCGGCCCGCCTCGACTCAGCTCAATCCATTGCCACGATACTAAAGGGTGGGCTATCTTTGGTTATTATGATGGCAAAGGTCAAAGAAACGAAAATTATATTCCAACAGTAAAGGGTAGGTAAAAAACCACCACATAGTGTACCCAAATTAGAAGGGCTTAGCTAAATGGTTCACGTCTTAACAAATCTTTTGGTTAGGTAAAGCAAGGCAAACTTTAGTCTCATTTTTCTTTAGTGGCAAGTCGAATGACAAACCTCTCTATCTTGTGGGAATTCTCTAAAAGTCAAAGAAAGACTAGTGAGGTACACATTTTTGTCTCACATACAAGAATAGCATAATATCCTTTTGTCACGTGTTACGAATCCCACTGCCACATAAGTCAAAATTATTAAAAAGTACAAATAAAATTAAACAAGAATAAGTTGGTTGATAACATCTTTGCCAATAAAATAAGTGATATGTGTATGGAAAATACTAGAACTTCATAGTCCTACCAATCAATGGGCAAAAAGATTTAGAAAGTCTTAAGTACCCTTAGTTTAAACTTTCTTATAAACACTCTATTGACGTCAGAACCTGCACTGTCTACGTGTCATTAGATCTCCAGTCACTCTCTGTCAATTTGTATGTTATCTGCACACTCGGACAATCGTTAGGCACCAAGATCTCCGGAGAAAAAGAGTCCGGCGATTGTTGGTACTCCGACGATCAAGTCAACTACTGGTATAAGAATAATACACGGGGGCGAAAGTAATTGGGTGTGGGAGGGACAAGCAGGCAGATATTGAGTAGAGTTTAGGGTAAAATTTAAGTACAAAAAGAGCGTACCTTAGAATAACCGGAGATGTTGTATTTATAGCACAAGAGCCCTAATTGATTTAAGAAACAAATCAATTAGACACTCGATCTGATCCTCCTTCCTTATGGGATAGGGATGATTGATTGTCAGGACAATATCCAAGATTATCTACCTTAATTAAGTTTATCACGTTGTCTAATCTTTAGGAGATTACGATTTGGTTTCTTTGTGAGGATCCGTGTGCCAATCCAACGCAATCTGTCTTCAATTATCTCTCTAGTCATTCTAAAATATCGTGCTGCCTGCTAGTTATAATAGATACGATGCTCGGTGAGGCCCTATGGGTCGGCCATGAATGTCGAGGCCCTCCATGGGCCTCGCAATACTCTAATTCAAAAATGCTAAGTTGTTTGATGGGCCTCCGAGGCCTTCTTAGAATTTACGAGGCCCTTGCTGGGCCTATATGAGACTTCCGTTGGGCCTTTGCTGACGTGAAAGTCCTATCAAAATCGAGTGGTAACAATAGTCCTCCAAGTCCAAGCATATTATTTATAATAGGTGTGAGACTTTGGGAGTAAGAGAAGAGAAGAAATTTTGGACAAAAAATTTGAATTCAGCGGATTCCGCAGAGTGTGGTCTTCGTGCGTTGAATTATGAATTGAACTTACCCAGTATAGTCCTCCAAGTCCGAAGTCGAACATTTATGACGGGTGAGGGCTTCAAGTGATTAGACATTTGGTGACGTGTCCGCGATTGGTGTGATTCTGTCAATCAAGGTTGTCAATCTGTGGCCAGGCAATCATGAATGAGAGGATGCATGCATTTAATGCCAATTGCGCATGACAAATGATGGGGGCGCGCGTGAGGCGCGTGCGTTCTTGTTTCAATAAACACTTAGGGTTTCGTTTCCTGCCTGTTGCTCTATTTTAAACACGCGTCCACTGGCCAACGGTTCGGATGTAACGCTTGGAATTTGGACAGTGGAAATTAGAATGTCTCAATCTATAAAGCTTGGCGCCCTCCTTCATTACAACTTCTTCTTGCTTCTGTGCCTGTTGTGAGTATTGTGGAATGCTCCGTCGATAATCAAGAAATTTCCAAGTGTGTGCATTGTTCTGACTGCATTTTAGAGCTAAGCGCGGCGAGAGTTACTGTGATTTGTTTCGTAGTATGCTTTCGTAATTATTTCTTAAGTCCATAATTTGGGGATTATACCCTGCCACACGTTTCGGCGACAGTAGAAGTATCATCTTCCACAATGGAGAGGTTGTAATGTCGTCTGGACATGATGACTCGTAAAATCAATCGGACACTCGGATAAACTCTAGTATTCGGGGTGAGTCACCATCATCCGCCTCATCATCTGAGGTTGTAGGAAAAGTGAACCAAGCGTCTTCAGTCCCACGTCCGTCTGCCCCGTCCACAAGCGGGAGGGCGGCTTGCCCAACCGGATCGCCAGAAGAGGCCACAGAAAAAGGACAATCTGACGCCAGGATACCTGAGATGAGGGGATCACTTGATAAGAGGGATGCCCCGACAGCCAAGGCGCTCGACGAGGAGCTCAAGCGGTCGGCCACCGAAGCGTCCATGGCTCATTCAAGGATCACTGTGGCGGAGTTGGAAGACATACGGTTATCCTATGACATTTCCGCGTCCGTGACACTCAGAGCTCTGGGTCCAGAGGAATGCACCAATGATCCACTCAAGGGATTCGTCGTGATTTACGAACCCGCGATGCTGCAGGGCCTTCGTCTGCCCATGTACCATTTCTTCCGCAAGGTTCTGAAAGACTGGATTCTGGCCCCTTGCCAGATAACGCCGAATGGCTGGGGGCATATGGTGGCCTCATACCTATTGTGGGATATTGTCGAGGCGGGAGAAAACCTGACCCCGAGGGAGTTTGAAACTATATATTGGCCTTGCCAATCAGCAGGCTGGTACAACATTTCTCCTCGGCCAAGCCAGAAATAGGGGACAGCCACTGACAGCCCCAACAAAGTGCATAATTGGAAGGAGAGGTTCATCTTCGTAGCGCGGGGACTGGGAGTTTATGCCGGAAGACCCTCTTTCCCACGTGTCTATTCCTCGTCAATTTGGAGAACTTGGTATATACTGCTATCTTTGTGCAGATTTTGATCATAGTTCCTGACTTAATGTCTTACTTACTTTTGTAGACTGCGAGAAGCCACCTATCCCAAAGAGAGTTCAATGAGAGTTGAGGTCGAAGTGGAATAGGGTGTGAGCGCTCAACAGCGACTTCAGGAGACTCAGCAACTTGTTGAAGGACGACAATTTATTGATCTGCTACGGAGTGATGGGTGAGTCTCGTAAGTTGCGATATATTGTTTTTCTTATGAAAAGTTGCCTTAATGAGTTGCATCTTGGTGTTTATGTCAACAGCTTTCAGGTTCAAGGGGATTCCTGTGCTCCGCCTCGCCCGTCTCGCCAGTGGAGAGGGTTCATCGGCCCAGACTCTCCCGCAGAAGGCGTCTTGTCCGTCGCAAGAGGTCCAGGACGTTATGCCGTTAAGGACAGTCCATCATCCGACCTCCAATGTTCCAGTTCCCGGACAGACTGTTCCTCCTCCATCCCTGCCTTCGTCCTCCCATCCTCCACCTAACTCCACTCCTCCCAAGGAAAAGAGAATTGTCGAGGACACAGGTGACGCCGCCGCCCGGAAGAGGAAGGCTCACACGGCCACATGAGGGTTTATGAGGGATGCCCTCAAGATGAAGCGGGCTGAAGAAAGGCACCCGTCTTCACACCCTGATGGAGGGGCTGAGGGCGCAGGAAATTCTGGCTCCTCGACTGGTCAGGAGAGTCGTGTCTGCATTTCCCAGCGCAGAGGAGAATTAGAAACTTCTGTTATGGAACTACTCCCTGCCCACCCTGTGATAATGGTGGCAAGCGTGTACAAATACTGGACCCAAAAGTGAAAAAATGTTGCCGAGGAAGCCACAATACGCGAGCGGCTGCAAATGGCGGAGATGAACTTAATACGGAGATTGGTTATGACCAAAGAGTTATTCAGCACCCTGGAAAGTTTCGATGGTCAGTATAGTGAAAGAGAGGCCAAGTCCAAGAAGCTGTCCAAAGACCTGAAGGCCATGAACCTCGAGAAGGCACAGCTGGAATCTGAGAAGAGGGCTCTCCAGTTCAAGCTGGACTTGGTTGTGACGAAATAGGCTGATACGAGGGGCAAGTATGAAATTGAGCTGAAGGCCACCAAAGAGAGTTTGAAACAAGCCCGAGATCAGAAAAGGGCTACCGAAGCTTTTCAAAAGCGCGCCGAGGAGGCTCAGAAGTTGGCCGAAGATCAAACCCTCGCACCTGAGACCGCATTAGCCACCGCATACAGCAGTCTAGAGGTCATCGAGGTGAAAAAATAGAAGCTGCTGGCCGCGACGAAGCAGGAATTGGAGAGGGTCAGGGCCGAACGTGCGGATGCCGAAGCCAAGACGGTGGAGGCGTATCAGGATGCATTCGTAGACACGTCCGAGTATCAAGACCTCACCCATTTCTTGATGACCATAGAAAGTGAGCAGCTGGTAGAGTAGATCACAAAAACCCATCCGGAGTGGGACATCTCTTTCCTTCGGTAGGCTCCTACCTAGGCTCCGGCTACAGACACTGTTCCAGGCGAAGCCGATGATCAAATCTCCCCACCTGTTGGAGAGGGAGGCCCCGAAGTGTGCCGACCCTTAGAGAGGCGACGGGACATCTAAACTTAAAACTTTGTTTCTCTCTTTTGTGTATGTTCCCGCATTAACTATCAAATTTGTTTTCCTAGTGTATCTTTGTTCCATCATTTAATTTCATGAATGATTGTGCATACCAGGCATGGGAAGTAGCTCCTGAAATTGAGGAATCATTCCATTGGGCATTAATGATGCTGATTTCTTTGTAGAATTTGAAGAGTTAGTGTCTTTAATGTCCCGATAAGTGGGGAGGATCATTCCATTGGGCATTAATGGTGCTGACTTCTTTGTAGAATCTGAAGAGTTAGCGTCTTTAATGTCCCGATAAGTGGGGAGGTAGCACAATTGTGTGGCGTTCCAAATACTCCTAGGACAATTGTACATTACCTGTCTCATTTATTGCTCTGTGTCAAGTTCTCACGCAACTCCTATAAAAATACTAATGGCCTTTGATCATGTTCCTTACGCATGCGTAACTCTGGTAAATCACTTGAGCTAGCTTCTAGCGCTATAATTTTTCTTGAGTCGTGTGGCCATACCTTTCATATCAAACGTGTTATGAAAGTACGAATAAAGAAACAGCATCCAGAAAGCCTAACAATTGGAAAATCAACATTCAGATGACCAAATGCTCATCTAATCAACGTTGAGAGGACCAAACATACGGGAGGGTTGGGCCTAGTAGCCTTAGCCCGACCATGCTCCAAACGGCGCATCCCTGATTCAGGTGAGGGGGCTGGAAGCCATCGGTTAAAAGGTGTTAACGGTATTTTTTGAGCAGTATGGCCTAATTAGTCACCAAATTAACTCGTATTGATTTTGGGAGACTTCCGATCATGGTGGAACCAGATTTCCATTCCCTGACGATGCTTGGGATGATGAAGACTAGTGTATAGACCCAGTAGATCTAATATCCCAATATGTATTGACCCAAAGAGGCGGCGGGGTAGTGGGGTAATGATCATGCTTGTTTGTTTCTGCCTTGTACTCTGAATTATGGTGAATAAAATAAGATTGTACTAGAATTTCCATGGTTGTTTCGTTTGTGTGGATTGCTTGTGGTATTTGGACCGGGCAATTTCGGCGACTGGCGAAGAACAGCCACTGCCAATACGCCATTCTAAAGTTCTGGCGTTCGGCCCCGTCTTCGCTTCCACGCGATTCGGAGCTCATGGGACAAGACGCCCTCGCAAGCCTTGCGAGGCTCTCATACTTCACGTTTCCACGTGGGATACGTGTTGGTGGTGTCACCATACAGTGATGACTGTACACTTCACGAGTCGCGTATCCTCATACGTCATTTACATCTTCCTAGAGTTTATTTGAGGTGCATTCACCTCTTCTCCACATGCTGGTTTATCTGACTGCTCGTATTATTCTGTGCTTATATATATACATTTGTGGGGCTCCATTTTATTTCTCCTAACTTTGCTCTCCTACTGCCACATTAGATCTCAGTTGTCGTCAGTCATGTCAGGTTTTTATTTTCCTAGCATCCCAAAGCTTAAGATAAGGCGTGGAGGTTGTAGATGATATCCTTCCTCCACCTCCAGTACCTTCTGCGGCGTCCGCTCTGGGGTTACTATTTTGCAGACACCGGAGACAATGGTGGACAGTTCTTCCTTTATCTCTCCAGCCTCGAAAGTGACATCGGAGAAAATGGTGGGCATTTCTTCCTTTATCTCTCCAGCGTCGAAAGTGACATCGGAGGCGCCTTATGAGTCATTTCCTGCAGAACCTGCGCCTTTGTTGAAAAACTCGAGACAATCAGGCAAGAGGAAAGCAGAAACCGATAGTAGGGAGGGGGCGTTTTGAACCCATGTACCTCCTCTTGTCGAACGCATCAACATTGGGTTTCGTCAAGATGAGTTGGACCCAACGATTTTGGGAAAACTGCCAGCCCCGGCTGCCATAGCAACGGCCTCAGTTCATAAGTATTGGACTTCTACTTTTGGGAAAGCCGCAGATAATGCGAAGTTGATGGAGTTGTTGAAACTGGCCAAAATGTATACCTCTCAGAGTCACGTGCTTAACTACGAGTTGTACAAAGTACTGGCGATGAAGGTTGATGAATTGCGCTCCACTGTTGAGAGGGATGAGGATGTTGATGCGCTGCGTTCAGAAAACAAAGACCTTCAAAAACAGCTAGCATTCTCTGAAGACGCGAGGGCATATGCCGTATATGACATTACCAAAGCTAAGACAATCCAAAGGGCATGTGTAGAAGCTCAGAACAAGGCTGAATCACAGCTGAGGTCTTGTCAAAACATGGTCCATGCCAAAGATAAAGAATTGACCGAGGCGCTGAATCAGTTGTCGAAGGCCCAAGATCTGTTGGCTACACTCGGGGTCCCAGGTTATGCAGATCCCAAGGGTCCAACCGAGACTTAAGAGTCTTGCATGTTCTTACCAGTGTTGTCTTTTGATTTGAAAATGTAAAGCTTCTTACGACGTAAGTTATCATGTAAAATGTCTTATTCAGCCATGTAGGCTAACGAAAATCTGCTATATTTGTTTGTTTGAATACGCATTTAATGTTTATCCAGCGAGTTGACAGAGTTGGCCGTGAACCACACTCCCTCGCTGTCGAATTTCATTCACTCACTTAATTACGCATTAAATATTTATCCTGGGAGGGTTGGGCCTAGTAGCCTTAGCCCGACCATGCTCCAAACGGCGCGTTCCTAATTTAGGTGAGGAGGCTGGAAGCCATCTATCAAAAGGTGTTAACAGTAATTTTTGAGCAGTATGGCCTAATTAGTCACTAAATCAACTCATATTGATTTTGGGAGACTTCCGATCATGGTGGAACCAGATTTCCATCCTTTTACGAGGCTTGGGATGACGAAGACTAGTGTATAGACCCAGTAGATCCAATATTCCAATATGTATTGACCCAAAGAGGCGGCGGAGTAGTTGGGTAATGATCATGCTTGTTTGTTTCTGCCTTGTACTTTGAATTATGATGAATAAAATAAGATTGTACTAGAATTTTCATGGTTGTTTCGTTTGTGTGGATTGCTTGTGGTATTTGGACCGGGCAATTTCGACGACTGGAGAAGAACAGCCACTGCCAGCACGCCATTCTAAAGTTCTGGCGTTCGGCCCCGTCTTCGTTTCCACGCGATTCAGAGCTCATGGGACAAGACGCCCTCGCGAGACTTGCGAGGCTCTCATACTTCACGTTTCCACGTGGGATACGTGTTGGTGGTGTCACCATGCAGTGATGACTGTACACTTCACGAGTCGCGTATCCTCACACGTCATTTACATCTTCCTAGAGTTTATTTGATGTGCATTCACCTCTTCCCCCACGTGCTGGTTTATCTGACTGCTCATATTATTCCGTGTTTATATATATACTCTTGTGGGGCTCCATTTTATTTCTACTAACTTTGCTCTCCTACTGCCACATTAGATCTCAGTTGTCGTCAGTCATGTCAGGTTTTTATTTTCCTAGCATCCCAAAGCTTAAGATAAGGCGTGGGGGATTGTAAATGATATCCTTCCTCCACCTCCAGTACCTTCTGCGGCGTCCGCTCTGGGGTTACTATTTTGCAGACACCGGAGACAATGGTGGGCAGTTCTTCCTTTATCTCTACAGCGTCGAAAGTGACATCGGAGGCGCCTTATGCGTCATTTCCTGCAGAACCTGCGCCTTTGTTGAAAAACTCGAGACAATCAGGCAAGAGAAAAGCAGAAACCGATAGCAGGGAAGGGGCGTTTTGAACCCCTGTACCTCCTCTTGTCGAATGCATCAACATTGGGTTTCGTCGGGATAAGTTGGACCCAACGATTTTGGGAAAACTGCCAGCCTCGGCTGCCATAGCAGCGGCCTCAGTTCATAAGTATTGGACTTCTACTTTTGGAAAAGCCGCAGATAATGCGAAGTTGATGGAGTTGTTGAAACTGGCCGAAATGTATACTTCTCAGAGTCACGTGCTTAACTACGAGTTGTACAAAGTACTGGCGATGAAGGTTGACGAATTGCGCTCCACTGTTGAGGGGGATGAGGATGTTGATGCGCTGCATTCAGAAAACAAAGACCTTCAAAAACAGCCAGCATTCTCTGAAGACGCGAGGGCACGTGCCGTATATGACATTACCAAAGCTAAGAC
Source organism: Forsythia viridissima (assembly GCA_030279155.1). Classification (NCBI taxonomy): domain Eukaryota; kingdom Viridiplantae; phylum Streptophyta; class Magnoliopsida; order Lamiales; family Oleaceae; genus Forsythia; species Forsythia viridissima. The sequence goes on along the minus strand of CM059041.1, from coordinate 43,263,637 downwards.
AATCCAGATGGCATGTGTAGAAGCTCAGAAGAAGGCTGAATCGCAGCTGAGGTCTTGTCAAAACATGGTCCATGCCAAAGCTAAAGAATTGACCGAGGCTCTGAATGAGTTGTCGAAGGCCCAGGATCTGTTGGCTACACTCGGGGTCCCAGGTTATGCAGATCCCAAGGGTCCAACTGAGACTGAAGAGTCTTGCATGTTCTTACCAGTGTTGTCTTTTGATTTGAAAATGTAAAGCTTCTTACGACGTAAGTTATCATGTAAACTGTCTTATTCAGCCATGTAGGCTAATGAAAATCTATTATCTTTGTTCATTTGAATACGCATTTAATGTTTATCCAGCGAGTTGACAGAGTTGGCCGCGAACCACACTCCCTCGCTGTCGAATTTTATTCACTTGCTTAATTACGCGTTAAATATTTATCCAGCAAGTTGACAGAGTTGGCCGCGAACTACACTCCCTTTATGCCAAATTTTATTTTACTTGCTTGAATACACGTTGAATGTTTATCCAGCGAGTTGACAGAGTTGGCCGCGAATCACACTCCCTCGTTGCCGAACTTCATTTACTTGCTTAATTACGTGTTGAATGTTTATCCAGCGAGTTGGCAGAATTGGCCCTGAAACACACTCCCTCGCTGCCGAATTTCATTTACTTACTTGAATACGTGTTTAATGTTTATCAAGCGAGTTGATAGAGTTGGCCGCAAACTACACTTCTTCGCTACCGAACTTTTTTACTTGCTTAATTAGACGTTGAATGTTTATCCAGCGAGTTGACAGAGTTGGCCGCGAACCACACTCTCTTGCTGCCGAGTTTCATTTACTTGCTTGAATACGAGTTTAATGTTTATCCAACGAGTTGACAGAGTTTTCTGTGAACCACACTCCCTCGCTGTCGAATTATCTTTACTTGTTTGAATGCACGTTGAATGTTTATCCAGCGAGTTGACAGAGTTGGCCACGAACCACACTCCCTCGCTGCTGAATTTCATTTACTTGCTTGAATACGTGTTTAATATTTATCCAGCGAGTTGACAGAGTTGGCCGCGAATCACACTCACTCGCTACCGAATTGTCTTTACTTGTTTGAATGCGTGTTGAATATTTATTTAGCGAGTTGACAGAGTTGACCACAAACCACATTCCCTCACTGCTGAAGTCTAGTCACAATCGCGTCCAAGGCATTTTCATCGGTTACAGTCTCGATTTTGTTGATAACGTTACTAAACCTCGATTTTGTTGATAACGTTACTAAACCTCCTAAAATAGCTCTTGATTGTTTCTCCTTCTTTCTGCCGAATGTCATTGAGCTGGGCAATGTCAGCTATCATCGTCCGATTACTAATGAAAGCATTGACGAACACCCTTTTGAGCTGATGCCAACTCCGGATGCTTCCAGGCTTCAGCTTATTGTACTATCTCTTCGCGTCGAATGTGAGTATAGTGTGGAAGTTCCAACACTTCACTAAGAGGGATTAGCATTGGAGCTTCGTCTTATATATATTAATGTGATCCGTGGGGTCGCCTCTCCCTTTATATTTGTCCATAAGAGGCATCCGAAAGTTTGCGGGTATCGCCATGGCCTTCATGTAATTAGTGAACGGGAGATTCTCGTCGTCATCGTCCTCGTAGCATTCTAGACTCTCCTTCTCCTCTTCGAACCTCGCATAGCTTTGTTTCGAGTCCTTCCTCTTCTCCATGCGGGCCTCGCTGTGCTCACTGCGCCTGTTGTGTGCTTGCAGGGGTGGTGCTATGGAGAATCCCACTCCCAGCTTGTCAAACATGCTAGCAGCAGGAACGGGCTGGTTCTTCCACGTCGGAAGAGGTCTCCCTCTCTGGTCATCCTACAAAGGCTTCTGAACAACATTTCGAGGGTGTCGGCCATTTGAAACGAGCAGGTCATCCTGAGACCGACGGCTTTCCATTGAGCTGGACCGTTAAGGGCTTCTCCAGGAACGATTGCGCTTGGGTCCGTGTTAGAGGGATTGATTCTCCAACAGTTCAAGCGCTGCCTTCATCTGGGCATTGTCCAGCCTCAGGTCCTGGTTCTCTTATTCAACCGTCCGCTTTTGCCGTTGTCTTCTCCTCTTGCAGTGGATTACGTTCTATAGGTCTTGAATGCTCTCCTGCCGCAAGTAAGTGTGGTGGGATTCGACTTCCTCCTACATGGAATGTTCGGTTTCCATGCTCTTCCTGGTAGAAAACATGTTTTTACCATAAGTTTTTGGTTGTGTAACATTTTTCGTTTCCCACAGACGATGCCAATCTGTTGACGTCAGAACCTGTACCGTCTACGTGTCAACAGATCTCCAGTCACTCCTGTGCCAACTTGTATGTTACCTGCACACTCGGACAATCGTTAGGTACCAAGATCTCCAGAGAAAAAGAGTCTGACGATCAAGTCAACTGCCGGTATAAGAATAATACACGGGGAGCGAAAGTAATTGGGTATGGGAGGGACAAGCAGACAGATATTTGAGCAAACTTTATGATAAAATTTAAGTACAAAAAGAGCGTACCTTAGAATAACTGGAGACATTATATTTATAGCACAAGAGCCCTAATTGATTTAGGAAACAAATCAATTAGACACTCGATCTAATCCTCCTTCCTTATGGGATAGAGATGATTGATTGTCAGGGCAATCTCCAAGATTATCTACTTTATTTAAGTTTATCACGTTGCCTAATCTTTAGGAGATTACGATTTGGTTTCTTTGTGAGGATTCATGTACCAATCTAACGCAATCTGCCTTCAATTATCTCTCTAGTCATTCTAAAATATCGTACTACCTGATAGTTATAATAGATACGAAGCCCGATGAGGCCCTATGGATCGGCCATGAATGTCGAGTCCCTCTATGGGCCTCACAATACTCTAATTCAAGAATGCTAAGATGTTTGATGGGCCTCCGAGGCCTTTTTAGAATTTACGAGGCTCTTACTGGGCCTATATGAGACTTCCGTTGGGCCTTCGTTGACGTGGAGACCCTATCAAAATCGAATGGTAACACACTCCATACAACACAAAGGAAAAGATATGAAAAATCAAACCCAAGCCAAATATTTGTTCATTTTATTTCTATTGCATATTTGTCTTATTTTCTTCCGGCACTGATTTGACAGTCAAGGTGCAAAAAACCGCCAGTCCACCTCTTGAACGGCTACCTTTGCATGTTAATGGTGTTATTTGTGCAAGTTCTACAACATGAAGGTGGTATTTGGTAAGCATCTAATAGCATCTTAATCCTACTAAATTTTGAGGTCAATATAATGAATCTAAATTGACCAGTTCTAGATATGGTCTTTTCCAGTCAAAATCAAATTTCTAAGTTGACGTGTTGCAAATAAAAAATTGGGTTCTAAAATTATTTCAAGAAATCTTTATACAATAAACTGAAAATAAATTCCATATGATGTGGTCATGATTCTTAAAAATTATATAACAAAATAAAATATTTAAAATTTATATATTTTTATTCAATTTTTTTTTTTTTTTTTTTTTTTTTGGGGGGGGGGGGGGGGGGGGGGGGGGGGGGGGGGGGGGGGGGGGGTTCGTCAAATAAGGATACTAATTGAAGCATCTAAGTAAAAATATACCCGATTGAATTTACCTGTATCCTCATTTAAAAGAAGAAAAAATTGGATAAATGACTGTAATCTCCCTTGATAATCAAGTTAATGCTACATTTCTCTAGTTGATTATGTTTTGATTGGTGACAAAAGGTAAATTCTTTGGTAGATGGTCCAGTTTGGAGTTTTTAAAGGATTCGATAATCAATTCAACTGTTCGATTCACGATTTAAAAATATTCTTCTCATTTTTCTCTTTAATTCTTGATTTGCATGAAATTGTTTGAAAGAGGAGTACCTTTTTTTCCCAAAAAAATTAGAGTCGTATATCTACGACAGAATATTGTGTTGTGTGTATACATTTGAACTTGAGATTCATCAATTAAAAATATGTTTCGAGTCTATTATTTCTCGACTCTAGCAACCTCGAGCACTTTAACAAACTTTTTAGTCTAAAACTTTGTTGAAGAACTAACTCTACTAATTTATGGAAAGTTAAGGACAAAAATGTGTGAAAATATAGTGGAGGACAAGTCGCGACTTTGAACAAAGGTTAAGGACTAATAACCTATATATTTATACAAGTCCTATTTCTATATGAGATGGGAAAATATTCCGCCCTCGTCTTATTGTTCTGAATCATTTTATTTTATTTTTTAAAATTTAAATTATATTTAAAAATAGTAATTAATTAATTAAACGAGACCATAAATAAAGGTAATTTAATCTCCACTCCCTCCAAAAAATCCCACGGAGTGGGGAGCCATAGTAGTGAGAACTTATTTTTTGGTTAATAACTTTATTGGTCACCAAACTATTAAAATATTCCATTTTAGTTACCAAACTTTTATTAACATAAATGGTCGCCAAACTTAATCATGTTGTTTATGTTTAGTCACTACTCACACATACATAATACATTAGTGAATTTGACGGTTTTATTAAGGTATCTAATACATTTGATCATGTGGCTTACAATCACTAATAAGATGATATTAATAAGATAAAAAATGCATGTTACTCATGCTATTTTAGTGCCAAAGAACTCATGTAAACGTTTTAAACTTTTTAAATATAATCTTCAGTTTATTTTAGGTGAATAATTATTTGACTAATTTTTAGTTCAATTGTTATTTGAGTTTGCCACATAAGTCTCGTTGTTGAATGCATCATCAAATTTGTTAAATCAACTAAAGACATGTGGTCGATTACTTGTATAAAACAATGCAACCTTTTACGTTAAAAATTAAGTTTAAGGACTAAAGTGATGAATTTTGAAAGTTTTGGTAACCGATTTTTTTATCATTAAAAAGTGACACGTAATAGATTACTACTCAAGATATTAACAGTGGCCGTATTCTTCACTATTAACCCAAATTCTCTGAAGGCTGAACACAAATCCTAAGGTAATCAATCTGTTCTTCAGATTTTTGAAAAAAATATTGATATATATGCTTTTCATTGATCTTTGTGGTAAATTTATATTTTTTTTATAAATTATTGCAAGTATTTGTGTTAACTGTTCTCTCATTCATGTTTGTATATCTTCATTCCTGCTGGTTAAAAGCATGATTTTTTTCTTAATTTTTTTTTCTTTCGTTTAACGTTGGACCCACCTAATTTTATACTATTATTAGTTTGTGATTGTTATAAAGTTTTCTCAAGAGCCACCACTATTCCAATTCAAGCAATCAATTTAAACTTCAAAGAATCAGGGACACTCTACTTCCCGACTTGGATTGAGTAGCATATTCTTATAGGAAATTGATTTGAGAACTTGTCAATCCTTTTTTTGGTTTGAGTATTTATCATCATCACGACTGTAGGGTTTATCCGCTACTACTGGAAGAAAAAAAGAATATATATGTCAATGTGTTTTTTACGTCTTCAATCTTCTTCTCAAAACTCTTCCTCACACAATCTTGTCCTTAGTCTACTCACATTAATCCTAAAAACATAACCACTGCAACTCAAATCGTCATCTTCGCTCAACAAAGAGATTCAAATCTCATTGACCCATTTTCATAGATCGCATGATCGGATCTCACCACGGAAAAGTGGTATACTAGTTCGTTGTGAATAATATTTGTGAGATGACATTGTGTTTCTAGTTAAATATTGAATTTATAAAAATAAATTATAATTTTTCATATAACGATTTTACTGTCTTTTCGTATCCTAAAATAATGTTTCCGCATGTCGCATTTGGTTTCTTTGCACATCACAAAAGGTTGCCTCGTCTTTAGTTCCCACTTTGTATTCAGGTTCTTATGACCTAAATGTTTATTCACTGTACCTATCTATTAAATGTTAGATGCATGGTATGGGTTGGTTTGCTACACTTGGTGATGATGTTATGGTGTGAGGTCTTAAAATCTTCATCTATAATGGATCTTAGATATAATGGGATAACAGGAAAATCTTTTAGTGATATTCGTGGATGATAGAGTTTTTCTTGTGCATGAAATGAATGTCACCTTAGTGTCAGATTATCCAGGGTTTGATATAATAAAGTGTTAGTTTTATGCATCAAAGCGTGCAGTAATTTAGAAATCTGTTTTTAGAGGGATGATCGGGATCGTTTTCATTGTGGTTTATTGAATTTGTGCATGATCAGAAGAGTTATAAAACGCATATATACCACATATCATTTATAACCAAACTCCATTGTTGATGAAAGGACAAGACCTCGTTATTGTAATTGGATGGGAACTTGTTCTCCTGCGAAGAGACCTGCAGAGTGACTCCTAAATTTGCTTTGCTGTCCTTAAGATAAATTGTTTAACTAAAGAGAATGCTGTTTTTTCTTTTACATAAACTGGGGAACTTGATCAGCCACAACTCGAAACCTACCCTGAGACATTGTCGATTGCATTCCGAAATACTTGTCTACTCAAGATGCTTCAATAAAAAGTACTATATGAATCAAGTACACCTGCTCACAGATTGTTTTGACGAACATTTTTCCAAGGGAATAAAATCTTACTTGTTGGAAATTTTCAATAAAATTCTCTTGCAGCATACTCAAAAACAACTTAGAATTTTTCCTGATCTTTAAGAAGCTCATTTGGCTATACACCTGACTCTCGAGTCTCGATCAATGGATTCTCTTCTTGTAAAGTATTGGGGTGAGGCAACAACGTAACCTTGAAATCTCATACCATGTTACCACTTACCTATATGCCTTCTTGCATCTTTTCTTGTCAAGATTTAATTTATTTGAATCTCACAAACTTGTCTCGAAGTCTCCATATCCCTCTGGCTGCTTTAGCATGCTAGTTAGGCTAAGTTTTCTCTCTCAATTGCTTAGCTTAAATACAATCATAAGACTCAATAGTCCCAATTATGCTTGTCATAGGAGGATTCTATCTAACGTGTCTATACGCAATTCTAGATCTAATACATTTAATATCTAAATATGGGTTCTACAAATTATACAATTGATATTCTTCTTTAAGATTCAATGGTACGTCACTGTTGTGAGTACTCTAATTTGATGAATCTTATACATTCAAGATTCATGTTCACAAGTCCAGATAAATTTTAAAAATTTACACTTCTATTTTAAGGCAATATGAGGAGAGAAGAACATCAAACAATGGTGAAGAAAATCACAAGGATTTCAAAACTATTGTATGAAGATTATAAGTTTGTATAGGGGGTGAAGAAATATAGATTATTGTTTTGCTTTTTCTAGTATTTTGTTTGATGGTCCTGATATTATTATAAATCATAGTTCAGCCAAAAAAGGTGGGTGGTATTCAAATTTTTATTGGGAAAAGATTGGAAGAGTAGCACACAACAAATATCTCATATCAGCATGCCTAATGGGAGTTTGAAGTTCATATATATATATATATATATATATATATATATATATATATATATATATATATATATATATATATATATATATATATATATATATATATACATCTCAACTTTTCTAAACAAAGAAGAACTTTTAAATTACAATATGTTGGAAGAATAAACCAAATTCAAAGTTGTGTTCCTGTGCTTTGGGTATTTTAGGAGTTGTTTATGCATTTTATTTATTAGATACATGTGGCAAGTGAATTAATGTACTCGGGCAGATCCAGTGAAGCTCAAGCTCACCCTCTATGTCAAAATATATATATACACATTTTAGCCCACCTCAATATGAAATTTTAGCCGCCCTGGCTATGCCCCTGCATGTACTTTGCTACAAACATAAACCATCTTATGGGAAGTATGTAATAATTCTTGATACATGTGCTAGTTAGATTCATGCTTTGGAAGATGCTATAGATAGACATAAATTTGTGTGAAGCCAATCCAAGAAATCAAAAGCATAGTTTTCTCTTGATTTTCCCTTGTTCCCTCTCAAAACTTATTCTTCAATTTCCAATTCCTTATTCCAACCTGTCCCTTTTTGGTTATCAGACAATGACAGGCTGTATGAGTAAATGCATGAAGGTGAGTGAAGGCATGGAAGATCGAATAAGCAACCTGCCAAGTGAGATTATAGATTGTATTTTAGATTACATGCCAGTTCGAGATGCTGCAAGGACGAGTATCTTGTCAAGAAAATGGAGGAATTTTTGGCCTATGCATACAAAACTGATATTTGATGAGCACTATTTTAAAGTCATCAGGAATGCAAGGCTCCAGTTTCACAAGATAATCAACAAAATTCTGTTACAGCACATGGGACCCATAGTAGAATTTTTCCTTGATCTTTCATACATAAGTGCAGCACAATACTCGGTTGTGGATCAGTGGATGTTTTTCCTATCAAGAAATGGTGTAAAGAAACTTTCCCTCATGTATTCGAAGCAGACACACCATCCTTACAGACTCATTTCCTATGTATTCTCTTGTCCATCCTTAAAACACTTGGCACTTCATAATGTCATGATCAAACCCTGTTCCTCTGGATCTTTGGGCAACCTCACTTCTCTGTCTTGTAACAATATCTTTTACGAGTCAAATGCATCTGTAGTTTCACTCAGAGACAGCTTAAACCCAAACCTGAAGGAGTTAAACTTTTCATTGTGTAAAGAGCTGGCAAAGAAACACGGTTTTGACTTATCAAGTCTTCTTGAAAAATTGCCGAAAATTGGGATTCTTCTCTTGGATGGGTTTGCCCTTAAGGTGAGATAAACTAACCTTTAATTAGCGTATCCTAAATTTAGCCAATCATATGAATTATATACCCTAAATCTTCTGGCTTCTTTGGAAGTTTTTGGCAGCAGGTACTGCACCAACTTTGCTTCCAAGAACAGTGGAGTGCCTTGAACATCTTACACTCGATGGCTTGGATATTACAGATTTGGATCAGATTTCTACTGTTGTTTGCTTGCTTCGAAGTTGCCCCAATTTGCGCATTCTTGATCTCAAGGTGAGATGGTAAATATGGGTTGTGCATCTGAGAACAACGATCTTGGTCCCACTTATGGGGTCAAATGAGACGGGTTAATTACATCTAAGAGGAGAAATATCAGCAATTCTTTGCATTTTGGTATGTGGGCATATTTTCCGATTGGGATTTTCAATTGTGAGTTGATTCTTCTGCAGGTTTTATCAAGAATCAAAGTTAATGGAGGAGAGGGAGTTCTAAATTATTTGAAGGCTCTAGACTGCACGAAACTATACCTCGTCAAACTTGAGACCGTGAAGATATGCTTGAACAAGAAGCCTGTAGCAGAATTGATGTTGCTGAAGGTTCTACTTGGCTGTTCTCCATCACTTGGTAAGTTTATAATCGAAGTGAAATGTTCTATTGATTCAGTTGTAGGCTTCAGAATTACCAAAGAATTGCTGGGGTTCTCTCGAGCATCACCAAATGCCAACATAATATGGAGCCAATGCAAAAATAGCAAGACATGCCATTTTCGGAGAAGATAGCATTAAACCACTAGTAGAAAACGTGGCCAGTCGCGACTTTGTCTTACTTTTATTACATTTGGGGTTTGATTGCATGAAGTTTTCACAGGCCATATACCATAGCATGGGCATATTTGCGGTATATACATTATGGGCTTGAATTTGTCTTCTTGGGTGAATGTCGATGGCCACTCCAATAATACCTAGAAAAATAATATGTACAAAATTTATCGGAGAAAACATACAAAGAAATAGTTGTGAAAATTCAATTCTTAAAGATTTACTGATTTCCATCTCCGAATCCATAGACTGCTGATGTTTATCAAATGTTGCAGTCATGCACAAGTGTGTTGTAATCTTCTTCACTTCTTGTATTTCTTAAACTCTAGTTCTGTTGGTAAAATTAGTATATTATTTATATTCTAATAATTTAAGCATGTACATGCAAACGAGCAAAATGACGATTTACAGAAATATCGAAAAATGAAGAATTAAATTCAGTCAAGGCAAGAGTTTGACTCTTTTTTCCTTAAAACGAAATTGTCCTGCACAGGTGCTTACGGTTTTACGGCACATGTCTCCCAAGATAGAATGACCACTTTCTCGTAATATGAGCACTCCAAATTACGAGAACAACGAACCGAACAACATTTTATTCTCTCTTTAAATGAAAATCGTACTAGAACTTTATGCAGAAATTATTTCTATACTAAAATGATTTGTGCAAAAGTGTAGATGCATTTTGTTGGAAGTGAAGTGATTTAATTTTCAATCATAAGGGGCCTATTTATAATATCTGAAAAGTTGTGTATCAAAAGACACAACTTCATAAAAAGGCATGTCCAAAAGACATGCCTTGTTGAAAAAGCACATGTCCAAAAGACATGTTTCTAAGATGAAAAGATGTGATTCTTACGAAATGACATGTCCAAAGACACGACTTTTCATCCAAACGGATTCTAGAATATTCCGCAATATTCTAATCTCATTTTTCAACGAGTATTTAAGCGATTCACTTTGGACTTTAATTTTTCATTTACTCGAAATTAGTTCGAGCAACCAAATATACTATGTTTAATCTACTCGCCTAGAAGAACACGTTTGGTCTTACAATTCCCGTACTCAACTAACGGGCTCCGTTTAAATAATTAGTAAAAGTTGGTCAAAATCAACATTACTAAACAAATTTCCAACAAGTTCAACCATTAATTGTCCATTGAATCTCTCCAACGGATGCTTTGTACTATTATGTAAATTTCACCACAGCATTCGACCTCAAATATGTTTTTGACTGAAGCAAATTATCCTAGAAAGCTCTAACGTTTAGGGATGGCAACAGGTCAGGTCAGGTCAGGTCAGGTCAGGGCAGGACAGGGCGGGGCGGGGCGGGGTTGGGGCGGCCGCCCCCGCCCCGCCGGGGATTTTTTATCCTCATACCCGTCCCGTTCCCCGCTTAAAGCGGGGAGGCGTCGGCATCGGGGTCGGGCAGTTTATAGCCCAGTTTAATTTTTTTTTTTTTTTTTTTGTAAACTTGATTTTCATTTAAGACAATATATGAAATTATGAATTATGAAATGGAGAATTAAAGTTAATTTTAAATGGTATGGTTAGAATTTAAAAAATAAATTGTGTATAATATGTTTATTAAACAAAATGAAAAAAATACAAATTAATTGGTTTTGGTATAGTGGTTAGGAATTATAAATCAATGTTCATAATCCGGGTTCGACTCCTTCAACACCTATTTCATCAAAATATTTTTAAACATTTTAAAAATTAAAAAAAAAAAAAAATCGGGGCGAGTCTGGGGCGGAATAGTCCCACCCCGAACCCAACTCGATCCCCGCCCCGTACCCGTCACGAATACCCGATTATCCGAGGCGGGGAAATTCTAGGCGGGGGCGGGGGCGGGGGCGGGGGCGGGGGCGGAGTAAATTGCCATCCCTACTAACGTTGTTGTCATATAGAAAGCCTGCACATTATTTCATCTGTTGAATTGAAAAAGGAAATGTATTATAAATTACAAAAATATTATTTTATGTTTAATAAAATGTGAACTTGATTGATTATAAATTATATGCAGTTGTAATTCTTGTAATTTTAAATCTCTGACTTCAAAATCAATAACTGAAAAACCATCCATCTCTGCTTCATGAAATGACGATGCACGAACACTGTTGACAACTTTAAAGTCTTCAAATAATGTTGACATTAATCTGGCTATCAAACTTGGCAACTAAATACGGATTATAAAGAACAATCCACGTGTTATCTAATCATTGTCCCTAACCTTAACTTTTTTGCTATTATTGAGTCTCACATATTTTCGTTAACAACTTTCACCTAGATGTCTCTATACTATAATTTTTAGAAAAATTGACACACATCCCATTTTTTGGTATTCAAAATACCGCAAGAAAAGTGCATCATATGCTTAACTACAACAGAGTGCAAGTAAAAATTAGTATTTTTAACAAAGACAATAGCATTTACTGATCTAGAATCACCTCTTAAAATTATCAAAAATGAGCATGTGAGAGCCTTTTTTTTTTCCTATGACATGTGTGAATGCGACAACTGGTTCAAATACATGTTTCCTAAATAAATGATTTGTTTTTTTAATTTCTAAATTAACTCTAAAAATACGTGCTATTAGATTAGATATTCTGTGTCTCGTCATTATATTTCAAATGTTGCTTTAGGTTTGGCCAATTTAGATTACAAGTGATTGTTAAAAATATACCAGACCCATATATCTCTTTATCATATTCCTAGGCTCCACATTAAAAGTTGATGGCAAAACAATCCTTCGACCAATTCTATTACATATATTTTCACATGTTTCTATGCTATCTACAATCCCATGATAAAGTTTAGCTTGCAAAAATAATATAATCTCGATATCTCAATTATTGCATACATGTCACTATATAATGTTGTAAAAGCCGGCCACCGTGTAGCAAAATTGTATTAGTCAGAAATCTAACATGAAATTTATAACAATAATATTTTCTACACAAAACATGCGCTCTTGTCATCTTCTTTTGGAAAGCTGAAAATAAAAGTTTTAACAAATTATAAAATCAAAACTTCTAAATAAATAAATAAATCTAGAACACTTTGATTAGATAACTACATTTTAGCTTGAATTACATGTCATTTCAATTTCAATCGGTTCTTTAGGCATTTGAAATTGATGTACATCAAGTAAATATCACTTGTACAACGATTTTGTCGTCTATTTTGCTTATTCACTCTTCTAATACCTTGGTGCCAACAACTAACACCTAGAGGAAATAAAAACGGGTACAAAAGGAGATCATAATATCCAAAGTAATATTATACTCGATGTGTATTACTATAATTGCAATGAACAAATATATGATGCATCCTATCCATCGAATGATCATATCCACCGAATAATCATCATCTACCAAAATCGTAGCTACGTGAGATGCATAAGGTGTATTGTATAACTTCTTATCAAGACTAGAGTCATATCGTATCGTAATTGTATAATGTTTCAAGTCTGGAACATTACTTAAATTTCAAAAAAAGTTGCGTAAGAATTTAACTACATTATATCTATTAATTTGGCAAGAATTGGCTCATCCAACTTTCTTGAAAACTGTAAACAATTCTATATTTAATTTTCAGTATCTCTAAAAATATAACAGATAATAAGAAGGATAATTATCAAATGGGAAAACTTCATTTATTTAATGATATACCTGACCTTAAACTCTACATGTATACACATATGTATTATATTTGTCTAAAGAGTAGAATAGATTACAAGGTTGACTTTTGTATATCTATATGTGTTGCTTATATACAAAACTTCATGTACATATATATGGAATTAAATCAATCCAAAAGCCATGATCTTAGGACAAGAATCTGGTCATTGATTAAGTTCACATTCAGTCCTGGATTATGTAGTTGAAGAATCTGGACATTGAAGATTATGTAGGAGATGAATCTGGACATTGAAGAATCTGGCCATTGATTAAGTCCACATTCAGTCCACATTGAAGAATCTGGTCTAATATGTCCCCGCAAGATGGTACTCCCATTGGAGATACCAATCTTGGTTCGTAATGCAGTAAATTGTTGTCTTGAAAGTGGCTTTGCTAGAGCATCAGCAAGCTGGTTTTTTGTAGATATGTACGAGACATTGAAGGTTCCATTTGACACATGATCACGAACAAAGTGGTAATTAATTGCTATATGTTTCATCCTTGAGTGAAAAATTGGGTTGACCGAAAGATATGTGGCACCAATGTTATCACAGTAAATAGTTGGACGCATAGTAAGGGTCACGCCAAGTTCTCCAAGTAGATTTTTAAGCCATAATACTTTAGTCATTGTGGAAGCAAGAGCACGGTATTCGGACTCTGTTGATGATCGAGCAACAGTTTTTTGTTTGTGCGAAGACCAGGATATAACATTGCCACCAAGATAGACAATGTATGCAGTTGTAGATCGACAATCATCTATATTCTCTGCCCAATCAGCATCGGAGAAAGCAGTGAAAGTTAATGGTTGAGCTTTTTTGAGAAATAGGCCGTGATGAATAGTATTCTTCAAATAACGGAGAAGACGTTTGGCTGCTGACCAATGAATTTATGTGGGCTGATGCATAAATTGGGTTAATCGATTTACTGTAAATGAAATATCTGATCGAGTGAGGGATAGGTACTGTAGTGCTCCAATTACACTCATTTACTGAGTAGCATCAGTTGGTGCAGAACCATCATGAAGCATCAATGGCTGAGTTGTTGAAATTGGTGTTGTGACCTCTTTTGCTTCAGTCATGTTGGTCTTTGCAAGCAAATCCTGAATGTATTTATGTTGTGTAAGAAGAAGGCCACTAGGAGTGGAAACCACTTCAACACCAAGAAAGTAATGTAGATCTCCCAAATCTTTGACTGAAAATCTGTTTACAAGAGCAGTCAGAAAACGAGTAATAAAGTGTTCATCATTACCAGTAACAATTAAATCATCCACATAAACCAAAAAATATATAGTGATGTCCATGCACTTGTAAATGAACAAAGAGGTGTCACTTTTGGAGTTGGTAAATCCGAAGGCAAGCAAAAAACTTTTCAGCTCATTGTACCAAGCACGAGGGGCTTGTTTAAGACCATAGTTTGCCTTTTGTAGTTTACATACATATGAAGGATGTGTTGAGTCAATGAAGCCAGGAGGTTGTTGCATAAACACCTTCTCAGTAAGCGTCCCTTGTAAGAATGCATTATTGACATCTAATTGTCGCATTTTCCAGCCATGGATAAGAGCAGGACTGAGTACCAAACGAATTGTAGTGGGTTTAACAACAGAGCCAAAAGTCTCTCGATAATCCAACCCAGGCATTTGGTGAAATCCTTTTGCGACAAGCCGAACTTTGTACCAAGAAATCGTTCCATCTAGATTTCTCTTGATGCGAAAAATCCACTTACATCCAACTACATTTTGTGATGCATGCGGAGGAACGAGCTCCCAAGTGCCATTTTTTATAAAGCATTCAATTCATCTGACATGGCTTGACGCCAATTTTCATCTTTAAGTGCCTGAGATACACAACTTGGTTCAATAGACTCTGGTAAAGGATGTTTGGTTATAGTGTGATTTATTTGCTTGGGCTTAAAAATGTTGTTTTGGGACCTAGTTACCATGGTGTGGGTGCGAGTTATAGGGACAGTTGGAGATACTGGAGGTTGAGGAGAGGGTTGATGTGAGGATAAAGGGGCGAGGGCACTACCTGTATCACAGTCAGTAGTTGGCATGGATGTTGATGAAGTAGCAGTACCAGCAAAACCCAGATCAAAAGCTAGAAGGACATGTGTAGGGGCTTGTGATGTACTATCTGTAACAACTGAGATAGGAGGAAATAATACTGCAAGAGAAGTATAAGGAGATGACCATTTCTGAAAAAGATGTGATGGTGGAGAAATATTTGAATGGGACTTAATGTTGGATGGAAAGATGTGCTCTACAAATTGAACACGGTGAGATATATAAAGTTTCTAGGATTCTGTGTTAAAACATTTATATGCACTTTGATTTGTAGAATACTCCAAAAAGATACATGGTTTTGATTTGGGCTCTAACTTATTTTTAGAATATGGTTTTAGCCACGGAAGACATAGTCAACCAAAGACACGTACTTTTGCGTAGTTTGGTATGGTGTGAAACAGACTTTCAAATGGTGATTTATATGCTAGAATGTTGGTAGGCAACCTGTTGATCAAATATGCAACAGTCTGAAAAGCATGTGGCCAAAATTTTAATGGAAGTGAAACATTGTGAAGAAGGATTAGTCCTGTTTTAACTACATGCCTGTGATGTCTTTCAGCAGAACCATTGTGTTCGGTGGTGTGAGGTGGGGTTTTGAGATGTTGAATGCCATGGGTGCTAAAAAAAGATTTTAAGGCTTCATACTCACAACCACCGTCAGAGTATATTGTGATAATAAGAGTTTTGAAAAACTTTTCGACAGTGGATTTAAACTGAGTAAACACTGGGTAAACGTCAGATTTGCGTCGTAGAGAATATAGCCAGATATATTTGGTAAAATGATTTACGAAAATGACATAGTAACAAAAATCATCATTAGATAAAATGAGAGAAGGACCCCATACATCAGTATACACTAGATCAAATGGTCCTCTACTTTGTAAGGTTGATGTTCCAAAAGGTAAACGATGACTTTTGTTATATTGACATGACACACAATGAAAATTCGACGATAATTTAGATGATAATGAGATTCGATTAGACTGGGCCAAGTAACTTCTGATTTTGACAAAAGGGTGACCAAGCTGATTGTGCCAAATCTGAGGATAGGCTTTTATTCCAACATAAGTAAGAGGTGGAGAAGGAGATGATGTTTTGGGTTGTGTGGTACTTGACCATTCATAAATATCTTGCTTATTCTGATTGCGAATTAGTGGTGCCCCCGTGCTTACATCCTTCACAACAACAAAATTGGGGAAAAAATCAACAGAAGTTTGATTAGATTTGCAAAAAGAGAAACAGAGATAAGATTCTTTTTTATGGAAGGAACACACAAAACATTAAAGAGATTGAAATTATTAGAGTTGTGTGGTAGAGAGACTGAACCAGTGTGAGAAATTCCAATGCCAGAACCATCTCCAATAACAACATCATCTGGTCCTTCATATGTTTGCTGAATGGAGAGGTTTTCAAAATCAGATGTCACATGGTGATAAGCTGCTAAGTCCATGAGCCAGTTACTATTGTGAGGAGAGTAGGCAGTTGTATGATTTTCTGTTGGAGTTTGTCGTAGATGAGGAAATAATTTGTAACACCGATTAGCCTCGTGTCCTCTTTTACCACAGAATTGACAACTTACTGATACTGAAGTTGGAGCTTGATTGAAATTTCGCTGGAAGGAAAGATGTTGAATGCTTGTTTGAGGGGCCCGTGGTAATGGAAGAATACCATGAGACGGATGACTTGTTTGCTTCCTATTGGTGTTAAAGTTGTTGGACTTATGCTTGTATGAAGAATTGAAAAAGTTAGTTCTGTGAGTGTAATTTGTAGTAACAGGAAAAGATTCTGCTGGTACTTTATGAGTCTTCATGTCCTGTTCATATCCTGTGAGCTTGTCATTATTGTCTTTCGTGGACTTGGTTCTGAATTTAAAGAAGTTGTTGCTGCTCTCAAAACCCGTAACACTCCGATCTTGTTTGAAGAACTCTATGACAAGCTCACATGATATGAAGAGGACATGAAGACTCATGAAGTACCAGTAGAATCTTTTCCTGTTACTGCATATGAAGAGGACATGAAGACTCATGAAGTACCAGTAGAATCTTGTCCTTTTACTGCATATTACACTCACAGAACTAACTCTTTCAATTCTTCATATAAGCATAAGTCCAACAACTTTAACACCAATAGGAAGCAAACAAGTCATCCGTCTCGTGGTATTCTTCCATTACCACGGGCCCCTCAAACAAGCATTCAACATCTTTCCTTCCAGCGAAATTTCAATCAAGCTCCAGCTTCTGTCCCAGTAGTTTGTCAATTCTGTAGCAAAAGAGGACACGGGACTAATCGGTGTTACAAATTATTTCCTCATCTACGACCAACTCCAACAGCAAATCATACAACTGCCTACTCTCCTCATAATGGTAACTGGCTCATGGACTTAGAAGCTCCTCACCATGTGACATCTGATCTTGAAAACCTCTCCCTTTAGCAAACATATGAATGACCAGATGATGTTGTTATTGGAGATGGTTCAGGCCTTGGAATTTCTCACATTAGTTCAGTCTCTCTACCACACAACTCTAATAATTTCAATCTCTCTCA
Source organism: Forsythia viridissima (assembly GCA_030279155.1). Classification (NCBI taxonomy): domain Eukaryota; kingdom Viridiplantae; phylum Streptophyta; class Magnoliopsida; order Lamiales; family Oleaceae; genus Forsythia; species Forsythia viridissima. The sequence goes on along the minus strand of CM059041.1, from coordinate 43,245,852 downwards.
TGTTTTGTGTGTTCCTTCCATAAAAAAGAATCTTATCTCTGTTTCTTGTTTTTGCAAATCTAATCAAACTTCTGTTGATTTTTTTCTCAATTTTGTTGTTGTGAGCATGGAGGCACCACTAATTCGCAGTCAGAATAAGCAATATGTTTATGAATTGCCAAGTACCACACAACCCAGAACATCACCTCCTTCTCCACCTCTTGCTTATGTTGCAATAAAAGCCTCTCATTAGATTTGGCACAATCGGCTTGGTCACCCTTCTGTCAAAATCACAAGTTACTTGGCCCAGTCTAATCCAGTTGTGGACTGAATGTGGACTTAATGAATAAGCAGATTGTGGTGCACCAAGTAAAGCCAATTCGTCGGCAAGAAGAAAATCAGGGACAGGTTTCGAGCCACATCTCATGGCTGCTAATTTGTCTCGGAGGTGAACAATGCGGGAGTGTGACTTGTTGGCATAAAGTTTTGTTAATTTCTCCCATGCAACTTTGCTGGTTTGTACTGATGAAACAAGAGGAATCACTAATTCAGACAATGAAACAAATATGGCGTGTAATATTAATTGGTCTTGTCGTAGCGACGAATTATAATCAGGGTTTGGGCTCGACTTTCCATCTGATTCAACAATAGAAGAATGGCAGACATATGTGCCATTGACGAAACGGACGAGATCAAGGCCGATAAGAAGATAATTAAATTAAGCACGCCAAGAAGAGTAATTTGAAGGTGTTAATTTGAGAGATAATTGAGCTGCAGCGTTGATTATGATAAGAGTACTGGTATTGGGTGGAGATGGATTTGAACTGGAGATGATAGGACAAGACGTGTATTCAGGGAAGTTATTGGACATGAGAGAGGGAGAAAAAAGAAGAAGAGAATGTTGTTCGATGGAACTAGTAGGGCTCTAATACCATAAAGAGTAGAATAGATTACAAGGTTGCCTTTTGTATTGCTATATGTGTTGCTTATATACAAAACTTCATGTACATATATATGGAATTAAATCAATCCAAAAGCCATGATCTTAGGACAGAAATCTGGACATTGAAGAATCTGGTCATTGATTAAGTCCACATTCAATCCTGGATTATGTAGTTGAAGAATCTGGACATTAAAGATTATGTAGGAGATGAATCTGGACATTAAAGAATCTGGTCATTGATTCAGTCCACATTGAAGAATCTGGTATATTATATCATACATAACTCCTCATCATATATAGTGTACACTAAACGATGTGAAATAGAAATTGATAATGTAACTTCGACAAACTATACTAAAGTCTAAATGGGTAGAACTTTATGTAAATAATGAGTGTAATTCTTCAGGCGTGTCATTCATTTTTAATTTAATGGTTCTATCTGCATTGCAAAATCCTTGCTTTCTTTATAATTTTTTTTTTTGGCTCCACAGTGAACACATGTAGTTGGTAGTGGCAACATACAGTTCATTAGGAATATTTGGAAGATTGTTATTTTTGTCATGCAAAAATTCAAAGTTCTAAAATACGTAATGTGTGATGAAACGATGAGGTGAATCATCAAGCATTACAAATTTAGGTGTGTTTTGAATTTTAATAAAATTTTAATTATTTTAAAACAAAAAATAAATAAAATAGTACATAACATAAATAAATTTATAGACCAAATGTATAAATTTCTAAGTTTTCAAAAAATACATGGGTCTCAAAATTACAAGCACCACATATTACTTAATAATTTCTCACAAGTGTTTTAAATTGTGCGCATTTAATTTTTGGGTTTTTACTTTTATAAGGTTTGGGTTTGAGTTTGGGTTTTTAATTTTAAGGGCTAAATTGAGATTTTAGATTTTTTTGGATAGAATTTTGTTTTGTGATAATTTCACAATACACCACAAAATATAAAATAATTTAAAAAATACTATCTTACTTTCTTTATTCTAAAATAACGTTCTTTATTTTTATAACACTTTTTGTTACATTTGTTATGTTTATTAATAACAAATGTAATACATTTATTGTAACCAAAATAACAAACGTAACAAAAAATGTTATAAAAATTAAAAATAGTATTTTTATAATAAAAAAAAGTATGACAGTATTTTAAAAAATATTTTTTTTATTGTGGTTATTTGTGAAAAGTTCCCTTGTGTTTTTGGATTTTTATAGGCTTAATTTTATGAGTCGACCCAAATACAATGTGTGCACATTTTTAAGTCTAATCGTACATTAGGCGATCAACAGTGTATTGACTGTATTTTAAACACATTTAAGCAACTAGTAAAGAATACGTGCGTTGCACGTGATTTTATAATAATATTATGATTTTTTTATTTTAAAATTATCGATGAATATAACACTTAAATGAAACTCATTTTTAATCATAAGTTCATCAATCATTATGATCAACTAAGGAATTATATTCAAACTTCTGATAATGAGAAAGTCCCGAAGGCGAAGCTTCCCACCTGTGTCAGAGGCTCTTTGACCAGACGAGTTGTAAATCGAGGGATGTGCACGAGTGGCAGGGATCTGAGGAAGAGAGCCAACAGGCCAACCCTCAGGACAGACTCCCATAATATTTCAGTGAAAATCTGTCCCACATGGGAATCGAACTTGCGTTGCCGGAGGATTTCTCTCCACGTCACCTCAGGCCTTACCAACTCGCCTATTCCCCTGAAGGCAGAATTATATTCAAACTTCTTGGTAAAACATGTGGTTCATTAAAAAAAAACATGGCCTACGTGAATATTAAGTTTGAAAAATTATTGATACTCTTTTAATTATATTTTAAAGCATATATCTAATGCATATCAGAAAAAGCAACTTTTTTTATGAAAATTAGTATCAAATTCTAAAATACATGAAAATAGTAGATATAAGTATAACACAATTTTTCATTGATTTTCTGTATTTATATCATTATAAAAAGCACACGAAAACAAAATATTTAGCCTTTTTAGGTAATTATTTCTCAGAAAAAAAGAATCTCAAAATTCTTTGACATAAGATAAAGAAGAATTTTCTATTGCAATATCCATTCAGTTTTAATGCACCCATAAATTAAGGAGGGGTTTTTTTTTTTTTGTTCTCTACATGCATTCTTTCCCGTAATTCCATCTGAAATATTATTAAATTTCAAGAAAATTCAAAACAACCAGATATTTGGACAATGATTTTAACTCATCACATAAAACTACTTATTATGCGATATTTACCTTCACCTTATACATAACATGACTCACTTTATCCAAGTTATGTCTTCCTCAGTCGCGTGTTTAAAAGAGTTAGAGTAACACCAATTCTCCTTGTTCTAACTTATTCTTCCACAATAAATATACGTTTAATTGCTTACAAAATGACATAAAACATCATTCGAGCTTAAATCCATTTGTTATCAAAACTACCACAATAATTAACATTTTTACATCGAACAAATATTCTAAATCAAGAAAAAAAGATATAGAAATCAAAATTTAAAATCAATATTACCATCATATATATTCTTAAAATTAGTGAATCATTCATGAAAAATTAACACATCCATTATTACCATATTACTATCAAACTAATGATCAAAGATTAAAAATCGTCATTGCCAGCAAAAAAATATTCTTGGCATAATGAAAAACAAAGACGAATAACAAATGAAGAAAGTATGAATCAATAATAAGAAAGTCGAAATGCAAAGCCAAATTCATCTTGTTTTGTTATGTTGATGAAGGATTTTGCTTAAATTTTCGTGCATAATAAGATTGACTCTTTGATTGTTTACAATTAGAGATAATAATTTCAATATATTAAAAAATTTATTAGTATATTTTTATTTATTTTTATTAATTACAATATATATAATGGAATTGAAAGAGACAAATCACTTTCAATAATCAAAATGCAATATTTATATATTATTAAATAGTTTAAATTAAAGCCAAAATAAATTATATTAATTGAAAGATGATTTAAGGAATTAGACGTTATTTGAGGGGTAATATCGTCCATAAATGTTTCTCGCATATTTGGAACAGAGAAAGAAATTATGAATCAATAATAAGAATGTCGAAATGCAAAGTCAAATTCATCTTGTTTTGCTATGATGATGAAGGAATTTGTTTAAATTTTCATGCATAATAAGATTGACTCTTTGATTATTTACAATTAAAGATAATAATTTCAATATATTAAAAAATTTATTAGTATATTTTTATTTATTTTCATTAATTACAATAAATAATGAAATTTAAAGAGACAAATCACTTTTAATGATCAAAATACAATATTTATATAATATTAAATAGTTTAAATTAAAGTCAAAATAAATTATATTAATTGAAAGATGATTTTAGGAATTATGAGTTATTTGAGGAGTAATATCGTCTAAAAATATTTCTCCTTTTAAGGAACTTTTAGAATTAGTATAGATATATGGCGTTCTTTCCATATATCATCCCTATGCGCGCATTAGCGCACAAGTTAAAATACTATACAAAATACGTTCAAAAATAATTCATGACGCCAATGGATCTTCGCCTATAGGCAGAGGGGTTCACCACCATTTATTTTTGGTATAGTCGACCAACCTATTAAATAAATATATTTTCCAACATAAATAAATTAAATATTTTCTTAGATTACATATCTATTACCCTAGCACTGTTCATAATATATTTAAATAGTTTTCAGTCATATCTCTTTAACATAATACAATTTAATTTCAATTTATACAATAACTTAATAACAAATTCTTCTGAAAAATCTACTTACATCAGTGTTGCAAACAGATATGGTCCTATAATTTTTGGGGGCCTAAGATAAATTCCATAAATTAGGCCTTTAGCAGGCTCCCCAAATTGTAGTATGTATTCAAAACCCACAAATCTTTTACGGAATTAATTGTTAACTTAAAAAACAACAACAAACATGGTCAGAGTAATAAAGATAGACTCCTTCATATTTGGGTCATATTTGTACCCCAAAAAAAGGGAGGGGCGGGGGGGCCAATTTCAGTAATCACAAATATATTTTTATTTTATTTATTTATTTATAAAAATGAACCCTTTCAATTTTGAGCCCAAAACAATTCTTTCACTCGTCTCAGTCCAAAATCGAACCCTGACTGCAAAACTCACTCTAAACATAAATGCTTTGAATAGAACACAATACACACAAAAGAGCTGAGACATGAATCCAAAAAGAATAACAAATAATAAGAATTGTAATTATCATCGTTATGTATGTTTTAGAAAGTGTTAAATTGTATTATGTTATAGTAGTAAATGTGTTATTAGTGTGTGAAAATCATAAACAGAAATGTAATAAATTACCTTAAAAAATCCAGTACGCTAACATTATTTATAGACTCATTTACACACTTCAATCTCACTGCATCCATCAACAACTATTCCTTGTTCTTTAGAGAGCATCGTTTGCATAGACTACCTACGTTGTTATCAAGGTTCTCGTTTTCTTTTTTCATTTTATCGACTTTTACAACGTTTGTTTTTATATTCTTTTGATTCAACCCATTGTTCTTGTCAAGAACGGAGTTGGAGAAGGGTCCTAGGAGAGACCTAGACCCTCCAACTTTTTGGATATTTTTTTTGAATTTTTTAATAAACTATATAACTTTAACCTAATATCAATTTAATGGATAGCAATTGGATCCATTCACCTAATATAAGGTAATTAGACATATTGACCTAATAAAATTAAGGGATAATTGCATCAAAGGTCCCCCAACGTTTCATAATCGTTAGGGATATGCCCCTAACCTAAAATAATAGCACCAGACATCCTAAATGTTTGAAAAACTTGGCATGGTAGGTCATTTATGACGAAATTGTCATTTTCTTTAAATAAACAAAAAACAAGAAAAAAGAAAAAAATGATTAAAAACTAAGCAAATATACCCCAAAAAAATAAAAAGTAAGAAATGTACCCCAAAAAATAAAAATTAACAAATAGGGAATATTCCTTATGAAAACTCAAAATCCACCTGCTTGTCCCGGTAAACCTACGATGACATCTTTTGAAAGCACTCACTTCCCTCTCAGGTTGTAAGGACAAAAACAGTTTAACCACTAGTTCGCTGCCATCTTCGCCCCTCACCACTTTATAAAAAATACCCTAATTCCTCTTCTTATATTCATCAGTTTCTGCAGTGTTTCTCTAAGCAAAATATAGAGAAGTACTGCAATTTACAAGAGATTGAAAATTGTGTAGTCAAAAATGGCCCGCCAAGTGTTTGTTCTTACACTCATTTTCCTCATCGTCGCTGGACTGGTGACGGCCGATTCTTCGCCTTCACCTACACCTAAAGCATCTTTCCCAAAATCAGCGCCATCGCCAAAGAAAAGTAAGTCCCCGGCCGCCACCCCAAAGGCCTCGCCAGTACCTGTACCTAAATCATCATCCCCAGTGCCGGCGCCAAAATCATCCGTCCCAAAATCCTTCGCTCCGAAATCCTCCATTCCTTCCGCCTCTCCTCCTTCCGACTCTATCTCCTCCAGCACAGTTCTCCACCGATGAGCCCTCGTCTCCACCCGCCCCTAGCAACGAAGCCAATTCTCCTACACCCACTACCAGCAAATCCAGTCCTCCTGATGCTTTATGACCTGCCGCTAGTGACGCACCCAGTGCTGATGCACCCATGTCTGACGATAGTGGCGCGGCAGGATTGAAAATCTCCTCTGCTATCGTGGCTGCCGGCGCAACCGGATTCTTCTTCTTCTAAGTATGTTGAATGCAATTCTTAGAGCATGTTTGACTCAACTTAAAAGTCAGAAGACGATGCGAAACTTTTTTGAATTTATGAAGTGTGTGGCCTCTTTGTTACTTTTTATTTTTTCAGGGTACATTTCTTACTTTTTATTTTTTTTGGTACATTTGGTTACTTTTTAAATATTTTTTTCTTTTTTCTTATTTTTTGTTTTTTATTTATTTAAAGAAAAGGGTAATTTCGTTATAAAAGACCCACCATGCCAAATTTTTTAAACATTTGGGATGTCTGGTGCTATTTTTTTTAGGTTATGAGCATATTCCCAACGATTTTGAAAGGTTGGGAGACCTTTCATGCAATTATCCCTAAAATTAATAATACAAAATTATAAATGATTGACCAATTCCTCAAATGGTAATACAAAATTAATAAAGGCTACTTTGATTATTAATACATATCGTGTTCAATTAATTTTTTTTTTATTTTGAGCTTGAGTAATATTTAATTTCATTTGTGAACCGGATGTTCCTATTTTGGAGGATAATTTTATAGAAGGCAACGTGAATAATAAAAGTTTGACTAGTTATAGATCTTGAATATTTTTGTGCAATGACTTCTTGTAAGCTTTTTAAAGATTATGACTTATAAAAAAAAATATTAGATTCTCATAAAAATAGATACAGTAATTGTGGTTTGAGAAGAAAAAAAATGCGGGGACTTCCCCTGTCCCTGGCCCGCCACGCCCCATAAGAGACCCCCAACTTAAAATGTTTAGTTCCGTCACTGGTTTTCATTGTCGCTTGTTTTGTAAATTTTTTTGACCAAAACTGATTGAACTCTGACTTCAATCACCAATCTGTTGCGGGTTAATGCTCGTTATTATTGTACAATTCATCTTACGAAAATAACACAAAATTAATTGCTAAACTTATGATAAGTTCTGTTATATTTCTATTTTACTTGTAATTCATTTATAATCACATAGTTTTCCACTCACACAAACAAACAGAATATATTCGTCTATCTTCAATTTAAAAAAAAAAAATTAATCTCTCATTATCATTTTTCTTCACTATTCTTCAAATTTCTCCTTCCAATCTTGTTTCTTCTCGTTATTCTTCAACACGAACAAACTTCTACGGTCGAATTCCACACGATAAGGTGTATACAAGCTATAAGAATTATTTTTTCAAAAAAAAAACTTATTTTCACAAAAACTTATAAGAATGACTGTAGACAGCGCACTCGAATACGTTTCCCCAGTCCATAGTACTTCTCTGCTTTCTTGGAGAAAGTAATTGGAAATCTAGTGTGTAAGAATAACAAGAAATCGAATTAGAGAAGCCATTCACACCATCTAATCTCTCGTAATTTCTAGTCTTTTCGTCCTTTTTCAATTGTTCTGTATTTTCTATATTGCAAATTTTAATGCTTTATGTTCTGATCTCTTATCAATTTTACCTCGTCTGCGTCAAGATCCCGTTTATTTTTATTTTTTTCTTGATCTGGGTCTGTTTAATTTTGCAATTATTTTAATGGTGTTTCATAAGATTTTGAGAAAATTACTTTGATTGATTGAAAAACTGTAAGCCAAGAAGTGCAAGAAAGCCGTGATTGGTGTGTATTGGGTTGGTGAGAAAGTTGAGTAAGATTAGGGGTGATTAGACTATCATAAATTTGAAGTTTCACCTTAATAATATGAATCAATCAATATTTATAGTTTAGATTGGCAGGGATATATAATCTTTGGTTATCACAGGCACCAAAAAGTGGAGTCTTATTATGTTAAAAGTCGAAACATCATGTGTGTATTTCCCAAGAAAATTGTTGTCTACTATCGGGTAATTAAGAGAAATCTTTCACGAGTTTTATTGCGAAATTAGCATAATGGATATGAATTACAATTTCTTATTTGCAGGATAGTTAGTCTCTCCCCAAGTTTTTATACAAGTGACTGTTGATAGCTTGGATTTATTGTCTGTTGAATACTGAGAATGGATTTTGAGCAAGATTTGATTAGTGATCTGCCTCAAAGCATTATAGAAACCATCCTCACAAAGCTTCCGATAAAGGATGCTGTGGGAACTAGCATTTTATCGAGCAAATGGAGGTACAAATGGGCCACTCTAACGCAGCTTGCATTTGATGACAAATGCGTGACCCTTTGTAATGACAGAGCAATTGTTGAGAACAATCTTGCGAATTTCATTACCCGTTTTTTGTTTCTTCATGATGGACCGATTCACAAGTTCTCCCTATCTACCTCGTACTTGCAGAGCTCGTATGATATAGATCAGTGGCTACTTTTCCTTTCACGGAAAGATATTAAAGTATTGGTTCTTGAACTAGGAGAAGGTGAGTGGTTTAGAGCGCCTTCTTGTCTTTTCTCTTGTAAAAAGTTGACTCGTTTGGAGCTTGTTCGTTGTGAATTGGACCCTCCACCATGTTTTAAAGGATTCTTCTGCTTGAAGTACCTCAATCTTCAACAAGTTCTGATTCCCCCAGATGATATTGAATGCCTAATTGCAAGTTGTCCTCTCCTTGAGAGTCTTACATTGTCGTACTTCGATAGTTTAGAATTGACTGTCAGTGCTCCAAATCTCAAGTACTTGATTTTGGAAGGTGAATTCAAGGATATATGTCTTGTGAACACTCCACTTTTGGTATTCATATCTGTTGCTATGTATATGACCGATGACATAGCAGAGCATTTCGAACAAAGCTCAAGCTACAATTTTAATAAGTTTCTGGGTGGTGTTCCACAGCTTGAGAGGCTTGTTGGACATATATACTTCACAAAGGTAAAACATCCATCTCAACTTACTATTAAGATTGATAAGCAGACAAAGAAAATGCTTCACCATACGTTTTCTTTTGGCTTTGTATAGAAAATAATTGGGGTATTCTTGATTATGCATAGCTGTATTATGATGTGAAAGTAATTTTTTGTATTGTTTAAACTCATTAACCTCTCATGTTTTCAGTATTTGAGTATAGGTAATCACGAAGGATGCATTCCAATTACATATTACCAATTAAAGTTCATAGAATTGTATCAAGTTAGCTTTGATGACATGAAAGAGGTTCTAGTTGTACTTCAGATGATCGTGAACTCCCCAAATTTACAAGAGCTGCAAATCTCGGTGAGTTAATGTTAGCATTTCAAAGTTTGTTATGTTACCTGATGGTTTGCGTTTACTTGTCATTTTGCACGCTTTCCCATATTGGGTTAATTGGGTCCACCTTCCCTGAGATTGGTCGAATTGCCGATAGACCTCTCGAGATTGGAAACTATACCAATTTCCGTAAGAATTGACAAAGTCACTAGATATTCCTCCCGTCTTTATTACCCCATAGTTTTCCGTCTTTAAGTTGCTAACATGAGCAAAAGGTTCACTTAAAAAATCCCAATATTTCCCATGTGAAACTTTTCAAGACAAAATATCCCTGAACTTTACGAACATAAGACAAAAGCTGCCCTTGTTCTTGCCCTGTGAAATCTCCGCGCAACCCCCTCACATCTCTCTGTACCCCTACCCCCCACACCCAACTGAGTAAAAGTTCAGCATTTTCCCTTCGGCCCAGATCAGATTTGCCTCGTGCTCAGTGGTTACATACTGGGTATGCACAAGCGAAAACAATGTAGGTTTTCTTCTTGGGTTTTAAGAATGGGTAATTGGTTGTCTTCACAAAATTGTGACATTAAAGTAACTGAGATTCTAGTTGGATGAGAAATGTGTCCGGATATACAGATAGAGAACCGCCCTCCCCAGTTTATTTGGTTTAATTTAAACGGAACAAGCTGTTTACATGGAAACTCGTTTGCTGACAAGCAAGATCGTTAATGCTTATGTTTTAAGGCTAATTGTTTGTGTAGGGTTCCTCCAATGCATCAGCTGCAATACAAGAAGCTCCTGATTTGGACTTCTGGGAGAAAAGATGCTCAGTCGATTGCACCCTCAGTCGATTGAAAACCATAAAGATGACTGATGTATCTGGAGTACAACACGAAATGAAATTGATCAAATTTTTACTCGAACATTCACCGTGCCTTGAAACAATGAGTATCACCCCTAGTTTATATCTGACAGAGGGGAGATTGAATATGCTAATAGATTTGGTGAGTTTTCGTCGAGCTTCTACACAAGCTTCGATCATATTCATTCATGAACAAATATGAATTGTGCTGCTATCTATACATAAAGCCATTTTACTAGGCCTTTCAGTTGTATTTGTTGGAATGATTACTACTGTGTTCATTACTAGAGTTCACAGCATTCTCATTTACTCTAATTTCAGAGTTCGAATAATTTCAATACATTCTTTAATAATTATATTAAGTTTTACAATGTATAAAAAATTTGTGCAAGTTTTAGTTTATTATATTAATTTTAGTTAAGTATTCCTTAATAAAAGGGTAGATTATACTTACAAGGGAAATTGTCCCAAAACGTCCCAAAACGTATGGACCTGTTGCGTAAATCATCCTTACTTTTCAAATTTTGGCAATTACATCTCTTACCTAACCATGTAGTGCGTAAATCATTCTTTTAAACGGAATTCATCCAATATTCCATTAAACCTTTGGGATTTTAGCGCAAATGGTCTCTAACCTTTGTCCTTAGTGTGAAATTGATTCCTAACGTTTATGTTTTGACAAACAAGTTCTTAACCTATGTGTGTTTTAGTGCGAAATTGGTCCTTAAGGGATAAAAAAGATAAATATACCCTTAGTTTTAATTAGAAGAAATTGTATGTGGATTCTTAATCATTACAAAATGTGCAAATAAGTCCAATACTTTTATTTTTTATAAAAAAAATTAATTAGTTTTTTTTTTTTGAATTAACACTTTGTTAATAAATATGCCAAATAAAATCATTATTTTTATTATTAAGTAATAAATATATTATTTAAAATTAAAATTTTTATTTTATTGTTGTATAAAAAAATAATTTTGTCACAAACTTGATGTTCAAATACTTTTATTTAATTGAGTTATATGTTTATTAACTACAAATATTAGAAATTCAATTATATTCTTTATATTTTAATTTATCGTTTTATTTTCGTTCAAAAATAAAACACATAATGTGTAAATTAATTTTTATTAGTATTTTTATGTTAAATAAAAATGTAATAAGATTAGTTCAATGTCATAAAATTATATACGTTATTTTGTTATTTATTTAAAGGTAAATAGCACTAGGGGTCCCTAACCTTTGAACGTTGTAACGATATGGTCCTCAACCTTTGTTCACTAGCAGCCGGAGTCCCGAACCTATGAAACGTTAGCGCCTGAGGTCCTTTTTTGACAGAAACCGTCAGTTTGACCGTTAATTGGTCAAAATTTTGCCAAATAGACCGTTTTACCCTTAAATTAAATGATTAAAAAAAAGAAATAAAATAAAAATTGCGAACAAATCCCAACCAACAAAAAATAATAATTGCATCCAAACCCCAACTAAACTCTCATCGCCGAAGAAAGAGAAGTGCTCGTCGGCGGCAACAATGGAGCCACTTCCACCGCCGCAGATGATTTACTGCTCAACCCATTCTTCGCCGACCACCCACCTAGCTCGATTTTTCGCCTCTCCCATTCATAACAATGGCTCATAAGAGAAGTGCCACCGACTGATGACTGCCCTTAACAACTGAAAACCCTAAAAAACTCTGCCTAAAAGACTCCGCCACTACCGCCGTCTCTTCCTCCGCTACAAAACCCCAATTCGGCCATCCTCCAAACCTTGAAAACCCTAAAAGACTCCACCACTGCCGCCGCATCTTCCACCGCTGCAAAACCATTAATGCTTTCCGACCTCAACCTCTCCACCACTTGCCGCGAAGTCACCGACCTTTCACTATCCTCCGTCCGTCCAATCCTCCATTATATCTCTCATACTCTCATTTGCTCACTCCATCCTAGCCGGCAATTGATTTTAGTGATAATGGTGATATGATTGTTGGAGATATGCAGAGTATTGTTGGTGGAGAAGGATGCAGCTTATATGAGGTTGGTAGAAGATAGGTTTTACAACAGGTTCCCGTGCATAATCATGATAGCAAAAGGACAGCCGGATGTGGCAACTTGTCGAGCTCAACCTTGCTGACTTCGACGAAGAATGGGTTGAGCAATAAATCATTTGCATCGGTGGAAGTGGCTCCACTGTTGCCGCCGACGAGGACTCCTCTTTTTTCAACGATGATTCTTTTGCCTGCGTTGTTTGGGTTGGGGTTTAGTTGGGGTTTGGATGCAATTATTATTTTTTGTTGGTTGGGGTTTGTTTGCAATTTTTATTTTATTTCTTTTTTTTAATCATTTAATTTAAGGGTAAAACGGTCTATTTGGCAAAATTTTGACCATTTAACGGTCAAACTGACAGTTTCTGTCAAAAAAGGACCTCAGGCGCTAACGTTTCATGGGTTCGGGACTCTGGCTGCTAGTGAACAAATGTTGAGGACCCCATCGTTACAATGTTCAAAGGTTAAGGACTCCTAGTGCTATTTACCCTTTATTTAACTTAATTTTTAAAGTAAAGAGGGAGAAAAAAAATTATAAGTAAAGAGGGATAAAAATGATTTCTCACAATGATTTCTCTCTCTTTAAATATATTTATTATTTAATAATAAAAATAATAAATTTATTTGACATGTTTATTACTAAAGTGTTAATTCAAAAAAAAAACTCATTAGTTTTTTTTAATTTTTTTATAAAAAATAAAAATATTAGACTTATTTGCACATTTTGTAATGATTAGGAATCCACATACAATTTCTTCTAATTAAACTAAGGGTATATTTGTCTTTTTCATTCCATAAGGACCAATTTCGCACCAAAATACATAGGTTAGGGACCAATTCCACACTAAGGACAAAAGTTATGGACCATTTGCGCCAAAATTCCAAAGGTTTAATGGAATATTGGATGGATTCCGTTCAAAATGATGATTTGCGCATTACATGGATAGGTAAGGGATGTAATTGCCAAAATTTGAAAAGTAAAGATGATTTGCGCAACGAGTCTATACACGTTACCAATTTCCCTACTTACAATTCATATTGTTTCAAGTTTGTAACAATATCATTCCATTCAATTTTATTTGCAGTTATCATTCACATCGTTTTATTAATTTGCACAGATGGTCTTCAAATAAATATTTTGACGATTTTACTATTAAATTAAATTACTTAAAATGACAAAAAATAGAAAACATAATAGAAAAATTGTGGCCAAATCCCACCCAACCCCCAATCCCACTAAAACGATGCTGTTCTCCGACGTTCAAACCCCCATTGCGTGTGCCAGAACCATCAACTTCATGTTCCCAACAAATAATACCTCTCTCTCTCTCTACAAATTTTTTCCAAACTCAATACAAGAGTCTCTTCTAGTCTCCTATATATCAAATGCATTTACAAATAATGTTGCAATGTTGTGTACTTTTAGAGCTTTTTTGTATCAATTTCTACGTTTTGTTATAAAATATTGAGGAATTTGATCAATGGCAATGGCGTTTAGAGTTGTGCAGTGCATTTTCTTTGTGTTGATGGTGTGTGTGTGTGTGTATTTTTTGTTGCTTCAAATGCCGTTTTGGAGCTGAAATTTGGAAGCTTTTTCTTCAAAAATTCTTTGAAAAATCCTGAAATTTTGTCTACATGGACTACTACAACTTGGCATTGTGAATGGGATGGTATTTCTTGTCAAGACAACCGGGTTGTATCACTTGCTCTCTAAACTCACAGACTCGGGGGTCATCTCCACTTCCATTCTCTCTCCCAGCAGCCTTACCGTGCACGACCTTTCTGCAAATCAGTTCTACGGTGAAATTTCACCAAAATTAGCTTCCCTCAACAGACTGAAAATTCTGGACCTTGGGAAAAATCAATTGACCGGAGAGTTGCCGAGTGAACTGGGCGAGCTAACTAAAGTCTCTTCGACTGGGGCCAAACTTCTTCACCGAAAAAGTTCCTCCTGAACTTGGAAACTGTTGGAAATTGGTTTAAAATTCGAGAAATTAACTAAGTGACTTCGTGTTAACTTGGCCAAAATATACAAATTCAACCCAATCCGTTTAAGCAAATTAGTTTGCCACTTTGCCGCTTTGAGAAAACGGGAATCGACATGTCCAATTAGGTCGCGGGGGGGTCGAGGGGGCAGCGCCCCTCGTGGGGGCTTGGGGGCAACGCCCTCGGAAAGAAAATTCAGATTTATCTGTATGTTTAAAAGATATATTTGGCATCTTGAAACCAATATCGAATGAATGAGAAATTACGGAAAAGGACAATTTTGGGTCAAAGTTTTGACCATACGATCGCATGAGTTTTTCCACTTGCAATTGCAATCTGCCTAAATTTTAAGCAGAACATTTTTGGGTCATTCCATACGATCGCAGGAGACAAAGCCTTGCGATCACATGGTTAAATTGGATCAAGTTCTGTTCTGATTTTTGTACCTTGTGATCGCAGCTTGGTTAAACCGTGTGATCGCATAGGTTTGCGTAAACAGACATGTCCTTTTGAAGTGTTGCACGATTTGGTTCAATACATTTTCGTTTCCAACTGATCTTCAGCGTTAAATAGGACCTTTAGACGTCCATATTTACAGAGGATTGATACAGAAACTATATGCAGACACTAAGAACTCATATTTCATCATTCTTTAACCAAAATTATTGCATTTTAGTTGCATAAAATTGTGGTTTCCATTTTATTTCATCCGTTGGAGTACAAAACCAATTTTGGTTCGCCGTACTTGAGTTTTTGAAGTGGTACAAAACTCAAGCGAAGTCGTTGTATCTTAAGAGTCAATTGCCAAAGACCGAAGGCACCATTGCAGGGCAATATTGACTTAAGGACAAAGTGTACAACACTTGCCTCGACTATTTCTTGATTTCTATTCGATTCTTGTTTCTGTATTTTTAGAGTCATTTACACAAATCCGCCAACAGAAACTAGGCAAAACTCTCTTCTCTTCACCTTTCCGGCAACGCCCTCACCGGAAAAATCCCACCTCATATAGGAAACTTGACTCAACTTCAAATTTTGGCTCTTGGAAATAATTTTGTCTTCCGAGCTATTTCTCCAAGCCTCTTCACTAAGAGCATCTCCAATGCATTTAATGGATTGGGAAAAAAAATGTGCAACATCGTCAAATAGACAATGTCTATTAAAAACACTTCTTCAATGCACTATGTGGAGCACTATACTAGTATACCGTTTTTTTTTTTTTTTTTTGCGGTGGAATCCGACCATAGAAGATTTTAATAGATTGGAGAGTTGAGAAGAATGAGAGAGAGAGAGAGAGAGAGAGAGAGAGAGTTTTGTTTGATTTTGATGAATATGGAGAAGAATATAGATAAATAGAAGAATTGAGAGAGAGAGATGCATTTTGGTTTGAGAAGATGAAGACGTAGTGACGGACAAAGAAGTACTTTTTTTGTGCTTGTAGTTGAGTAAACTTCCCTACGGTCGGTGATAAGACTGGCGTGGCATCAGAAAAAATAAAAAAAATGTGAGGTACTCCTTTTACATCTAGACATTCTGTGAGATTGGATGACTCATCAATTTTTTTTAATTTTTGACTTAATTTAACTCTAAAAAAGAGTGAGATTTGTTGAGTCATCAATTTTTTTAATTTTTGACTTAATTTAACTTTCAAAAAGAGGACATGGTATTTAAATTCTGTTAAGTGTATTAGTTTTATTATTTTTAATTTAAAAAAATAAATGACACATAATTAACATTATTGGATTATAGAAGGAATTCATTGAAGAGAATTTTTGGACTTTACCGTCTATTCATTCTACATTAATGTATAAGTCCGTCTATTTAATTCCACGTCAGCCACAATTCATTGAGTGCATTAGAGATGCTCTAAGTTTCAATATTTATCGCTCAAAATTGGGGAAGAAATTCCTCTCGATTAGGGTTGGGGTTGGGGTTGGGGTTGGGGTTGGGGTTGGGGTGGAGTGGGGAGGGGTAGATTGGTCTTTTCTTTTCTTTTTATTGATTTTTCAATTGTTTTAAAAAGTTTAAGATTTATTTGTACTTTTGAAAAAGTTAAGGATCTCAACTGCAATTTTTTCATTATATTTTCTATTGTTATTTATTTAAGTTATGAGTAAAATCGTAAAAAAATGGTCATTTGGAGACCGTCTGTTCGAATTAATGAAAGGATAAGGACGATAGTTATGAATAAAATTAAATGGGGATGATATTATTACAAAGTTTAAAATATGAAACTATAGGTGTAATTTACTCTTAATAAATGTTGACGTCGGAATCTGCACTATCCACGTGTCAACAGATCTCCGGTCACTCCTCTGCCAACCTGTATGTTACATGCACTCTAGGACGACCGTTAGGCACCAAGACCACCGGGGTAAAAGGGGCCGGCGATCGTTGGTACTCCGATGATCAAGTCAATTGTCGATAAATGGAATAATATACGATGGGGATAACAATTGGGTGTGCGAGGGACAAGCAGACAGGATTTGAACAGTTTAAGGGTGAGAATAATGTATAAAAGAGCGTAAAAAATGTGTACCTTAGAATAACCGGAGATGTTATATTTATAGCATTAGAAACCTAATTGATTTAGGAAAACAATTGATTAAGTATCTGACTGGATCTTCCTTCTTTACGGGATATGGATGATCGATTGTTAAGGCAATCTCCTAAATTTCAGTCTTTATTTGAATTGATCACGTTGCCTAATTTTTAGGAGATTGTGGTTTGATTTACTTGTGAGAATTCTTTTGTCGATCAAACACCGTCTTTCTTTAATTACCTCTATGGTTATCCCAAAATATCAGATTACTTGTGGATTACAGGAGTGCGAAGACCAACGAAGCACTCCAGATTGGCCAGAAATATCGAGGCCCTTCATAGGTTTCGTTTTGATAGATTCAAGAGTGCTAAGGTGTTCGATGGGCCTCCCAAGCCTTCTGAGAATTTACGAGGCCCTTGTTGGACCTTCGCTGGACTTTTGGTGACGTGGAGCCCTTACCAAAATCGAGTGGTAACAATAAAATACATAAGAATGCTACACTGCCATAAAACTAAATTCTTATTTGATATTTAGAAATTTCAAACTTATCTATCTATACTACTTCTTAAACGCTCTAAAAATGAGAAATAATTTTGGACTATTTTACCCTACTATATTACATCTTTGGACTATTTTACCCTCCCATATTAAATTAACAAAAATCCAAAAACTTTTCATGTCCCACCATTATTGAACAAAATAAGGGGTTGTTTGGGGTCTTTAGGCAATTTATCTTTCATTTTTTTTAAACTACGGAATACAAAGAGTCAGATGATTATAAAATTCCTAAATATGTATTTAGGATCATAAAAATAGGATTTATGAATTGGGAAGTTAAAAGACCTTTCATTTGTCAATACTGACATCAAAATTTATCATTTTTTTATAGAAAAGTTTTATGATGATCGACTCCTTTTCCTCTTTACTTTGGTATCAACTTTTCAGATTTTATATGTAAATTTTATAAGTTAGAGTTAGAAAATTTTTCTCAAAATTCTCTCATCTTATCTTTTTCTTTTCACAACATATTACACACACAAAACTCATTTTTCTTTTTTACAAAAGATAGAAAAAAGTAAAGAAGTGATAATTCAAAATTGTTGAAGAACAAACAAAAAGTTTCAGATTTTTCAATCAGTTTTCATATTCAAGAAATCTAAAGTAAAATCTACGTGCAAGTGATTATTTCAACTTGATATAATGTTTTTCATAATCTTACACGATGTGCTAATAGATCATTTCGTTTAATATGATTCCATTTGGTCACTTATGAAATGTTATAAAGAAATATATAGAACTTTTCATTTAATATGATTCGATCTTTTCACTATGAAATGTAATGAAGAAATGGAAAAAGTGTTTTCGTTCGACATGGTTTTGTTGCTTACTATCAAATATGATATGAATTGTACAAAAATTTATATGAATTTTGAAGGGATAAATGACATGTTCAGTACTAGAGATAATGGAATAGAATTAAGAAACAATGACATGTCAAACATTTGTCTATTAGTCAGTAAAGCTTAGTATAACAAAAATGTCCCTATAGTCTAAGCCAACTGAAATTGAAAAATGTCACAACTCCTTGGCATTAGTTTGGAACCGGTAGAAGGATGTGTCCAAATAGGGGGAAAAAGAACATACAAAAATCAATTTTAATGTAAATAAAATAGAATTCCGGCATGAAGGGTGGGGAAGGAACATAATTCTATCAGTTTAAACATTAACCAACATAACTAACGTGAAATAACAAGTCTGACATTAATAAATATCTCAGTTTATATTTTCTTCATCATTATTTAATTGCCTGTATTTTAAACTAAGAAAATTTCTGACATCTTTCACCCATTTGACATCTTCTATGTAAGACACGTTTTCTTTTCTTTTTAATTACATCTACTAGTTCTATTATTTTCTTTTAAGTGTCACTACATTTTATTATTTTGTTTAGTCCTCATAGATGGAAATTGTAGCACGCATATGTATAACAAGGACTTGATTCTCATGCTGGCTGTCAATGAGGCATTCAAGTTACGAATTCATTTTTCGAGACGTAGAGTAGACAAAATGTGAGTCATCATTTTTCTTTTAGTTCCTAAAAATATTTGTAAGTATCCTTCATATAAATAATAAATTACCTTCATACATTTTCGTTTCTTATAATTATAATGTGTATCTATCAAAATGTACTTTGTTCATAGAGAAATGAGAATGTGGATTGATTGGAATTTTATCAATTGAAGCAACTTGCACAAAGTTCACTAAATGGGAGAAAAAATATTATGTGAAAAACGTTGTATAAGCATTGTTGCTATAATTATGTCCTTGTAGATTTAGTAGGGTTCAAAAAACTCGATATCAAGCGTTTTATGTATTAAAATTCTTGGAATAATACATTAATGTTAATAACGAATACAACCAAAGGAGAATATACAACATAATTGATTTTTAGCTATGCATGATAATGTAATTCATTTCTTTCTTTTTAATTTTCTTAGTTGCCTATCTTTTTATTAATTAAAAAAATAGTTAATTTTGCTATTGCCGATGTTTCATTCAACATCTATTGAAACAAAGATTGAATTGAAAATCTAAGGATCTGACCAGTATTAAAAATTTGTCAAATTCTTATTCTTCATAGCATCAACTCCATAAGATTTGGTATCAATAGTTCGTCAATCATCAAAGCTCAGATCACCAAAATGTATTCACTGAGTTCAAGTTAGTGTTGCTATTACCACAATATAAATTGCAGCTCTAATTGCAGTTGTTATACTTCTATGAATGTAAATAAAATATCAACATTATTCATTATAATATCAAATAATATAATACAACATGTTATCAAGAACCGTATTTTTTTACTTTAATATGTTAATTTTTTTAACAATTAAAAAATAAGTATTTTGAAAATATTAAAAATTAACAAAATTATTGTGAAATCACCTGCAATACAATGTTTCTAACTAGTCTATATATACTAATATAAAAGGGGCTTAAATGGAGAAATATTTTTGGACCATTCTACCCTTAGAAACTTTTTAAAATTCCATATTTACCTTTAGTATTCATTAATGTATAATTATTTTTTAATATTTCTTAAATAGAGAAATATTTTTGAACTATTCTACCCTTACAAACTTTTTAAAATTTCATATTCATCTTTAGTATTTATTAATGTATAATTATTTATTAATATTTTATTTATTACTCTTTTGTTGTTCATCTTACTGTACATTAAATTTTCAACAATTTACTAAATATACAATTAAATTAATATACAATTAAAATATTTAAATATTTAATCTATTAAATTAAATACGAATGTGAAAATATGCTCTCAATTTTATTTTATTTTTAATTTGCATTAAGTAGATAAAAGAAATTAAAAATGAGTTTCAATCAAAAAAAGAAATGAATGAGAAAAATTGTAATTTTATTTATCACCGCATTAAAATTCAAATCATAGTTGTCAAAACTGAAATAGAGATAAAAATATTATTTTCAATACATTAGATTACAGTGATTATGAGCATGTTTTGTTCAGTTCTTTTTTTTTTAAATTCATTTTTCTCAAATTCATTTTCAGCTACATATTTTGTGGGACCTACAACTTTTATCATCTTTTCAACAACATATTTTACCAAAAAAAATTCAAAATCTTAAACCCCCACCAAACATATATTTTAGTTTAGAACTAACGTGTGAAACTTTTTTCATTTTTAATTTAATTTAATTTAATTAATATATATAGAACGTTATTCTCATCTTACTTCTGTCCGTCAACAATATTCTTACAACATAGACAAGTATTGACACTTCTTTAATTTTTGTTTCTTACTCACATTTATGATGTTTCATTTACGTCGTCAAATCAAACAAGTCTAATAAAAAGAGAACATACATAAAGAATATTGTTCACATGGAACTACTACTCCAACAAATGTACAATATTATGTAGTCAATTATTACATTTTCTCACAATAAAATTAATAATTATTAATTTTATTATTCGTAAAATGCAGCCCTAGAGATCATTAATATTATAATATTTGATATCAACAGTTCGTCAATCATTACATTCTCTCCAATAAAACTATTAATTATTAATTTTTTTTTCCGTAAAATACAACCCTGAAGATCCCTATTAGTACATCATTAATTCCATATGATTTGATATCAATAGTTCGTCAATCATAAAACTCAAATCATCAAAAACTCTTCACTGAATTCAAGTTATTATTCAATTCGCGTTACTACTATATAAAACTCATCTTTTATTGCAATTATATTTCTATGAATGTAAATAAAATATTAACATCGAACAATTCAAAATAACATATTATCAACAATCATATTTTTTTTATCTTTATTGCAATTGCTACTTTAACATTTTAATTATTAACAATTAAAAAATACAAAATATTAAAATATTAAAAATTAACAATATAATTACAAAAACAACTCGTGTCTAACTAGTTATTTAAAAAGTGGTTTGTGTTATTTTAGTTTTCTTTAGTTTCTAGCCACCCGCGATGTCAAGTTTCAACTTGACAAGCCTAGCACAAGTCCAGACAATTCTTGATAGAAATCCACAACTTACTGAAAAGATCGTTCAAGAATCAAATACAAAGTATGTATTTTCTTCTCTTTTTCCCATTACAATGAATTGAGCTTCCCAAGAAAAGTTTTTGGTTTACATTTCAGTTTTTAATTTTGAGTTTTGAATTAATTTTCAATTTTCTATTTTGATTTTTGAATTTCTATTTTAAGGTTGTTGAAAACACGTTTAATTTGTCATTCAGAAAAATAGTTTCTCAAAACTAAAAACGAGAACACACATTTTGTTTGCAATTTTGAGAAATTGTTCTACGACATTTTATTCTATGAATTAAATATCTATTTTTAAGTAATATATATAATTTTTAAAGTTAGTGAATCTTACAATTTTTTTCTACTCCAAAAAATAAAATACAAACAAAAATATAAAAATTAATGTTGTGAATTAAAATTATTTTTATCTATTTTTACTTAAATAAATAATTTAGATTTTTTATTTAAAAAATCAATTTAGGCTTGAACAAATGTTATTTTTTTAGAAGTTTATTTGTTTGGAATTTAGGCAGTTCATTTTTGAATTTTTAGAATTCTCAATTTTTATTTAAACACTTAATTCCTCTTTTGAGAAAGCACTAAAAACGTCAAAACCTATTTTAAACCTTATATTGTATGCTTATCCGAATACAACAACAAACCAAACTCTATCTAAACACTTGATATGTATGATCACTTTAAGCTTTTCTATATCTCTCTTTCATGCGGGTAACGGTCTATAGAAAACACCTACCTAGGCACGGGTAAGAGTTTGCTACTTTCTTTCTGTCAACAGCTAGCCTTCACCAAAGTAAATCGAGGATAAAAAATAAGAGCATTATAAAGCATTTGAAATAGAATCAATGTATCAATACCAACAAAGCAGTTCACAATTTATTCAGAAACACAAACTTAAAGACAACGAGATGCCAAATGACAATTAACACACGTACTGGACACGTTGAAAGACCAAAAACTAGATCAAAGACAAAAGTAATACTCATAGTTGAAAGCAACAGAATAACAGCAAACAAACAAAATATTTATTAGACGCTACTCCTTTTCTTCTTCCTCGTCGCTAAAACATTTCAGAATAGACCTCGGAGACCCACAGTAAGCAGACCGAACAAACTTCTGGTAGACAATGGAACCGCCAAATCCCAGCTCTTCATAGCATTCCTCATTCAGAGAGTAACCCTTCAGATCGTGAGAGTAAATGTAATCACATAACTTGGCACCAAAGTCAGAGTGCACAGCAATAGAAAATTCCTTTGGACGGAAACATGCTAAAACCCTCTCAATCAGCAAGCTCAGATTCACATTGTTCAAATCGTACCCAGCTGCTTCAAAGCTTGAATAACTAAACCCATCTTCTGGTGTTACATGAATTGTAGAAATTGCAGCTTCTTCAATGGAATTCATGGAATAACCACAGGGATCAAACTCAAAATCACATATATCAGATTTTGGGAGAATCTTTCTTATACCAGATGTGTTGGTCATCGAAGCTGCAGAGCTAGAGTCACTCTTGTAGAAAACAGAAGCCATCTCCCTGTCCAAACCAGTCATACACATCTCCAATGTGTGAACGGGGTTAAGAGATTCAACAGATCCCGCACAGGCAGAATAAACATGCCATTTTTGTTGTTCCTCGGAACCGCCCATAACATAAGCCTTGCTGTCTGAACTAAGTTCCCCAAAATAGCTATCAAGGACAGCGACTTCTTCCGAGAAGTTACGGTGGGGATAAGACTGAGCTCCAGGGAAAATGAAGCTTCCACGAGAGTATCTCACAGCTCGCACTGAAAGAGAAAGGGAGCCAGACAACTTCAGGATAGGTGGGATTGATCGTAGCAACTTTGTTGTCCCACAGGTTTTGATGATTATCTTGTAAGGATAAACGAACAGGCTAGACTCAGAGAGGACATATGAATCAACATATTCATTCGAAAGTGAAGAAACAATGGTGCACTCAGCGGGATCAAGAATCTCGTCCAACTGTGCTTTGGAAAGTGATCGAAAACCCTTCCCTTCAGGATCAACAAAAATGCTCGGCTCAAAAAATGAGATTTCAAGCCTCTTTTCAAAACCTTCAAAACCAATTGCTGAGACGGACAAAGCCATTTCTACGATCAAGAATTCCTTAGAGAAATGAAGAGAGCAAACAAGAGAGCAGTCGGAGAATGAAGAAAAGGAGCGTGCAGACACAAGAAAAATTAAAACTATCACTACTATAACACGTCAAACGACGTGATCAACAAACTAGTCAAGGAATATCAGGACGGTTTGCGAGCGCACTGCAATGAGAAAACAGAAATTCCACCATCAGACATGTGCATTTTGTTAAAAATTCCAGAAAACTCAAGAGCATCGGAAGCATTCATAGATGGAACCCAAAAAACTTACGTTAGAGTATGCAGCAGATCTGAACTTCTTGATGCCACCGTTTGGTCGAACGTCTTCAATGATGTATCCGAGGGGAGCTTCGTATGATAAGGATTTACTACTAGACTTCTTCCCACCTTTAGACTCCATTAGTGCATTAATTTTTTGCTGCAAAATCATCAATAGAGAAAATTATATGGTCAAACCTAATTGTAAGATGAGTGTCACAGACTCACAGTAGTATTATCAAGTAAAAGCACAAAAAACTGCATTGCAAACGTTAAAAGCTGCAAAGCATCAACACCATCCACGTATATGTATTCATAGGACAATGCTGCAAGAAAAGGTTTCCGAACAGATTCTCTAAAAAGAAAGAAAACAAAACAGACAACATATTCTTGATTTCGAAAAGAATTGAACCAAATCATAAGAAAATTTAACATTTCACCATTAAAATCAACTAGAAGTTCAAAACCAAATGCTATTAAATTTTCAAAAAAATTGAATCAACATTTTGTGTCTGAATCAATGGAGTGCATAAATCAAAACAACCGTAGAACTAACATCTTAGATGCAAATTTAGATTTTATATCTTCCAGGGTCCTCGGACAATTCATAATCAATATATAATACTATCTATATTTACCAAAAAGAAAGGTAAAAGGAAAAGCACATCCACGTGCAAATATGACCCAGAAATACAAGACACTAGGCCATATCATACAGATATATAGTATATACACATCTATACATATTTTCGTATAATACCAGATAAACACGAAAGCCATGCATACATAGAACATCCTACTGAAGAAACAAACCCTAACATATAACCAAAAGTCGTTCCTACAAAAAATATTATATTCTTCCTCGAAAGTCAGAAAATCTCTAGATTTATAAAACTCGGTCTGTTTTTACAATAAAGTTTACAAGAGGAATTCAAACCAATTTTTGTAGCAGATCTATATAGTAATATAGATAAACCAAACATCAATATTTCAACAATTTCAAGATTGGAAATTTCGAAGTCGCGTGAATAATTAAAAAAAAAAAAAAAAAAAAAAGAAATCCGAAATCCGAAATAAAACAGCAAATATCACAGATCTACACAAGGAAAAACAGATTACGTAAAGCGTGAAATTAATAAAAAAGAAAAAGAAGGACGTACTTACTATATCAATATTTGGAATTTATAAGCAAACAATCCCTCAAAAATCAGAATTCGCCTTCAAAAATTACTACAAACAACAATAAAACACAAATCAATAAATTCTGATCTCATTCATACATTATCGAAAGATAAAATTTTAATTAAAATAAAAAACGCTTACAGAAAAATGAATGAGGCGGAACTTAAATAAGAGAATTGAAACCCTAGAAAAAGAAACGCTCACAAAAATTTCTCTGATTTTTAATATTGAAGTTTCCTTTGCGTTTTGGAGAAACTATTCGTGAGAGGTTGAGTAGGAATTGGAGGCCGTATTTATAGATATGAAGGACAATTATTTGCCACTGGTTTGTGCTGATATTACGGTCTTACCCGTATTTAATGGAATTTTCGTGCCTATTTTTCCGAATAGCATAATTGACTAAAAGCACCTAACTTTATTCCAAACTTTCATTGAGATATCATTACAACTGTCTTTAACTTGCCCGAAATAAATTTTATTTTATTTTAATTAGTCAATGAATTTAAATTTTGTTGCATAAAAAATTTGTTAATGTTCGTCTATTTGATTAATGAAAAAGTTAACACGACTATCAAAATATTTTATTGTTTAGATTGCCACCGAAATTATAATAAATAGACAACGTAAGTAGGTAGGAGATCAAGACCCTACAAGCTTATAGGTAATCAAATTAATAGATATGGATGGAATAACAAAACTGTTAAAGTTCAGTGGCTTGACTATACTGAAGTTTAAATTCAATGGCCAATTTAGACTAAAATAAAGCTTGGCGATTGAACGTAAAATTTCGCTTTAAGTTCAACGATCATCTGTCTTTTACCATTTGATAGTGTATGTTCCAATAAATTCGAATATTAGACTTCAGGTAAACATAGCCATGCCATGCAATTGGTACAACCACATGATATTTCAATTACGAGCTCGACTCACAATCTCAAGTGCATAATCACAGTTTTCGTTAAAACTTTATCACATGAACAAAATCTTAAATTAATCAATTTATATCATGACTTAGGAGTACAATATACTTAATGACTTTTTGAAATCACCCGCTTCTAATTATCTCATTTAAAAGTTTATTATGCAGTGTCACTTTTATTCATCTTGTTTTCAACGCAGCTCACTTGTATGTCAAAATCTTTTTTGATTAAACAGCTCACCAACTCTTTTTTATTATATACCAATATTTATTTTATTTTAAATAAAAATTCACGAGATTCACAACAATCTCTCTAGGCTAAATTAGTAAGTTTCCAAGAAAGACAATAAATTAAATTAAATGTGCAAATATTGGACCACTTCAAATTTTATAGTGTTAATAGTACCTTTCTTATGCAATTATTTTCAACAAATCTGCCTCGTTCACGACTACATCTTCCTATCCTTATCCCAACTTAGCGGATTGGGAGGCCAAATTTTCAAAACCGTTTTTTATTTTTTTTTCCCATCCATTAATTATTATTTTGGGTAGATAGATTATGGACCACAAGATTTGTTTGCCAGAGTTCATTTTGCTAGACTTCAATTACAAGTCACGGGGGAAATCATTTGGCCAAAGCAACTTGATATTTTGGTATCGATTCTTTTCTTAAATAAATATTCTTGAAAGTTCGACAATTATTATTCGTGGCCTGTTTATTTTTTAACTCGTTGAATACCTTTAATACATTTAAACTAAACAAAATAAACGAGTAGATTAAAGGGTTATTTGACAAATCTTTTGATAGAAGTTTTAGAAGATAAATGTGTGGTTAATTTTAAGTTAAACCAAACAAAGACTAATAGCTTGTTTGGTATGTTTTTTGGGCAAAAAATAAGTTTTTCTGGTATGACATATTTGATTTTTTCAAAAGAAATGACAAAATTGTTCTTACTACTTTGAGATAGAATTGTGTTGCTTAAAGACAATTTTGTCATTTCACGTTCAAAACTTTTGAAAAATCAAATATGTCATATTAAAAAAATTTATTTTTTGTCCTATAACTTCGACCGAACAAATTTTAAATAAAAGTAGGAGACAAAATTTATGATTTATTTTGAGCATATTGAATGGACAGCAATGTAACTAAAATATTGGTGGCTATGAATAAGATCTCAAATTTTGTGGGGTCGAATGATAAAGAGAGAAGAGATAGACAGTGTAATGAGCTGTATTTTTTGTCGTTATCTATAATTAATTGAGAGGTGCTCCTTGTACATCGATCTTTTCAAACCCAAAAAAGAAAGATGCTTTGATTCCCTCAATTCATTTCTATATATTATCAACTTTCAATAATTTGTGCACTCATTCACGTATTTTTTTGGCAACATGATTGGGTGCTTTTTTCTTTTGGTTTGACTTTTTGTAGGTAAGAAAAGCAAAGGAAAGAGAAAGAGAAAGTGAAAGACACGTGTTGTGGGGTGGGAAAAATTATTGTCATTTTTCATTTAAAATGGGAATTTTCTTGAAATTAAGGAAATTTGTACTAATGGGTCGAGAGTCGAATGACGTTTTAGACATTTTGAAGAGTTGCGTTTTATTACAACACGATGAATTTTTAAGTAAAGTTTAATAATAATGTCGCGAGTGTGCTATTATTTATTTATCGTCAATGTCGTCTTACGCATACTTTCTCTCTACTTGCGTACTATGAGACAACAATACAAACACAATTTTCCATCACAATAAATATATAGTCGTCACACACTAACACTAGTCTTCATAAGATGTTTGAAGGCATTCCACTTAAATTCATAAGTGCATAATTCATCTCAACAAGTTAAACTCGAATCGAGCAATTTTAATTGCGCTCAAATTAGTATAAAGAAACAAATTCTTAGGATAAAAGAACTCACAAGTCAAGTTGGACATAGTAAACATGACCTTAGTCAAAAATCTTGACTAAGGTTGAGCTAGATACAAGAAAATTTTTCAATCCACTCTAAAACTAACCCTTTTTTGGTGGTGATAAGGATATTTATTTACTCAAATATTGTGAATAGAATGAAAACCTTGGAAAATAATACTTGTGAAATTAAGAAAAAATACTTTTAATTATAGTGAGATTATTTATTTATCGATAAATGAATAATTTTTAACAATTTATTAATAATTGATAATTATTAATTTAAAAAGAGTTTTATGTTCGTACTACTTCTTCACATATTATAAATAAATAAAACAATAAACGTATGCTTAAATGTTAGCATGCACGTATATTAATTATATGTATATATAAAGAATCCCCAAATTTAATGTATTACGATTTTTTATATACTCGTTGAATATTACAACATTAAAAAAAGAATATTGTCTTATGTATTTAAAGAGATTATTACTTTAATACACTAGTCTGACTAAATATTAAAAAAAAAATTATTATGAATATATTTGTTAATAATTATAAATAAAATCTACTATTTATAATCTACAAAAATATTTACCAAAATATTGTCCATATAAAAAAGATATCACTATTAGTGGAAATCTTGCCAAACACGTGCTGTATAAAAAATTTGGTATGAATTCTTAAGAAGGAAACAAATAAAGGTGTACGTGTAGTATTCCTTTGTGACAAATCCGATTCTTTCCTCAGTGGAAAATATGCCAAAGTTGGTATTTTCAACAAAATTGGCAAGGAGAATACAAAGTTTCCACAATATGTATCAAGACGAAATTATGGTGCAGAATTTGGTCAAATTTCTGACAGCATACATATTTTGACGTGCTTGTCAGTACCACGAAAGTTGTTTATGGAACGTGATCTCCTACTCACGGCGAGTAAGAGATATAATATCTATCGATAATGTGGTTAAATATAATTAGTAGAAATTATGAGTGTGGGACCATGAATTACCAACTATGTGATGTCACCTCAGCGTGGACATTATAAATAGGTAGGAAATTAAGACCCAGTTGTTTATAAAATAAAAAAAAATTGTAAGCATATAGTCTATTTATATTTATTTTTGTTGTTTTTGTAGTTTGTATATACTATAGAGTAAAAAATTGTAAATGTGGTAAAATTTAAAATTATTTTTTCTACACATACTTGTAAATTCTTTTTCATCCATTTTATATTTTTTTTGGCTTCTTAATAATATTTTAAACAAAAATCATGTAGATAAATTAAAAAAATTAGTCTCAATTTCCAACAAAAATGAAATATTACAAGAAGAAAAAGCAATATATACAATAGTCACAAGCCAGAAACTGTATATTTCCGCCGACCCTCTTTTAATGAGAGTGAATAGAACACTTGGGCTTAGATTAGGCAACATCGATTATTGCACGGTCCTCCAAAAAGAATAGCAACCAAGTTTCACCAAATTTTTTATTAACAAATCATTAAAAAAACCTTGACTCTAACCCAACAACTTCAAAGACCAGTCCACTCTAACACAACAACTTCAAAGACTGGAAGAATAGCCTTTTATTTTTATTTTTATTTTTATTTTTAAAATAAATTCAACAAAAAGTATATTGAACCAAAATGATGAAAGAGAGATTGGTGAGTAGAGAGAGTCGAGAAAAAAGTTCAAATGAAAAAATGAGGGAAATCTAATAGTTAACCTACTCAGGCTACATTTTTTTATTAATTTGTTTCAAATTATGGTCCACTTTTTTTATTGAGATTCTAGTTAATTTCTTAATTTTTCCTAATATACTCATATTTAATGTGTCTTGTTGTCAACAAATATAAACTACAATTATTCAACATAAGAGTATATTTAGAAAAATGTAAGTAAATTTTAAAATTTCAACTAAATGAAATATATTTTCTTAATTTGTATAAAAATAAAAGTAATCATATCTTTGTGGGATGATGAAGTATAACTATTTTTCAAAGAATAAGACTCTCTACCAGAGTCTCAATTGCTAGAGTTTCAATCTCACCACCACCACCACATCCTTTCTAGTTTCAAAAAAGCTCGACTCTCCCTCAAAACCTTGACTATACAAATCAAACCCAAATTCACCCTCAACCTTCAATTTTGCCAACCCCAAGTCCGAAAGCTGGGCTCTAAACTCCGAATCAAGAACACTAATTTGTAAAAGATTTCCCATATAGTTGGGGAATTTATTGATTAAATTCTGGATATTAAAAATGGGCCAAAAATGGAATTGCTAAGAGTTTAGGCACAATTGTCTGATTCAAATACTGGGATTTAGCTAAGTTTATAAAAACTTGAACTTGGGATTTATCAAACTGGTCATTCTGTAATTTGAAAGGAAATTATGGTTAATGGCCGAGAATTTTGTTTTCCTATAATTAAAGATTATACAATCTTGAATTACAATGACTCTTTATTAATTAACTTTCAATTATAGTATATAATGTAATTAAAAATAACATTACTAATTAAAAAAAATATGAACCCAATATATTTAAAAATTTTGGTATATATATTTTTTTATTTAATTATTTTCAAATATTAACCTATTTGTGTAAATACCATCACATTATGTTGTGTCTGGGTTGGGGTTTAAAAAATATTGATAGGCCTAGTTAATTTTCAAAAATCTTAAACGGAAAAATTGAAAAACAAAATTTACAAGCCCATTCATTTTCCCAGCCCTAGTACTGGCCTCATGTGCCTCCACCCATGGTAGAGAAGTCAATGTTGGAGCCAACACATCACTTAATGCTGCGCACTTGGAGCATCTTCAATACAACAATGTCTAATATGTATATGTGACAAAAGACATTGACATTATATCAATAAACTTCTACAATGTAACAATGTTTATTGTGCAAATGTGGCAAATTATTATTAGTTTTTTAGAAAAAAGAAAGAGAAAGAATGTATTGATTGGATAGAGATTATTAAATTAATGGTGGACATTGTCAAGAACAATGTCTAAAATTAGACATTATGCTAGACACTTTCTAACATTAATTGTGCCACATAAGCACTTTTTGACCATTTGTCAAAAAAAGTACTAGACATTGTGCTTTGACATTGTTGCATTGGAGATGTTCTTACAACTTATTATTTTGTGTAGTTTTTGATAAGAAGTTAATAAAATATGTTGATAAAGATTGTGAATTGTGATTAAAAATAATTGTCAATTTTAACTTTAATTTTTTAATAATTTTTAAATTCTATCGAACAAGCTGTTAATTAAGACCTTCAAAATTTATAAACTTTTACTCTTCAATACAGATTTTTTTTTCAGATTTTTCTAATTGTAATAATTTAAAAAAAAAATCATAAATTTAATTTGCTGGAAGAATAAAGTAATAAAAATAAAAACTTATATATTATTGTCGGAAAAGTATGTAGGTAGGTAGGTAACAATAATAATTTAAAAAAGATTATATTAAAAAAGTAATAAAAAAAAAATTTAAACATTACTTTCAAAAAATCCTGTTAATAACTATATACAATTAAAAATTAATTTATGTAGTTTGTAATATTAAAAAAGCTAAATATTTTGATATATTTGATTTACTGACTGAAATTTTGTCTAAAGATAAAGTAATAATGATGTAAAATTAAATGCTAACGATGAAAATTTTTATTGAGGATAAACAAGTTTTCTCTCACTAAATCTCTCGAAACCAAAGAAATTTTATCTCACTAAATCTCTTTTCAACTAAGAGATTTAGGGAGAGAAGGTGGCGTTTGGAAAAATTAAGGAAATTTAAATTAAGGTAGAGATATACATAAGATATGCTATATCATAATTTGAAAATACTTATTTGTCAGTAATATGATAAATAAAAAATAAAAAGATATATTAATTTATTAATATTAAAAAAATTTAAAAAATGAATAAACTTCCAACACTTCTTCAATGCGCGATCAACGACCAAAACACCATCAGTTATTGTTGACGATATTGGTATCAATAATCGTTGACAAAGATGCACCAGTGATAGATGATTATATTGCTGTTAATAATTCTATCTAATTTACTAACCTATATTAATTTCTATCAGAATTCTTGACAATAATACATATGGCGATTATCGACGGAATTCTCCATGTGATCATTTGCTCTATTTAAGTATTTTTTGTTATTATTTTTGAAAATACCATCTAAAAAATTTTGCTTATCAATTTGTTTGAGGTAACTTTCTCTCGAAAAGCTATTCTCACGCTACCAAAATGAAATGAAGCCATCAATTTGGGCACTTTGTTCCCCAACCTTCTTAAAGGAGCATTTACATCCTCAACTTATGGCTTTTAGACATCTCCAATGCAACAATTTCCAACTGATGTGGTAATTATATGGAGGGGACAAAACTGATGTGGCAGTATTTATTGTAGAATAACGTTTAGTTTTAGACATTCTGTTAGACATCTTCCACCTACTTTTTCATTAAATTATGTCTATCTCACTTATTTATTTTTCTCTCTTTTCTCTTTCTACACTCTCTCTCTCTTGCTACCTAGATTTTTTTAGAAAGTGTATCATTGAAAATGATCTTATTGCACCTTGGTTCCCAAGTAACAAATCAATCCAAAGAGTAGGGGTGAGCGTGAGTCGAGTTGAGTTGATTTTTGATCAAACCCGATCCAAACTGGAAAAAAAAAATCTGTTTGGCGGAAGCCAAATCGAAATCGAAAAAAATGGACCCGAACTGACTAGGACGGTTCTGATTTTCGATTTCGGGCTCGACTAAAGAATAATTTTTTTTTTAATGAAAACCGAGTCGATTTCAGGTTGGGCGAACCGAACCGAACCGACCCGACTGAGCCCAAAAATCGACCCGAGTCGGTTCAGACCAAAGAGCCATTAACTTTACATAAAAACAATAAAAACCAATTAAAAAAAAAGAAAATAGAAGGGAAAAAAAAAAGACCTTAGGACTTTATGTAATTTGTTTAAATGTTCTCAAATAAATATAAGGGTAATTATATTACCACAAATTTATTTGTTAAGTATACTACATTCTAATTACAATGAAAGTTTTCAATTATAACACTAACTTTTTTTAGCAAATTTTTATCATCAACCTATTAATTTGCATGTCTTATATTTGCATTTGATGATTATTTTTGTCCAAAAATTTAATTAGGAGGATATAAATTTTTTTTTTGCCTCTAATATTTTTACATAATTAAAATAAATAACAAATATGTAAGTTTGACAAAATATTTTTCCCTCGTTTCAATGTACATTAGCAGAATATTTAGACAAAAATCTTTATCAGAGACAAAATGTGAAAATTAAATAAAAGTTAATAATAAAAATACGATGAAAAAAATTAGAGACATAAGTGTCTCTAAATATCAAACGTTGGGAGATTTTTATTGCAATTAAAATGTGGTGTTAATAATAAAAAATGTAGTGTGAATATAATTACCCTAAATATAATGATAATTATGTTGACACTGAAAATTTTGTTTGTTACACTTTTAAACATAAAAGGACTTTCATGTAATTTGTTTTAAGCGTTCTCAAATAAATACAAGGATAATTATGTTGACACTGAAATTTTTGTTTGTTACACCACAATTTTAAATATTTTTTTATATTTATTAATATGGCTCTAAGTTTGACATAATTTGCAACACTTCTAAATAATTTCTTTAACATATAAAACATTATTTTTTTCTGTTTACAACACAATCATATTAAAGAATAGAACTAGCAACATATTGAAAAGATGTACCGTAAAAAAAAAAAAAAAAAAAAAAAAAAAAAAAAAAAAAAAAAAAAAAAATTAAAGTAAACAAACAATCGTGCATTCTTATTTCTAGAAGTTTTCACGACCAAATTGCATTGCGCTATTGCAATTTCACAACTTATCTGCCAAAACCCTAAAATTTTAGCTTTGGAACTGCACTTGTTTACATAAAAAGTTATAGTTTGTGAATTTTCTAGTTTACCCCGTTTTTTCATGAATATTTGGATTATATATATATATGGGTTCATAAGAGTTAGACTTGATACTCTGAGCTAATGTTTGTTCAGGCCAATAATCAAAATTAGAAGACCCGACTTCTTCAGATGAAACTTCATCATCTCCCTCTCTAGATTCTGATTCAAGGGCTTCTTGTGTTCACTATTTTTAGCCATTTTTCAAAACCTTGGAAGGGAGGATCTAAGGTTTGTATAGAGCAAGGTTTAGAAAGGAAAAAAGAGTGGATGGAATCTTGTTTAAGTTGTCTACTAAATCAAAAATTGAAATTGGAAAAAACAAGGTTAGGATTAATTTTATGGAAATTTACGTAAATCAAAGCATTGATGCTGACAACCGAAGTAACATCGGTGATTGTTGACAACACCATCAATGACATTGTTGTTATTAATCAAAAACAGATGTGCATTGGTGATAGCTGATGTTACTAGAGATGGCAATGGACCGAGCTCCATATAGGGTCCAGCTTGGCCCGTTAGTCCCCAATTTATAGCTAGGGACCAATTTGGTCCCATTTAGACCACGGGCCAAGTCCGTGGTCCACGGGCCGAGCGTGGTTTATTTCACGGCCCGGTCCGGGACCGGGTCTGTTGTTCGACGGGCCCGGGCTGGCCCAGGTCCGTCTTTTCACAGACCGAGCCGACGGGCGGCCCGATCCGTTTGCCATCTTTAGATGTTACCATTGTTGATTATTTCGTCTAAATCACAAACATGCATTGATTTTCGTCCAAAATTGATGCAACATTTTTTGTATGATTATTTTTTAATAGGTCTCCTAATTTTTTTTAAGGCCACCAAATTTTTGTTTGAGCAACCGATGATACCGTTGTCAGTAATTT
Source organism: Forsythia viridissima (assembly GCA_030279155.1). Lineage (NCBI taxonomy): Eukaryota > Viridiplantae > Streptophyta > Magnoliopsida > Lamiales > Oleaceae > Forsythia > Forsythia viridissima. The sequence continues at coordinate 43,210,745 of CM059041.1, read as the reverse complement.
CGTTTAAATCACCAATATCCGTCAAAATTACCGACAATAATACTATTGACAATTATTGACGAAATTTTTGTCGATGATTATTTGCTCTATTTATTTTTTTATAATTATTTTTGAATAAGTCTATTAATTTTTTGGATAAATTACACTCATAGCACCATTCTTTTAGATTTGTAACAATATTAATCTCATTCAAATTTATTTACAAATATCACTCACATCCTTTCATTAATTTGTACAGATGATCCCAAATGGTCATTTATGACAATTTTGCCCGTAGTTTAAATAAATTAAAATAACAGAAAAAAAATATGATGAAAAAAGTGCAACTAGAATTCCTAACTTTTCAAAAGTGCAAATAAATTCTAAACTTTTTGCTCTTTTTTAACATATTTTCACTTAAAATATAAAAAAAGTGTCATTAAGTCTCAAATCTTCTAATTATGTTTACCAAAACTCCAAAAGGACATTTGGAGTCTGATTTAGTCCAGAAGTCCGTTAATTGACAAAAAAATCAAGTTCGTAAACTAAATTTGACCAATTTAACAAAACAAAATAATTTCTTCACATTTGATTATTTAAAACAATTAAAAAAAAAAACAAAAAGAGTTTCATCTTCCCCAAACCGCCTGACCCCACTCCTAATAAGAACAACTGGATAGGATTTCCCCGTAGTTGCTTGGCCAAACCGTTGTTTTTTTTAAAAATAAAAATAAAAAGTTTATAATTTTTTTACATTTTTTTTAAAGGTTTGTGACCTGAAATTTTTGCTCGAGCAGCCTTTGGTCAGTGATCACATGACATGAGTCTTTTTGAAGACTTTTCTACACATAGTTTCACGGATACATATATCTTACTTCTCACTTATATTAAAAATGTGAATGTTTGGGTTACTGTTCAAAATATTTAACCAAAACGATGTCATTTTGAAAAGTACATTTTCTTCATTTCTTTTATTTGATTTCACACACCCACACGACAAACCATACACACAAACATCGCAGCTGTAGGTCATAGCTACAACAGAAATTAAACAAAAATTGGTTTACTTTTATTTTTCGGTTTAGATCCTCCGTTTTGTATACATATTTGTTTGATTTGGGTTTGATTGTCGAGTGATTTGTTTTTGTTGTTTTCAATTGCTCATTTCTGGTTCGATTTTTGTGATTTTGTTTGTTTTTCACAAAATTTGGACTTTTTCAGTTCCATCGATCCTCCATTTTTTGTCGAAGAAAGCAACTGAGATGTAAGTGCATGCTAATTATTCTCTAAAACGTAAGTTGCTTGATCCTAAGTTTTTGAGTTGTAGGGGTTTCAATTTGCTCAATATTTTTGATTTCGTCGTTGATTAGGAGAAAAATAGGGTTTATGTTTTCGAGGTAATTTGATATGTATGTTCTCTTTGAGAAATTTGTAATAAATTATTCCACAACTGCATATCTTGTTAATTTGCGAAAAAAATTGGAGAAATGAGGTTAGGAGGAAGATGAAATCAGATTATTATACATCTCTATTATGAAATTTGAATTGTGTGAAGTGTGCTTAATCATTAAACTGCATAGCGTTATATTTTTTGTTGTATATTGATTATCTTTTGTAGAGACATTCAATTTTGAAATGCACAAATGCTACATAATATTGTATTTGATCTCTTTGTAAGTTCACATTGCTGCTTTGTTGATTTTTGGACTTCTATTGGGTTATTGCTTCAAAGTGACCAGAATGATGTAGACAAAATGTTTTAGTACCTAAGCAGTGTACAAAAAACCCGGATCGATGAAGTGAATAAAAAACATAATTTATCACTAATATGATTTTGGTTCCTTCAAGTTTAAGGCAACACAAATAGTGAAACTTCCTCTATGAAGTCCCAATGAATTCCATCTGCGTGACAACACAAGTAACTGATTAAGATCTTTTTTGAGCCACTAAATCTTTAAATCTTCTATGTATATCCAATTGTGGTCAAGCTAAACATTATGGTTCCAATTGTTGTGACAATTGAAACTGATTTCCTGCTATCAACTTTGTTTTTAGACTGTTTTAAATGCCAATTTTTCGAAAATATGTTAAAATATAAGTCATGGCTTCATTGTTTACTTTCCATGGTAGACGGGGTAATACACTTCTAATAATAAACTTTTGACAAATTATGGGAACTAGATAAGTGTTGTTCTGAACTAGAATTGGTCATTTTATAGCTTAGAAATTGTTGTGCTTCTCGCTACTAGTTGACCAAATTTTGAAACTTTTTGTTAAATTGCTGTTTTTACTTTTTAGTTGTCTAGAGTTACATTTTTGCTATTTTTTTTTCCCTTTGACATGAAGGGATTGGAATACTAAAAGATCTTGCGAAATTTGTGCATAACTGAGATGTTCTTTTGAAGAATTACAACTTGTGAAATTGATATCTTGTTTGATTTTTTATGATATGCTTTTAGTGCTACCCAGTTAAGGAATGTAACTTCAATATAGTTGTGTGGTAATTCCCGAGGCCATTCACTTGCTGGAAGATATACCAAGATTTGATATTGTGCCATTGTTGCTGGTAGACGAATTCAAGAACTCAATAAACTGCGTGAAGTGAGTTCATTTCATTTGTTCTCATTTTTACTTGGTCATTTATAATTGTTTGTGGTTCTATGTTGCAACCATAAATTATGACAGCTGTTACATCAAACTTTCTGTTGCACTAAAGATAGACTCGCTAGCCAAATTGAAAACATTGGTAAAAGCTTTAGAGTTAGATAATGTTTGGCTAAGTTTAAAAGGTTTATTTATAAATAAATAAGTTATAAAATAAATATTTTTATCATTGGTCAAAGTTAGAACAAGTTGCTTATTTTGACTATAAGGTAAGAGAAATTTTTAAAAAATTAAAATATACATTTTTAAAGCTTAGCCAATCCTCCTCTTAATATAAGCAAATGACTGGAAAAAAGTGGGAAGAGAAAAATAATTAGGAATGAGCAATGAGCATAATTTGTATTACAGTTCTCCAGCAATTGCAATGAGCATAATTTGTATATTCATCTCCAATCTAGGATAATTATTTTAGCTACCTTTGATAACATGAATTACGTTTGAACGGCGAAAGAAATACATATTTTCAGTGGACTCTATTGCGTATTGTAGTGCCTCGACTTTCAAAGCAATTCCAATTAGACTTGTAGGTCACATATGTTGCTGCAAGCTATATGTGTAACACCCCAAGTCCAGAAACTCTAGACTTAGAAATGTTAGCATTTAATTAGCATTATATAAAAATCATAAATGCGAAAATTGGTTAAAGGTTGTCATTATTATATTTTGAGAATACATATATTTTCAATAATATTAATTAAAAGCAATAATTTGTATAATAAATTTTGTGCCCAAATTCTTTATTGAATGAACATAATAATTTCGAAAAACTTCATAGTTTGACTAATTTAAAATAAGTAAAGAATAGTATTTCAATAATACCACATGACCTAAGGCATCTTATTTCTGAATTAATAACAAAATAAAACTTGGATTTAAACAATACTGAGTCCGTCTCGTCCCAAGCAGTCGTCTCGAATCATCTAGCTCTCATCATCTGAAAAGTGAAAAATATGGGATGAGCTAACACCCCAGTAATTAAACCTCACGCACGTGATGCATGCTTATGATATGCTTTACTTTAAAAATGATTCATATGTGTATCCCATTTTTTCTTTCTTTATTGTTCCTTTAAAACATTTAATATTGTGAGCTCACTTTTGTGTATTGCCCAGCCAATCAGAATGCAGTGGACCATTATTATTTGGACCCCGTTTCATCTACCTGGTAGTACCGCAGAGCGATTATACATTCAACATTCGTCGGGTGCGCTGGTCCCCCACATCCCATTTCCCACTCACACCTTTCATGGCATAGGCGTATATTATTTTATTTATAAAATTTGGGATACATATCATTTTTTAATAAATTATACTTTACAATATAACCATTTAAAACTTTACTTCATGCATGCTTATGTATGCATTATCATAATTATACATGTAAGAATATATCACATGAATATTAATGACATATAAAGCAATTACAAGATGTTATGTTCAGATAATAATATAACACATTTAGACAATTAATATTGCAATCCACAAATGAATACTAGGAGAGTTTACTTACCTGAATATGTAGAAACTTATTTTGAAATATCAAGTGGAGCTGTCTTTGGCCACCCTCGAAATCAACGTGCCAAAAGTCCTAAGTCATTTCTATTGATTAAAATAAAATCTATATATATCATTTATTTTATTGTCATAACAGCCCCGACTATATATTGTCTCATCGTGAGTTACCACTTTAACATTATGAACTAAATGACATAAAATTTATATTAGTGTGTCTTAAAATGGTTGGGCAAATCACCACATCTAAAAGTTAGTCCATATTCGTACCATTTATTTACTATTGCCAACAATTCACAGGAACCAAAACCTATAACTATGTGCCTCCATTATAAATTGTTTCACGTGTCATTAAGGCAGGAATCCAAATTTACATGGGCATGTTTGGCTAATCTAAAAAATTTATTGATAAGAAAGTATTTGAAAAAAAATAACAATGACAAGCATCACGTATATACCAAAGGATTTTTATGATCCACTTCAACCTAAAATATCTATTTATCTGTTATTGTTCTTGAAATTAAGTATTTGTGCCTATTAACAAAGTTGTCTTAAAATAATATGTTACAAAAATCAATTAAAAGGACACTAGTCTCAATATTTGTAACACAAACAAACAAACAAATAAGTAATTATATTTCTCTTATATATAGGTATAATAATAAGATATAGATTGATAAATATATATTAAAAAAATTTATTTATTTAATTATTCATTATTCTTCAAGGGGTCTAAATTATGACAAAATGAGTAAATTAAACAAACGAGTAAATAGAAGTAATAACTTAATATAATTTAACACTTTTTAGAAAATTCAATAAGTGATGTAGTTATCTTTATATGAGTTTAGATCTATATAAAAAAAATATGAAATCATAAACACATATATAACTATATATTAACGTGTGTATATATTTGTATTTGAATGACACTCCTATTCATAAATCCACTAACAATGCACAAATATTTTAAATAATGAAATATAACTTCAACAATAAAATAATATTAAAATTAAGTACTTTTCTGTGACCACAATCCGAGAAATGCTTCCAAAATGAAAATGGATGAATGGTGATTTATTTATAAGGACAAGTGCTCCAAAAATGAGAGTCTTTTGCTTCCAATTTTAGAATACCCATTTAAAAGTCAATCATAAAAATTTTGTGAAAAGAATTGGTTTCATTCACATTTTTGAGGTCCCCCATTTCATGCTTTCCATAGTATATTAATTTAAATATATTTTAATTCATATGAAATAAAATGAATATGGTCAAGAGGCATGTCTGAGTTCATTAATCTATATGATATTGACATAGGCATATAATAATTAAAAGTATTATATACTTTAATTCAAGTTTAAATAAAAATTATAAGTGTCTTGTAATTTAAACTAATAGACACATCGACCGTCTAGGGCGTCCATGGAACATTCCACTGTAAAATCATAATTAGTAAAAAAAATGATACTTTATTAATTAAAGATTAAATATAATATTAGGACAAGTATCGTAATAATCTATAAAAATCATGTAAGTGAACATGCGGTGTTACAATTCCTTACCCCCTAAAAATAAATGTCGTCCTCGAAATTAAAACTTACCAAATAGATGAGGGTATTTCGCGCGCATCTCATCTTCGCGCTCCCATGTTGCCTCTTCCACAACATGGTTCTTTCAAAGAACTTTAACTAACGTTATCGTCTTCTTTCTAAGTTCTTTGTCTACTCTCTCTAAGATCTTTACTGGCATCTCTTCATAAGTAAAATCTTTGTGGAGATCCAACGACTCATAGCTTAGGATGTGAGAGGTGTCTGAGATGTATTTTCTCAGCATAGAAACATGAAATACATTGTGCACCCCTGACAAAAGCAGGCGGTAATGCAATTCGATAAGCCAATTCACCTACTCTTTTCAGAATTTTAAAGGGTCCCACAAAACGAGGACTCAGCTTCCCTTTCATCCCAAATCTCATTACACTCTTCATAGGTGCCACCCTAAAAAAGACCATGTCGCCAACAACAAATTCTAAAGGCTTTCTTCTTTTGTCTGCATAGCTTTTCTGTCTACTTTGAGCAGTCTTCATCCGTTTTTGAATCTTCTCAACAACCTCAGTTGTTTGTTGGACAATCTGTGAGCCCAATAACTTTCTTTCTCCAACCTCATCCCAATGGATAGGTGATCGACATTTTCTTCCATACAATGCCTCATAAGGTGCCCTACCAATGGTAGATTGGAATCTGTTATTGTAGGCAAACTCAACTAATGGAAGATACTCATCCCAAGTGCCTTGGAAGTCTATAATACAAGCTGGCAACATATCTTCAACAATTTGAATTGTTCTTTTCGACTGTCCGTCTGTTTGCGGGTGGAACGCCGTACTAAATCTTAACTGTGTGCCAATGGCCTTGTGTAGGCTCTTCCAAAAAGAAGAAGTGAACTTAGGGTCACGGTCAGATACAATGGATAATGGAACTCCATGCAGTCTGACTATCTCTGCCATATATAGTTCAGCATATCGTTCCATATTATAAGTAGTCTTGACTGGTAAGAAGTGCACTGACTTAGTAAGACGATCTACAATTACCCAAATAGAATTATAGCCCCCTTTGGTCTTTGGCAGGCCAACAACGAAGTCCATACCAACTTTTGTCCATTTTCCTTCTGGTATCATAAGTGGTTACAAGAGGCTCGAAGGTCGTTGATGCTCAACCTTAACTTGTTGACAAGTGAGACAGTGTTGAACATATGCTGCTATATCCCGGCTCATTCCAATCCACCAAAAATGTTCTCTCAAATCTAGAAACATCTTCGTGCTTCCAGGGTGAATCGAGTAAGGAGTATTATGAGCTTCTCTCATGATTTCTCATTTCAATTCTTCATCATCAGGAACCACAAGCCTACTACCATATCGAAGTGCACCATCAGTAGTGATAATAAAATCAATGCACTTTCCATCAGCAACTTCGGTCTGATATTTCAATACCCGAGGGTCTTCGTATTGCAAAGCTTTAATCCTCTCAAGTAGGGTTGGTTTGATGGTCATATTGGCAAAATAGCTTGAATTATCTCGAGGTACAATCTCTAACTCAAACTTTTGAATTTCTACCAACAATGGTTTCTGAATGCCCTGCAATGTAGCTATTGATCTATGAGTCTTTCTACTTAACGCATCTGCCACAATTATTTAAGAGTTGAGCACTTTCCACCAAAACCGACTTACTAACCACTTTTCTATAAGTTGTTAACTCGAATGGTATCACTGCTTGCTTTATATGAGACCTAAGTCCCTCCTCAAAGCGCATTGTTCTTCTTTCTTCTATTGCTACCAAGTCTGGGGCAAACTTTTCCAGACGAGCAAATTCAGCCTCATATTCAGTAACTGTTCGGCTCCCTTGCTCTAACGTAATGAACTCTCTCTCCTTATGATGGCGTATGCTTTTTGAAAAATACTTATTGTTGAAGGCCTCCTTGAACATCTTCCAAGTGAATGGTCTAGTATCATTCTCATGTTGGCGCTGAACCATCAACCACCAATTGTAAGCATCTCCTTGAAGCATGTAAGCAACAAATGTAACTTTCTCTTGTTCTGTGCAGCTCATAACCGAAAATGCCTTTTGAATTCGGTTAACCATTTTTCAGCTTCTAGATGGTAAGTGGTGGCAGCAAATGATGGTGGAGATAACTTCTTAAATTCTGATATCTTTCCTTGTTCGTGGGTTTGGTCATTCCTCACGGGTCGATTATTTTGCCCAAGTAAAGCTAATGCTTGCATAAAAGCCTCCATCGTCATTGGGGTCCCTGTGTTATTGCCTGACCCTCTGAACGAGCTTCAGATATTTCTTCGTGAGCTTGAGAACGAGTAGTGGGGGCCATACTAGAATACAAATACTTATTTATTTATTTATTTATTTATTTATTTATTATTATTATTAATGAAATTTCATTAATACTATATTGCAACTACAACATTTATGCATCAAATAACTGTTTGCAATTTAAGAGATAAAATTCAACCTTACCAGATGATTGCGAGAGGACTCATTGGCGGCGTAACTCAGTACTACACTCTTTTTTTTTTTAAAGTCTACCGAATCGATTTTAAAACTCTTAGCTCTTATACCAATACTGTAACACTCCAAGTCCAGAAAACTCTAGACTTAGAAATGTTAGCATTTAATTAGCATTAAATAAAAAACATAAATGCTGAAATTGGTTAAAAGTTGTCATTATTATATTTTGAGAATACATATATTTTCAATAATATTAATTAAAAGCAATAATTTGCATAATAAATTTTATGCCCAAATTCTTTATTGAATGAACATAATAATTTTGGAAAACTTCATAGTTTGACTAATTTAAAATAAGTAAAAGAATAATATTCCAATAATACCACATGACCTAAGGCATCTTATTTCTGAATTGATAACAAAATAAAACTTGGATTTAAACAATACTGAATCCGTCTCGCCCCAAACAGTCGTCTCGAATCATCTAGCTCTCATCATCTGAAAAGTGAAAAATAGGATGAGCTAACGCCCAGTAAATAAACCTCATGCACGTGATGCATGCTTATGATATGCTTTACTTTAAAAATGATTCATCAAAATGTGTATCCCTTTTTTTCTTTCTTTATTGTTCCTTTAAAACATTTAATATTGTGAGCTTACTTTTGTGTATTGCCTAGCCAATCAGAATGCAGTGGGCCATTATTATTTGGAACCCGTTCCATCTACCGGTAGTACCGCAGAGCGGTTATACATTCAACATTCAACATTATCATTCGTCGGGTGCGCCGGTCCCCCACGCCCCATTTCCCACTCACACCTTTCATGACATAGGCGTACAATATTTCATTTATAAAATTTGGGATACATATCATTTTTGAATAAATTATACTTTACAATATTACCATTTAAAACTTTACTTCATGCATGCTTATGTATGCATTATCATAATTATACATGCAAGAATATATCACATGAATATTAATGACATATAAAACAATTACAAGATGCTATATATGTTCATATAATAATATAACACATTTAGACAATTAATATTGCAATCCGCAAATGAATACTAGGAGAGTTTACTTGCCTGAATATGTAGAAACTTATTTTGGAATATCAAGTGGAGCTGTCCTTGGCCACCCAGGAAATCAACGTGCCAAAAGTCCTAAGTCATTTCTATTGATTAAAATAAAATCTATATATATTATTTGATTTATTGTCATAACAACCTCGACTATATATTGTCTCATCGTGAGTTACCACTTTAACATTATGAACTAAAGGAAATAAAACTTATATTAGTGTATCTTAAAATGATTGGGCAAATCACATTAATCTAAGAGCTAGGGGACATATTCGTACCATTTATTTACTATTGCCAACAATTAACAGGAACCAAAACCTATAACTATGTGCCTCCATTATAAATTGTTTCAAGTGACATTAAGGGCTTGTTCGGTAGAGATTTTTTGGGGAAAAAATAGATTTTTTTGGTTACTTTTTAACTTTTTAAAGGTTTTGGTAGTGTAAAAAGGGTTGAAAAGTCAAAAATTATAAGCAAAAAAATAGGTTTTTTTTGGATAAAATGGCTATCGAACAAGACCTAAGGCAGGAATCTAAATTTACATAGGCATGTTTGGCTAATCTAAAAAATTTATTGATAAGAAAGTATTTGAAAAAAAATAACAATGACAAGCATCACGTATATACCAAAGGATTTTTATGATCCAATTTAAACTTAAATTTTTTTGTTTATTTGCTGTTGTTCTTGAAATTAAGTATTTGTGCCTATTAACAAAGTTGTCTTAAAATAATATGTTACAAAAATCAATTAAAAGGACACTAATCTCAATATTTGTAACACAAACAAACAAACAAGTAATTATATTTCTCTTATATATAGGTATAATAATAAGATATAGATTGATAAAAATATAAAAAAAAATTTATTTATTTAATTATTCATTATTCTTCAAGGGGTCTAAATTATGACAAAATGAGTAAATTAAACAAACAAGTAAATAGAAGTAATAACTTAATATAATTTAACACTTTTTAGAAAATTCAATAAGTGATGTAGTTATCTTTATATAAGTTTAGATCTATAAAAAAAATATGAAATCATAAACACATATATACCTATATATTAACGTGTGTATATATTTGTATTTGAATGATACTCCTATTCCATAAATCCACTAACAATGCACAAAGATTTTAAATAATGAAATATAAATTCAACAATAAAATAATATTAAAATTGAGTACCTTTCTGTGACCACAATCCGAGAAATGCTTCCAAAATGAAAATGGATGAATGGTGATTTTTTTATAAGGACAAGTGCTCCAAAAATGAGAGTCTTTTACTTCCAATTTTAGAATACCCATTTAAAAGTCAATCATGCAAATTTTGTGAAAAGAATTGGTTTCATTCACGTTTTTTAGGCTTTTCCCTAGTATATTAATGTAAATATATTTAAATTCATATGAAATAAAATGAATATGTTTAAGAGGCATGTCTAAGTTCATTATTCTATATGATATTGACATAGACATATAATAATTAAAAATATTATATACTTTAATTCAAGTTTAAATAAAAATTATAAGTGTCTTGTAATTTAAATTAATAGGCACGTCGACCGTCTAGGGCGTCCATGGAACATTCCACTGCAAAACCATGGTTAGTCACAAAAATGATACTTTATTAATTAAAGATTGAATATAATATTAGGGCAAGTATCGTCATAATCTATAAAAATCATGTAAGTGAACATGCGGCGTTACAATATGTTAAGCAATTATTTAGCCAACCATGATTTCTAAATTATTTCACGTTCCCTTTTTGTTTGAAGTCTATAACAAGAGCTTATGCGATGGTCGATGCTGGTGGTTGTCACTACTTATCAACGGATCATAACAGATATCTTCATGTACTTGCTAGATTGTGTACATATTAAGGATCTTACTTAAACGCTTGCCATTTGTATATTTCTAATCACTCTTCAACCATCCTTATCATCATCTCCCAAATGTTTCAATTGCTAAATTTTGGTTGTTGGACTCTGTGCCACAACATTTTTATAGTTTAAATTTGTTATTGATTCCAAGTTTTGTTTTTAATAATGTTCAACACGAGCATTGTGATTCCAAATATGATATGTGATTACAATTTCTATATATAAATACTACTATGTTCCTAAGTATTGATACATTCGTACATCGCATGTGCCCACGCTAGTTGTATATCAAACATTAGAAAGTAATAAAATAAATAGAGTAGATCAAATTCATTGGGCTTCCTCTAGTGACATTGCGGTAGCATTAAAACCAATTTTCTCAAGAACCCATCCCATTATCAACATATATAGGTCATATTATTAGGCATTGTAATAGTTTTGGGCTGCCCTCTTTTATAGACTCCATGAAATAATTAATAAATATAATTCTTTCTTCATCGGGAATTCAGGTTCGAAACGGTCAGATTGACACAAACTACAAGTAACAATTTTAAAAGTATTTTTAGAATGGTGTTTGACCAAAATCGTTAATAACAATTTTTTCTTTGATTCAATTTTTTCTTTGATTACCAATTTATTCACAAATTTTATAAGTATTTTTATCAACAAGTCGAACTTTCAAATACATACAACGAAAGACGAAAATATAGTTTTAGCACTATTTAAGTTCGTGTTGGACTAAGTTTAAATTATAATTTAAGTTAGTCAAATTTGTCAAACATACTTTCTATTCACATATTTTTTAGGACCACAACTTACTGTCTACTTATTATTCATACATTGATTCACAATTTAAATTTATATGCAGGGACGGATTTAGGGCTGGGCCTCACTGGGCCCAGGCCCAGCCCTATTCTCCACCCAATGTAAAACTTAGTTAAAAAAAAAAAAAAAAATTTCTTTGGCCCAGTGCTATTATATCAAAGGCCCAGCCACCATGACCCAAGTTGAAGACCAAATGACCAATTAACTAGTCCACATTCCACAAGCCCATTTTCAAATAGCATTTGTTCACCGGACAGTGAGTACATTCAGCCCATTTTCCAATTTCCATTCTTGACATTCACGATCACTGCTGCGAGCTGTCTGCTGAATCCATCATACCCGCAGTCCCGCACCGACGCCTGCTGCCTGCACCACCGCATCAGCCACCAACAGGGGCGGATTTTCAAATCGCGACTGCCGATTGACGAGCCCTAATTTCCCAATTGTAGTAGGCCTTGTCGAATCTCAAATCGCGACTGTGACGCTGTTTGAAAGATTATGACTTGTTTGAAAATATTATATTCTCATTCTCATTAAAATAGGGTAAAAAAAAAAATTTCGGGGGCAGCGAACCCCCATATAATTTCCCCTCCTCCGACCCACCCCTATGCCATATCCTGGCTCCGCCCCTGTTTATATGTACATAAAAAATAATTTCAATACTACCAAATATGATATAAATCAATTTTAACTGACACTTCCAAAATAATTTAAGCATTACCAAACATGTTATAAATCAACTTCAACTGGCACTAGACAGCTTCTTGGGCTGCCATACTTGTGGAAACCCTAAAATAAAACCTATATATATATATACACACAAAATCATATTCTGATTCATTCTAAGCAATACTATTATTAAAATGCAAGTTGTGGAGACAAAGGTCACAAGAATAGATGCACATTGTTGTGTGTGCATATTGCTCAATTCAAGATTAGAATATATACAAATTAGACAGCAAAGCAGACGCATGCATTGGACACAAGCACTAAGAATAAATCCTTGGAGGGTTAGACCATTTTAATAGTTTATAGGGTAAATAGCACTAGGTGTCCCTAACCTTTGGACCTTATAACGATGGGGTCTCTAACCTTCTATTTTGAACTCCCAGGTTCTTAACCTATGAAACGTTAGCACCTGAAGTCCTTTTTTGACCAAAACTGTTACCGTTAAATAGTCAAAATTTTGTTGAATAGACCAAATTACCCTTAAATTAAATGATAAAAAAAGAAAAGAAAAAGAATAATAAAATAAAAATTGCAACTATACCCCAATCAACAAAATAAAAAATTACAACTAAACCCCCAAGTCTTCTCCAAAATACCGCCACCAACTGGAAATATTTTTGAGCAACCGCCGCCAACCACCTTCCACCATCAGAAGAATCCATCTCAATCTTCAATGGATCAGTTAATAGACGTGAAAGAATTGTCATCTCCGCCACCATCACAAGCAGTAGCATCAACTAATTGTATACGTCGCTGCTGCTGCGGCGGCGACGGCGACGACTGTGGCAGAGGCGTTAATTTAGAGCACCGCCGGATCCATAATGACATAGTAATGGAAGTGCTTCACCGTCTTCCGGCCAAGTCCTTGACGCGATTCAAGTGCGTGTCCAAGCTTTGGAACTCTATTATTTCTGATTCTGGTTTTATGAAGGCCCACCACTCAAATTCAAACGGTCTTCTCATCACTTTTACAGACATAGATGCTACATCGCAACCTGGGCAGCCGGTCGAGCGCTTTCTTCGTGTGTTCTCTGATAGAACCCTACATCACCAGGCAAGTGTTTCACTCACTGAGTACAGTATTACACAGACCATTAATGGCCTTGTTTGTTTGTATGTTAATACGGATAATCTCATTTTCTTGTGTAATATTTTCACCCATGATATTTTGAGAAGGAGAAGATGGGTGCTGATGTTTGATAAAAGGGAAGACGGTGGCTGGGTTTTTCGGATCTAGTGCTGGTTTTTTCGGATCTGGTGCTGATCTTTGAGAAGGGGAAGACAATGAGTGATTTTTGATCTGGCTGGTTTTGTTGAATGAGAGGTGGGTGGTGTTTGATCTGGTGTTGGTTTTTTCCGGCGAGTGGTGGGTGGTGGCCGATAGCGATTTTGGAGAAGATGAAATTTTTGGATAGGAGGTTGATTGCAATTTGTTTGTAGTTGGTTGGGGGCTTGGTTGGGAGAAGAAGAAAGTGAATGAGGAGTTTGTTGTAATTTTTGTTTTTTATGTTTTTTTCTGTTATTTTTGTTTTAATTTATAAAAGGTAAATTGGTCATTTTAAGTAAATTTTGACCATTTAACTGTCAAACTAACGATTTTGGTCAAAAAAGGACTTCAGGTGCTAACGTTTCATAGGTTAAGGACCCGAGAGTTCAAAATAGAAGGTTAGGGACCCCATCGTTACAAGGTCCAAAGGTTAGGGACCCCTAGTGATATTTACCCTAGTTTATATCTAGGATTGTGATAATGAATATTATTATTAATTAAAAAATTTAAAAGTTTGTTTATTGTGTTATCAAGTTCCATTTAGTAGTACTTATTTTGGTTGTTAATTTGAGGATGCAAGTTATTGGAGTATATTAGATAAGAAAGTAATTATTTAATTATTTATTGTACTGTTGAATTATGTTTACTGTTAAGCAACGAATGTGTAAATAGCATGTCCAATTGCAAGAAGCAAGTGTTCTAGACTACATAAGGGCACATGTATAGACCAAACTTTTTTACTACATATTTTGAAGAAATACACATGCATCACTAGTTTAAATAGACATAGATAAGTGCTTATCATAGTATTACACGAATATAATTACTAGTATGAGCACGTGCGTTGCACGTGATGTATCGATAATTAATAACATAATAGTATTTATTACATTTTCTTTTTACGAATTGGTTTCATATTAGTAATCTTAGTGAAAAAAAATTAAATATTAATAAATCAAGCTATTGAAACTTAAATAACATGTTTATAACTTAAAACATAGTTTATTAAAATTTATTACAGTAGATGACTTAAACATATGATAAAATTGAATTCAATTCACTTCATAAAAAGTTACTATTCTTAAGTACTATTTTCCTGAATTTGCATTCCCCATTGAAGCTTGAGTTCATTCTTTTATAATATTTTAATCACATATAGACAGCTGAATGCCATTGTATTAAGAAATTTCACATTTACTCTAGAATAAGACTATGTGCATAAGTATTTACAACAACATCTGCACATTAATTTCAATTTTTTTGAAATAACTTAAATAAAAAATAAAGAGATGGTTGAATTGAGCTTACATTATCAAATATTTGGATTTTCAAGAACGGCAAATTAGACTTCTTTGATAAATGTAACAATACGATCATCACAATGTTTAATTAGTGGCAGAATAAAATTTTTATAAAACTCTTCTTTCTTACTTTAGATGAAGTTATGGAGATAATCAATAAGTTAATTAATCAAGTCGTTTCAGGATCGAATTAAAACTCTTAAAACAACATAATTTCTAAAAGTAAATAAATCAATTTGCAATTGTTAATTTAGCATGCTAGTGAAGTTGTATGTATTTGATGCAAGTCAGAGATTGTGGCAAAATTGTGCTACAGAAGTGTAAAAAAATAAACAAGTCAATAAACGTATTAATCACAATTAAAATTGTTCCACAACCACCCGTGTATAAAAAGTAGCATCTTAAATACAATTTTCTAAGGCATTAATTATTAGAGTTTGCATTGCTATCGTGCAAACAATTCATTTTCATAAATAATACCCTAAAGTTGTATTAATATTCAAAAAGAAAATGACATTAAGTTGAGACATTATTAAAATGTTGGATTTCAAAACCCTATATATAAACAATCAATTTTGATTCCAAGCTCATATAATTCAATAAATAATAATATTATTAAATTACAACTAAACAAACCAAATTCCAAATTAAATAATGTCTTAATTGATAGTACATTTTCAATGACAAGCAATCAAAAGAAAATTTCAATTTAAACAATACCTCAAAGTGACAGTATTATCAAATTACAACAAGACAACTAAAATTTATAAATTTAAAATTATTGAATAAAACTATAAAGTGTCTTCAATCAATACAAATCTCAAACTTTACAAAAAAGAAACTAATAAAACAAAATTTGAAATGTTTTTCAAAATAATCAAATTGCAAATTTAACAGTCTAATAGACTATAAAAGTACAATTCTTCCAAAATTCAAACTTTTGAATAAAATATGAAGTAACAACTCATATATCTTTCAATTTGAGTAAAAAAAAAGTAATTGCAAGTAAAAAACACGACAAAAATCTAAAACAAACAAGACAATAAAAGCAAAGAACATTAAAAAGTTAAAACTTTATGAAATAATTAAAAAATATTGCAAATTTAATAATCTAATAAAGAGTAAAACTAAAATTCTTCTAAAATTCAAAATTCAAACCAACTAAAAACCAAAATCAGAACTCACATGTCATCATATTTAACCAAAAAGTTGTTCAAAGCATTTCATAACAACTTTGAATTTGTTAATTATTTTCCTTCATCTTATTGTCGTTTCATTATAAGATTCGAAAACCTCTTACGTTTTGTTTTCTTTGAAACTGGATTTTACGAAAAATGAATCCAAATTAATGACACATTTTCTAATTCTAATGTGATGCATCATTCATCAGAACTATTTGGTTAGACAATACCTTAAAAATTTGAAATAATCATAATTTAGTTTATTCAAAATTGATATAAAAGTAGTCAAAATTATGCTAAATATACTTTTTGCTATTTGTGGCCAGCAGTTGCAACATGATGCAGCAATTAACTGGTGTAAGCTTGTATAATCAAAATGAATTCGAATTCGAATTCAAATTCAAAGAAAAAATAAATAGATACGTATACATGAGTTTAAAAATACCAGAGTTTCATTGTGTGAAAAAAGTCAATAAAACCAAATATTTTTCTTATATTACTATAGTAATCTAGGTCTACTAATCCCCGTTCTACCTTATTGCATTACTCACAAGATATTTTCTTTTGGTCTATGCAGAACAAGTCATAATTATTTTATAATTTACATTCGAAATTGACACACTTTTTGATCAGGTCCTACAACTTGTACCCTGCGTAACTATGCATATAAGGTTCCTCTAGGATTTCATTTTACATAAATTGGTTTGAATTTCAAAATGTATATTAAATTCTATTCATTAACGTTATTTTAGAGAATATTACACGTGCAAATTTATGAACCACTCCATAGTTTTTCGTGTAAAGAGTGTAAATTACACTTCATATGCTATATTTTCAAGAACTACATATGTATTTCACATTCCATTAAGTCTCCATAAAAATAATAAAAATCATTAAAATACTGAATTTATAGAATGTAATTACATTTCAAATAAACATAATTTTTAAAATTACAATTTACATACCATTATTTGAGAAACGTGACAAATATCATATTAATTAAGATGAATTTATCTTTGGATTCTTATAATTAATTTGCAAATTTTTTAAACAAAAAATATCCACTTTTAATATAGATAGAAAACAACTTTGGTTGAACATTTTGAATAGTAAACCAAATATTCACATTTTTAATTTTGCAAATTTTTAAATACAAAATATCCATTTTTAATATATGTAAGGAACAATTTTGGTTGACCATTTTAAATAGTAAACCAAATATCTACACTTTTAATATAGAAAGGAAGAAGCGATAAGATATTGAACTATTGCCAATTTTTATTTCAAGCGCGTCTCGTAAAATTCATTTCAACCCTATTTGGGTCAATTAAAACACATTAAGGGCCAATCTCTTTAGGTCACTAGTAAAATTTACACTAAACAGGTTTTCGTTGTATTGATATTATTTATTTTTGGTTTGGCCGACATGGTTCATAGCCCCCCTCCCCCCCAACAACACACAAATTTCAACAAAATTTGAATGAAATGAATAAGTCAAAAACAATAAAGGAATGATGGTTCAGTTTTTTGGTGAATACGTAATAAAGGTCTCTATTGCAGGCCATCTCTGCCTAAAAAGATGAGATGAAACTCAGTATATTCCACTCAAAAGCAATACATCACATTAAGGTCTATTATTTAAAATATCAACATTAGTGAGTGTTAGGGCATCGAAACTATGCTTAACATTCACGTTACAAGTAAAAAATCTGAAATATTCGATCGAAACCTCAATTATTCTTTTGTTTTAAATAGACTATTATTTATTCCTTAACTACAAAGAATATCATTAGAAGAATATCTACGAGATTATTAAAGAAAATATCTTATACCATTTTAAATAGGAGCGGAGTCATAAATTTTTAGAAAGAGTTATTATTTAAAAAAAAAATAGTACTTCAAAATCGCAAAAAAAATAATTTATATTTAAAAATTTGATTTTTTTGAGAACGGGATCAGACTACAGTCAGGTTTCGTCTCGCATCTCTGCCCCTGATTTCATGTAAGAGAAGTCAAATATAAAAGAAGATAATGAAATCGCACAATTAAAATCGAACTCTTACAAATAATTAAAAATATCAAAAATCCCAACTTAGTAGAAATATATTATAAGAAAACAAGTTGGAATATTTGGTCGAAAACTCGAATATAGAATGAAAGAATATCGACCAAGATATTAAAGATGAGTAAAGAGTTGGACAGTTTTTTTAATGGAATCAAACTATTACAGAAATAACCAAAAATAGCATGAATCGCTCAAACTGTTTAGAACCCTAATTGATCGTGCAACGCGGTTTTACCCCTCTGATTTTTATCATTTTCTTTCGGGTTCATAACCAAGAAGCGTCTTTTAGTGCGCTTTATAGCGGAACGCTTTTTATGACTGGGCGGGAGAGGAAAATTGCTTTTTGTTCTATATCGCACAAATTATACGTTTTTCAGACAGAAATTGGAATCTCCGATCTCTCTGTGGTGTCACTCGATCTCTCTCTGCATTTTCACCGATGTAAATTTCTACTCATTATATTCAATTTTAAAGAGAAAACACTAACTGTTTTTTACTCAATTATCGCCTTTCATAATATACATATATGGTATGCTTGTGTGTTTTCTCAGATTTGTTAATTGAACATGGTATTTCAAGATTCTTTTGCCAAATTTTGGTGGCGTGATTTTAACTTTTCATTTCTCGCCTGTGTGAATTTCTAACTATTTGGATTTGTGTAAGATAAGATTTTTTGGGATTTTGCAGGTTTTTTTAGATAAGCGAATTTTACAAGAGTTAAATTTAGACTAGGCAAAGGTGCAAAGAAGAAAACTACAAACGAAGTAGTTATAATGGGATATATAGGGGCACATGGTGTAGCTGCGCTTCATAGGTACAAGTACAGTGGAGTGGATCACTCATACGTAGCCAAATATGTGTTGCAGCCCTTTTGGGCTCGCTGTGTTAATTTCTTCCCGCTATGGATGCCGTAAGTCCCTTTTTTCTATTGTTTTATGTTTCATTCCTCATGTCCAGTTTTTTCATGAGTATGTTTTATTCCTTGCTTAAGAAATTGCATGTCTAAATGTGATTGTTTTGATTGTTTTTATGTTAAATTGCTCAGTTGATTTTCGAAAAAAATGAGCTTAAGTTTTTGTTTAAGATGCCGGAGAATTTTATTCCTTAATTTGATTAGTGTAAGTGGAACAATGTGGTAAAAGCCAAAAGATTTATATGCACAAATTATGTTGTTAGAAATTTCTTGAGGTAAAATTTTGAAATTTTCCATACCTTTTGTAAGGTAATTTTGAGATTGAAAAATCTTAGTCAGTTTTATCTGTAGGAATAGTTTGCTGATGTATTCAAGAAAAACATTTTTGAATATCAAACAGGGAAGCAATTGTTTTGGTGTGATCAGAACATTAAATTTTTGAAAGTAGTCATAAATTTTTTAGGAGGGCCAACCCCTCTTGTTAATGTGCTTCAGATCTCTGTATTGTGAAGTCTTCTGTTCTCAAACTTGTCTTAAGCTACAAGGTATATAAATATTTGTTCGCAATCATATGAATTAATGAAGTTATCTTCTCCAATTAATGGCGTAGTGCTTTTCCCTTTTCTGTTATTTCATGTATAATTTTACAAGATCCGACTTTGTAGTTTGTATAGAATGGAAGGAACTAGTTTTATTGTCACTGGGTTTTTCTGGATTCACTCTGGTACATGAGGGCTTAATATTTCTTTATGCATTATTTTGTTTTCAAAGACAAATTCCAAGTCTGCTGGATTTAATATAGTCTAGTAGCATTGGGAAGCATCTCAGCACCTCCTTTTCTGAAAATGGGTAGTCATAATTTTCTACAACAAACAGACTCTTAAATGCTGTGCAATCCAAATTATTTCCACGAGCCTCTGTATAAGATATTGTGTAATAAGTGTTCCTATCTTCCTTTGTATGTCACTAATTGTTTTTCTCCTTTTTGTGCATGTACCGGACGATTTCAGACCTAACATGGTACATGTTCTAGCAAACTATCTCATCTTATTTGAGTATCAACTATAGCTCATATATTATTATCTGCTTGTTGCTTATAAGTTCGTATCATTTTCATGTACCAGATTACACTCACAGGATTCATGTTTTTGGTTACATCCGCATTGCTTGGCTATGTGAGTAATCCCCCTCTCTTTTCTCTCTCTCTGTGAATGAAGTGGTCTTTTGCCAATTAATAAACTTATCTTATCTGAATTGACAGAATTTTCATTGTTGAGGTTCAATTCCCTAACTATCATTCACTCTTTTCCTGTTTGGTTTTTCTTATAATTGAATATGGATACCAAGCGGCGTTTCCTTTAAAATTAATTTACATGGATAGATTTGTGCTTTCCTTTTTCTCATATAACTTCTTGTAGTTTTTGTATTTTATGGTTTCAATTCGTAACTTCTGGAATGTAACATAAAATATACGTAGGTTGCTGCGGTCTTTGCTTTACCATCAAATCTTGAAAGTTTCAATCTGTTAGAATTTTCTGCTCTCTCCTATCTTGTTTTAGTGTTCCCTCCTTTTTCTTCCAAACTGACCTTGAACTGTTTCATGATATGTTGCTTAATTGTCAATAAAACCAGTGTTTGATTCTTTATTATAATGTAGAGATAATCTTCATAAAGTGCATCTTGATGAAACTGTTGTATTTCCTTTTGCATTTGTTTTAATGTTTTGATAATTGATGGTGACTGGGGTCTTCTTGACTCATAAATACTCTGCATTTACGTATGGCAGTGTGCTAGTTAAAACTTTGTCTATAGAAGTAGTTTGAGAAAAGGAGAAAGATTGATAATGTGGAGAGTTATTTAGAGAACGAGTCTGTATTTTATTATCACAATTGTCATAACCTCATATTTAGTTGGGCACCGACTAAGGGAGGACAGGTTCAATCAATGACCTATATGAATCCCTTGGAAGAGATCATCTAAATTTTGTGATGGGGAGGGGTACATACCGTCACATACATATGCCTTGCCTCCTTTCGCCCTTTCAACAGTTAAGTTGGCGTTCATGAATCATGATTTTGGTTGATGTCTGTTATTTAGATGACACATCATCTTGAAAATTTGTGTGTTAATGTAGTGAAAGCTCTATAGTTAAATATTAGTTTTGGCGTTGGAACTTTTCTTTTGACTGTTGGTTATTCTTTTCTCATTATAGAAGCTTCTTTTGCAGATATATTCACCTCAATTGGATTCACCTCCTCCAAGATGGGTTAATTTTGCACACGGATTACTTCTCTTCTTATATCAAGTATGTTGAGGTCTCTATAAGCACTGTTTCAATTTTTATTTGGTGAAACTTCTGTGATTTTAGGACATTTATACCTGTAAGTAAATTACACAAATTCGGTAAGGAGAGGATAATTCTATTTGCAATACAGTGTATTGGTTATGATAGTAACTTATGTGCAATTTGATATCCCGTTTACATGTGGTATGACTGTTGAATTTGCAATCAGGTGCCTCAAATTGTGATTCAGATTTTGTTTATAATCTGCTGTGACTTTACATGCACGGGAGACAATTTTCTAGATTTTGTGATATCCATACAGACCGTACCCTAAGCATGACTTATTTACTTAGCCTGTAAAATCGTGAATATACTCTTTGCATTTCTAAATTCTTGGACTTGTTAGATATGATTTTGACTGAGAGCTTCTTCCTATCTTCATTATTTCTTTTAAATACATGCTAGACTTTTGATGCTGTTGATGGAAAGCAAGCAAGAAGAACCAATTCCTCTAGTCCATTGGGGGAACTTTTTGATCACGGTGATATTCCTTTTGTTTTTTCATTTTTATCTTGTTTTTCATCATTGCATTCTTCTTGGTTTATATGTTACACGATTGCTATACTCTTAACAAATATCTCTGCCTCTGCAACATTGCAGGATGTGATGCTCTTGCATGTGCGGTATGTTTCAAATTTTTTAGTGATTTTCTAGATGTTACAGGATGAGAATAGTACTAAGTTTCATTGTGAATGTTTTAGTTTGAGGCCTTGGCCTTTGGGAGCACCGCATTGTGTGGACGGTATACATTCTGGTTCTGGGTTATATCAGCTATTCCTTTTTACTGCGCCACATGGGAACAGTAAGTGGACAACAAACACTGGATTGCATGAATTTGTTTTCACTGCTAGCAAGTATAGAACCTTTGCTTTCTCCTCCCCTTTTCCTCTTTTAGTGGGAAGCAATAGTTAGTAATCTTTCTACATGTCCTCAAGTAAATCTGGTTCACGATGGGTCCTAAAGACATGGGAGTAATATTTTAGTTGTTCGATAAGATAAATTGCAGCAAAAAAAAGGTTATCATTTCTTATTGCCATAAGATAAACCTTACAAAATGCATTTTGGAGTCTCAATTCAGTTGCTTAATTCTTTATTTATTTTTATATTTTTGATGATTATTATGATGTTTTTCAGCATTCATTTTTCTGGATTATGTATTGTTTTTTATGGAAATTTTCATGTTGTAAATAATTTTCTTTTCATCGTTGACCTACTCCCAGATTTCTTTACGTTATTACGCCTTTATTGATTTGTATGATATTGCCTAATTTGTGCAGCTATTTCACCAACACCCTCATTCTTCCAGCGGTAAATGGCCCTACCGAAGGCCTTATGTTGATATATCTGGTTCATTTCTTCACAGCTATTGTTGGTAATGCTTTGGTCACTTCACTTCTCTAAGCACTTTGTTTTATCGTGCTTGTGTTTATTTACATGCAACCATACATAATGAGTTTGAGTTTCTATGCTTCTTTTTAGGTTCTGAATGGTGGGCCCAACATTTTGGAAAATGTCTCCCATTCTTGAGTTGGATTCCAATTATAAATGGTGAGTCTCACACAATAAAGAGATGGAAAAAGAACAGGAGACAATTCAATGGCTGATAATAATCAAAGCAAGTTCATAGCTCAAAATATGCATGTTTTCATCTTAATTATTGTGTTCTTTATGTTGTGGTTTGCCCAATGACGATGGTTATAAATTGTATTGTTTAGCATTAGATTTTAAAGTCAGGCTCACTGTTCCTGGTTTGGTCTTTTAGTTTATTCATCAATGTTCCTGGTTTATTTTTATATGATATTTTGAATCTACTTGGCATCTCTTTCCTTTTTTTTTTATCTGCAGAAGTCCCGATGTATAAAGCCGCGTTATTTCTGATGATAGTCTTTGCTGTTATACCAACAGTCTCTTTTAAGTGAGTATTTTCTCTATTTAAAAGGGAAAATAGCTATTTTATCTGTCAGTTGGCAAGAAGTTGCCTATATGCATTGGAAAATCATTATGCTTTCTATTTTACAATCCTCAGGTGTTCTATGCTTCATGGAAGGTTTAAGTTTATTTTACATCTTCTGTTACCCCATTTATGCAATTAGATTTATGTTAGAAATTCATAAAAGGAATGTTTTATAAAAGAAGTAAATAAACAAAAAGAATATGTCAGCAATTGATTTCAGTCAATGTTTTTTATTGCTTAGCCATGCCGTTTTAAATTCAAAGGCAGATGTGCGTAGAAAAGAACTTTTGATAATTTAAAACTCTGCTAATTTTCATTGTAAGCATTTAACTTAATCATCTTAGAACACTGTCTGTGCTCTAGTTCACTTGCTGCTTCTACATTATTTTTGTGAATAGCAAGCTTGAGTACACTTTTAATTTACTATGGTTCTTTTCAGTGTGTACAATGTTCATAAGGTTGTTCAAGCAAGAAAAGGAAATTTGCTGCTAGCTCTGGCAATGGTATATCTATTGGACACATGGATAATATCTTTTATTATTTCTTTTCTAGTTTCTGAATTAATAAGTTGTTTTCATTTTTTGACAGCTCTATCCATTCGTTGTGCTTTTGGGTGGAGTCCTTATATGGTATGTCTCTTTCTTTCTGATCTGCCATCATCTCCTCTGCTTCTACTAGATGTTAATATGTTCTATTATTGAGCATAACTTTTCAGGGATTATTTATCTCCTACTGATCTAATGGGCACCTATCCGCATCTGGTCGTAGTGGGAACCGGGCTAGCATTTGGATTTCTCGTGGTAAGATATGTGTAGTTGATTGTTGGAGCCTTGTGATTATCTCGTTCTTGTTTATAAAATTCTTGTGCAAGAAATACATATTTGAACTGTCATATATACTAGTTTGTGGTTCTGTAAATTTTGTTATAGGGCCTAAGAGACTATTCTTCGTTGTCAAAATTCGGAAACAAACTTTTGTATGCAGTGAATGTAAGACACTTGAAATGCTGTGGTTTATGTATATTTCGTCATCATGGTTCATGTTTCACGCTCGTATTATTGTTTAGGTCTTTAAGTTGGTTTGTGAATTCCTACTTAGCACTGTGCCTGTAGCCTTATGGATAAAGAACTGATCTCATGTTGTTGCTAAGAAAACATTTGTTTCGCAGGGAAGGATGATTCTTGCTCACCTGTGTGATGAACCCAAGGGATTGAAAACTAATATGTGCATGGTACGGGCATCTTCTGATGCATATTGTGAAATAGTAAATTATTTGATCATGTAATTATATTGTTGGCTCCATTTAAAGAGGATGTATAAAATTGTGAATGGTTTTGGTACACTTCCAATTCATTGTTTCTGCACAATGGTGTGCATGGCTCCATTTTCCAATTTAATTGTTAGAGTTAAGATTGCCATAAATTTGAGAAGTGGCTATGTGTAACGTATATTTATATATCGTACCGAAGCCACCTGTATACTGGATCCTGTCTGATTTAAAGTTATCTTTTGCAGTCTTTGTTTTATCTCCCTTTCGCCATTGCAAATGCACTCACTGCCAGACTAAATGACGGGTGTGGTGGTCTTTCTCAGCTTATAGATTTCTTAACTGTTCGCATTTTCAACTAGTGATGGGATGATATGGAATATTTTATTTGATTTCTTATCACTCATGAAATCTTGTTTTTGTGGCAGAGTTCCTTTAGTTGATGAGTTTTGGGTTCTTCTTGGGTACTGTGTATACACAGGTATGGCATTTCTACATTAATGAGTTAATGTACATTCAAGCATGCAGATATACAATGGGACCTCTTAAGTTGCTTCTTTGATTTAGCCTCACTCTTAAACAAAAAGGAAGAGTATCCCGAAGACATTTGTTTTAATTGCTAGTTCACATATTCAATTTCAGTTTTTAATAGAAACCTCTGGTTACTTGTACCTTATTCTGTCCCTAATTGTTCTAGTGTGTTGTGCTGCTTGTTCTTGGAGTTTATTTGGTATTTAATGCTCGTATAATCTGGCTTCTTATCCAAGACTTCTTTCATTCTTGGTACATCTTTTCCATTTACTGTTACATTAATCTTCTGCATTATGTTAATTGTAACATATTATTTTTATTTTGCTGTACTCAGCGTCACTCTATATGCACTTTGCCACATCAGTCGTTCATGAAATTACAACAGCCCTGGGAATTTACTGTTTCAGGTGAGAAGTTAAGTCTTTGATGCGTATATTCGAATTGATCTCTTTGGTTCATATAATTTGTGAAGACAGTTTGATTTGATGATAGGGCTTTCCCCCTGTTGACATTATTGTAGAATCAATTTCCAGTCCGGATAAATTGACATGATCCTCTCTGTTATACATCCAAATACATACAAGTTGTGGGGTGATTGTATTATTATGGCTTTTTAAAATTATATAATAGAAAATGAATAGCAGATTAATACCTGTCAGCTAATGTCGCAATCAATATATATCACTTTTGATTTTAGTTACTCGTTAAAATACACTGTTGTCAATGCTATACCAAACCTGCATTGAGATGTCTATATTGAGTGAATGAATTCCTTTTTGCAGTCTCTGTTTTTCTTCTTCTTTGGTAAAAATGTTTTGCACTTCGGCACTATTAAAGAATTACTTTTTTAAACGCCTTTCAATGTTGAATGCAGGATAACTAGGAAAGAAGCTTGAGCTGTGATTACGTTATCATCTGGGCGCGCGATTAACACATCATCATTTCATGGTTTGCCTTAGTGTTGCTCCTTTCACAATATTCACTCGTCGCATATTTATGTATCTTATGATTTCTATGTATTGACTGAACTTCCAGAAACATTCTCTAGCTGGAAACTCCACAGAAAAAGCCACAAGATTGGAGTCTCCCAGATACCCTATTTTTGGTCGAATGTTTTTTAACAAAATTTAGTAGGCGTGACAAGGATCCATTCAATTAACATTTTCTGTAGTAAATGTCACTTTATCATAATTTATATATGAAGAATCTGTTGCTATACTAATTTGGTGGATAATGTTGGGTGGATATGTTTTGCATAATGTAACTTGCTGTGTAGCAGATTTGGAATATTGATGTGTTTCTTAATTATTATTCATTGTATAATTTCTTGTTTGCTGAATTATAAGATATTTGTTTTCGTATGCTCTTTGGACCGGATGGAGCGACCCGGTCAAATTTACTTCTAATAGAAGATTGATTCTATGAGATTACACAAGATAGGAAAAATAGACTCAGTTTTGAAGGGTTTAGATTGCAATAGAATCATTTTAACTCATAGTGCTCGTTCGTGAACATGCCAGACGATGTTTTCAATTCAACTTTTACTCCAAAATTGCTAGTACAAAAATATGTCACTTAAATGTATTCAAATTTAAGCAAACATGAAGTTAAAATACGTAAAAGGTAAAAATTAGTATAGCATAACGGGCTTCAAAAAGACTGGGTTCTTTACATTTAGGTTCAAGAAAGGCCATTAGGAGGTCCAAAGAGAACTAGCCCAATGGCCCAACATGCTACGCACTCAGGGCACATCTTCCAACCTGGATTCACCATGTGCAAAAGCACCAATCCAACATACTCACTCCATTTGAGTAAATAATCAGGCTAGCAATACGCTCAGATTGACTAGCTCAACGCCTACGAAAGGAAGGAACCAATTTACTAACTCGAAATTCACATCACAATCATTTATGGAATGACTCACATTCCCTAACAAGTATTAACACTCCAAAATAACGTTATAAAGGGGAAGGAGCAAAAGGAGAAGGTAAATAAGAACAAACACTCAGAAATAGCTACTCATC
The DNA here is from genome assembly GCA_030279155.1 of Forsythia viridissima. Taxonomy (NCBI): domain Eukaryota; kingdom Viridiplantae; phylum Streptophyta; class Magnoliopsida; order Lamiales; family Oleaceae; genus Forsythia; species Forsythia viridissima. Next base: position 43,183,217 of record CM059041.1, on the reverse strand, counting down.
ATCTATCCTTTCCCAATTTACTTTGATCCTGACTTGAGCACTAGAGAATCTATGCTGAAAATTTTTCCAGCACGCTAATGCTTGTTTGTCTGCAGGAATTGATCTGTGGATTTGCTGCTGGAGTTAAACAAAAAACCACCATAACAAAATGTATAATCCACAAGCAAATATGTAAAGCCATTGGAGTTTATGAACCCAAAATAAGTACTAAAAAAAAAAAAAGAAATAGAGGATATATAAATTATACAATCTGCCATTACAAGAAAGAATAGGAAATACCAAAGAATAAGCTATTACAATAGGAAATGAATTCCCAAAACTCTCCTCCATGAAGAGGCATCTCCAAACTCCAAAAATGGTCTGTACATTTACAATCAAGATGAACACAATTCATAATGCCATTATATTCCTGCTGCTTGTTACCACACTTCCGTATCTTTATCGACGCCGTGAAAATTTGTGAGCTTAGCGTGCTAACTCATGTGTATAGTAATTTAACCAAGTAATGGCTTGATTGCAATCAATCGTGACGTCAATTTCAGTCGCCCTCTTAGTATGGTGTGATATGCACAACACATTATTTCTGTAATATGGTTTGTTGTATTGTTATATTGCAGCCTCCAGCCATTTTGGTAGTTTCAGTGAATCCTTCATCCCAAGTCTCGTAAAGAATACGGCATATAAGAGATGCAGCAAGAACACAAAGAAAACACAGTTGAGCAGAAGCTGTCAAGAGGCAAACCAAAGCATGGAAAGAGAACAAAAGCTTTTAGTTTCTTGTGCAAGAAGAAGAAAACAAAAAACACAGCCACAAACCACACATACCAGGAAGCCAAAGATGAAATATATCAAATTCATTGATGGAATTGCATTAAAGCCCAAGGATGTGAGCATATATGTGACTAAAGCATGGATGTTTATCGTAATCTACAAGCCAAAAGGTAATATAAGAAAAAAATTGTCATCTTTGATGAAACAAATGAAGGTTGAAAGATGAGCATAAGAGAACAATCATAGATTACCAAAGCAAGGATGTTTTCTCCTATTAAAAATGAGGAGATTAGAACATACCCCACAGCTCCCATGGCTCGAACCTGGAAATCAAATATATGGCACTTATTGGTTCAGTCATGGCTAAAAGAAAACAATATGTTGGGTAAAGGAAAAGGATTAAAGGAGCAAACATTACAAATGAGCATAAGAACACTGAGGCAGTCCAACTAGCCCGAGACCTGAGAAGAACAGAAACAAAACGTCATGCTGCCATTGCATGGACTAGAATCGTAAAGCAAAAGGGAAGTACAAAGTTAAGATCAGAAAGCAGAGAGCATTCTAAAATTCAACGAATAAGGCAGACTGGCGATTATGAAATGATTTTCGATCTTTTATTTCTTTGAAAAACAACTGTGTGGGTCTGTCTTCTAATTTTCTCTAGTGAGATTGCATCACTCTTGTGAATGAGAGATTCTTTAGGTCTATGCAAAACATGCTCCAACCATCTAAGTTTCATTTGTTGGCGTCAGATCCACTTTTAAGAATATATTCTCATTTCTTATCATATCCATTTTAACATGGTACACATCTATCTTAACATCCACATTTCAGCTATGTTCGTGTTATGGACATTTTGTCCTACAACATCCCCAAAATCAGTACCATAAAGAATAGTAGGTTTAATAACTTTTCTGAAGAACTGTCTTTAACCCCATAAGAATCTTCCTATCACATAATTCTGGCAACGGTTCTCCATTTCATGCAACCCAATCTAATTCTATCTATTGCATTCTCTTCAAATCCTTCTTCCTTGTTAACAATTGAACCTCAATACATAAAATAATCACTCTTTGGGGCAACATGATCTCACTCCACCCCAACGAAAAAGTGGAAAATAAGATGCCTGTTAATTTGTCACATTTACTACATAAATTCACAAACTGTATCAATAGCAGTGTAATGCATACCTCCAAGAAGTACCCATAGTGAAACCAAGCAGACCATGCAATAACTGGTTTGGGGAAAACAATGAAAATCAGATACCATAATTTTGTTATTCAATCGCAAAGTAATATCATCACTATTATTGATGGCATAAAATCCAAGAAATAAATAAGGCAAACTCTCAATAGAGAATAATTAGTAAGTGTGCTATTACTTGAAAGATGGTACTTCCTATGTCCAACATTGTTAGTCACACCTTGAATTTTGGGCTATTTGACTATTTTCTGGAACAAAAATCAATTTTCTTAGCTCGAGAAATTAAGCTAGGAAAGTGGCAAACAACGTAGTATATAGTGATAATAGTAATAAAGTATTGAAATTTAATATTCTAAAGCAAGGGACAATAAAGCAAGTCTAAATAAAACAACATCAAATGTTGTTATGCAAAAATGTCAATTTGTGACAAATATGATGGGGCGGAGGGAAGAGCAAATAGTAAATTGAGATAATTTGCTTCGAGCATAAATGCCACAAATCTTTTGCAGTTTGCGATATACATGAAACTGAAATGGCCAACTCCCTTTGTTATATAAGTCCAAGATTAAGTAAAAAAGACTTAGGTAACTCTCTTTTTAGATATTTCAAATTCCCATTTAACTCCAAATTACGACCAGAAACAATCATGGTGTTGCCAAAGCACATAAATCAGGTGGAGATCGCTGCAATAGCAATTCCTGCATTTTATTAAAATAGTGAAAGCATTGCATCATCAGACAACTCTTTTTTCTTTTCTGTTTGGAGTTATCCTCATTACATCCGTAAATAAAAGGTTATCTACTGCAGGAAATATAGGATCCTGGCCAATTGCTGGCAATCCAATCGCATAAAAAGAATGGTTATTAGAACCTGAGATTCACTGGAAGTGGATTATCAAGAAAACTGAATCAGCTTAACCCACGGAGAAAAGAAAGAGCAGGAAATATCTTATAGTGCAGATTCAACGATGCTCACCAGATATGTTATTGCTTTCACTGGACCAGATAAGACAAAAAGTAATACAGCAGTTGCCACCTGACAAAGAAAGAAAAACTATGTAACTGGTGCCTACATTAAGCACTTCAATACCATCAACATATGTAGTAGCTACTGGGGGTGACAAACCATAGTTTTCCTGCCAGCTGCAATGCCCCATCTCATACTGGATAATACTATAGGCAATGCAAAGAAGCAAGCGAAATATTTCTGTGAAAAATCAAATTGCACAAATGTGTAAGTGATCTGAGAATAGAAGTTCAATGGATCATATATTGAGTGAGAAAGAAGCTGAAAGATTCCGTTTGTTGGTTATCAGTTCTACAAACTTGTAACTGAACTTTAATTACGAATTGGCAGTCCTAAATTGATGCAATATGGATGCTTGCTTGACAAAGTGGGAGGGAGGAGATATTTGGAATGTCAACAAACTTGTCAACCATTAGCCTTTTTTTTTTGTATAAACAAAATTATAAACAAAAACGATGATTAGCTAAAAATTCAGATTTATCTTAAACCACATTTTTCATTCAAGTTTTAGATTTAGGCATTTGTGATACACAGCAAACCCTTTGAAAGGCAGAGACAGCAATATATAAAATATAACCAATAAGCAGGATTATGAGCTGAAATTATTTTTTAAGTACTTATATTATAAGTTGTGGGTGATTGTGTGGATAAAAAATGAGTTGTAAGTTGGAGTCCTACGAAATGTGTAGATAAAAAATATGTTTGACCAATTTGACCAGCTGAAATTATAATTTAAGCAATGGCAAACATGTGCATAATCAATAGAAGTGCCAGACAGGTTCAGTAAAACCAACTGGGAATTGCAATTAGTTTCATCAACTATCAAGTTCTCCATAAAAGCATGAAATAATCTTCCGCTGAAGATGTCCCAGACTGCAGTATCCCCTTGTACAATATTTGCTGCAGCCTACAGTCCTCATTCCACAAGACTAATCCACTGCTACTAATTTGGCCTCCTCATCTTTTAAACCAATGTCATATTTGCATTTGCACCAATAAATTCCATGCTTTCTTCATTACATTATGAGCCATGCGACCAATTCAGCATCTTAGTTTCGTTCATATTCTAGGAGATAATTACTTGTACACAGAGCAACTATGCTGCAATTCATGGGGACCATATTGCCTTGTCAAAGACTCCAAGAACTATTATTCTTTATAGGTTTCCACACCACAAACATACCAAGATAACTTACTCAAACCTTACAGCAGTGATGGCCTTGATCCTCAACTAGCAACCAGTAGGTAAAGATATTTAAGATGCTAACATCCAAGAAGCATATGTCATGAGTTTCAAGAGAACGTTTCAATTCCAAATGCACGGGAGATACATATGGTAATATGTCATACCACCTGTTGTGCTTTTCCAGTTTTCCTTCTATCTTTATTATATCATTTATGCTTAATTATTTTAAATTCCTGAGTATATGTAGCATCACTTAGCTAAGCGCACATATGTGGCATCCAGCAACCTGGCCATGCTGGTTTCTCAAAGAAACCCATGTGTGGGACTGTGCCATTAGGCCCATAAATACCAATAAATCACTTGTCTTTTGCTAAATGAAAACTAAATTCAATGTAGAATCTCCTTACTAATTAAGTAAAGTACTCACTAAAAGACTTCACCTTTTATAGTTTACCCAGTCAAGCAGCTTCTTCAATGCTACAATAACTTTTTTCCCATACGCAGACTTTAGAAGCCCCCTCAATTCACTTCAGCTTTATCTCACTAATGCAATCTAACTACACATTCAAATTTGGTTTAATCATACCAAACAATAGCAGTTCATAAACTTGAAGTCTTGAACAATTCAAATTTCAAGCAAGCAATATTAATGAAACAAAAAAGAAACCCAATCCTTGTTCTTCAATCAGAAACGAATTTACACACCGTACTGACAAATCTTCAAATAAACTACCAAAACTAGATCGAAATACAAGAAACAGAATGAAATGACCCAGATAACAGTAACACATATTAAGACTGAGAGTTCCATCTTAAAATGCTAACCTTATTAAGAGGATTAGTCCAAACCATTATACAAACCATTATATGCAGATAGTGGCTCATTTGATCACACCAATCTTAGAATCTGAATGCTCGTTTGAGCTTTAAACGGACCAAATTACTCGTTTGAACTTAATTGACTCTCATACCATATTAAGACTTAGGTTCCATTTTAAAAAGTCAATCTTGTTAAGAGGATTAACCCAAACTCTTATATAGTGGTTAATATTTCAGTATATAACCGATATAGAATTTATTCCGTACCAACACATTCATTTTTTTAAAAAAGAGCCCTCAAAATGCTGAAAAGTCCAATCTTCAAAAACAACCCATATCATGTATTGCCATATTAAAAAACAAGACATCCTAATAACATCTCCAATCCACTCCGTCTATTAAAGTGTACTTAGCAAATAAAATAGACGAACTCCCAGTCCAGGTACTACGTTTATTGAATAGACGGTTAAATTAAAAATTCTGGGTTCAATCTAAATCTAATATTAGTACTGCATTAAATTTTTTTAAATTGGTGGTTTTCAATTTTTATTTCCTCATCCGATTTTTTTTTTATATAATATAATGCTGAGTCAATCCATCTATTTTTTGGTGTGCCCCATCAGCTAGACGGAATCATCGTCAACATGGATTCGAGAGGTTTTTTATAACTCTGTCTATATGTGCTTATTGGGCAATGGACGGAATGCATTGGAGATGCTCTAATTTAAAAACATCTAATCTTTATTCACAAACATTATCATATATTAATACCCAAATTCCGTTCAAACCCTAAAGAAACCAAAATGGACAAGCTGAAATTAAAGAAAAAAGCGTGCACACACACAGGCACAGACACTGAGAAGTATACCTCAATGGCAAGAGAGTTACTCAAAAGAAAAGCCAACCCAGAAACAGCAGAGAACATAGCACATTCCACCAGCCTTAACGTCTTCTGGTAAACCTCTCCATCTGCTGCTAAGTATTCTTCAAACTCTTCAGATTCCTCTTCTTCTTCTTCTTCAATTTTCTTGTTAGCAAAAAAGGGGGTTTCAGCATGAATGGCTGATGCCTTTGCATTTTTAGTAAAAAAATAAAGTAATGGAGTATAGGATACCGAAAAATTGGATTTTTGTTTATGAGATGGGTGAAACAAGAGGTGGGTCGGGCGAATAGGGGTATTTTGGGAATTTTGACAGAACTGGTAGCGGTGGCAGCGGTGGTGGTGGTCAATCTTGATTTTGAGGAGATACATGTTATCTATTCATGGATGAGAAGTATCGAACCAACGGATAATGGTGGTTCTATTTTAGTGGATAAATCGGGTTCTGAAAATAAGTCGTACGCACAGAGACTTTTACAAATAAAGCGCATTTTTTTCAGTAACGTTTTACCATTCTAGTTAATGATATTGATTGACTCCACTGTCTTCTAATTATCAATATTCTATAAATCAATGACATCTCATAACTATTAAAATATTCTTAAAAAACTTATAAAACCATGAAATTTCGTATTCATTACATTTGGTTTGAGTTTAAAAGTAAGTCGAAACTCATTTTCCATTAAATTACACTTTAATTTCATGAAACAAATTTTGGATTTCGTCTATCGTGTTGAAGCTTAAAGAAGAAGAAGAAGCAGCTTTGACATCTATGTATATGACAAGGCCTCTTTCTCGACTCCAAACTTCAAGAATTTGATTTTCCTTTACCGCGTAAGATTTTTGAAGCCGTTTATACGAGGAAGTTGTATTGTCCTTTTATGTTTATCAGAGAATGAAGAGTAAGAGATTAAGTGAAAAGATTATTTTTATTGAAAAGAATGGATATCGAAGTTTGGTAATGAGTCTAATGACATACAATTTCTTGCAAGCACACCAGCTCAAGTGCAAATGGGAGTCTATCAGTGCCTAACACGGATGAATTGTGATTAGGGGATCCAAGAATAAGTTGTACTACTACTTATGTTCTTCCATATTTCCATTTAAGTTTATGCAGAAAAGTATAAGAACTTGTGTTTGTTACAATCTGTTGTTCTTTAATCTGATACAAGAATGAAAATAGTATTGTTTATTCTAAGAACATTCATTATATTATTGAATAGATTTACAGTAATGATCTGTCATAAAAGAAATATTGCAGTTTTGTTCTTGATGTGTATGACACTCATGGTCGATCTTGAGATTTTAGGTGCCTGAGCGACAATTTAAAATAGTGCCCTTTTTATTTAACTAAAAAATATAATAAGATTTATTGTATGACCATTTATTACTGACAAATCTCTAGATTTTATGTCAGTATTATCTAAGTACTTGGATCATAGATGTTGACGGGAATGGACTTATTATGAATTAAACCATCTACATCTTCATTAGTATCATTTTCTTTAAGAAATTCACCATCAACATCTTCATTTTTATCATTTTCATTAAATCTCAATTCTTCCTCAACATCTTCATTTTCACCACTTTCCAAGTACTTGGTCTACATTTTTGACTTCTTTAACAATAAATATATTAAGAGCGCTTTTTTGAGATTCTACCAACTCCTCAATTTTTCTTTTTTTCTTTTTCTTTTTCAAATCCTAATTGTTGTTTTTTAGAATGTATTTTAACCTTTTATGACAATAATAAATTCTATGAAAGTAATTAATTAAATAATGGCCAAATGAGATCACAAAAATTGAAGTATAGAACCTTACTAAAGATTAAACTGGCAAAAGCTTTGTAAGCTTAATTAAAACTATCTCGCTTCTTCAAAAACCTGTATACTACCAATCAAACGGAAATTTAGAGAAATTAGAAATACAATAATATTAAATTAAAGTCATTATCTATTTAGAAGACTATGAGAAACATAAAAAGTGTAATGTTTCTTGAACAACAACTTCAACCAAAAGTTAGACCACTATTGAGAAAATGTCAAATATACTTTTTGCAAAGACATAAATGGGAATTTAGATTATGTCTATGCAAATGACATATTTGACATTTTTTCAATAGTTGTTTAACTTTCGGTTGAAGTTGTTGTCCAACTACAAATCAGAATGTATGTAGATTTAATTACCTAAAAAATTACTTATATTTCTTTCAGACTATTGAGCAGATATAGAATAATGAGGAAAATGAATATTGATTAAAGATTAAACAACATGAATTTTTAATCTTTAAAGAGATATTTATAATTTTTTTGCATACCATAGGAGTTTTCTTGGCAGATAAACTCTTCGACTCCTTCTTCTTTTATGGGAAAGTTATCACTTATTGGTAATTACTAATTAGTTACTTTTATCACTCGAGACTCTCAAGATATGTCGTTGCCTTAAATAATGACATGTGTTGATAAACAGTGGCGGAGCCAGACATTTTAAGTTGGGGGGTTCCTTGTGGGGCAGGCCGGGGGAGGGGGAAAGCCCTCACAGGGGTTTGGGGGCAGCGCCTCTGAATTTTTTTTCTTAAACCACAATTATTGAATCCATTTTTATGAGAATATAATATTTTTTTTAATAAGTCATAGTCTTTAAAAAGCTTACAAGATGTTGCAAAAAAATATTCAAGATCTAAAACTAGTCAAACTCTTCTTATACACTTTGCCTTCTATAAAATTATCCTATAAAATAGAAATATCTGGTTTACAAATAAAATTAAATATTACTCAGTTCAAAAGAAAAATGAAAAAAATCAATTGAACACGATATGTATTAACAAACAAAGTACCTTTATTAATTTTGTATTATCATTTGAGGAATGAGTCAAACATTTGTAACTTTGTATTATTAATTTTATTAAGTCAATAGGTCCAATTGTGTTACATTAAATTGATATTAGGTGAATGGATCCAATTGTCATCCATTAAATTGATATTATGTCAAAGTTAAATTGCATATTAAAAAATAAAAAAAAAATTCCAAAAAAAGTGGGAGGGGAGGTCCAGGCCTCTCTCGCCCCGCCCCGCCCAGCCCAACCCAGCCCAGCCCAGCCCATCCCATCCCATCCCATCCCATTTTTTCTAAACACATTTTCACACATAAATGTATTTAAAAACTTGCAGATGATCGAATTCAAAAAGTTAATGTAAAATAGAGCCATTAGATACCATATGAACAAACTGTAATCCAAGATAAAGAAAAATTCTTTTAAAAGCCTTACTGTCTGGAATTGGAGCCTCTTAATATGTCACCTTGCCTCACCTAACGAATCTTTTGCTCGTACACACGAAAACGGCCTCCTGCCTGATGGTGTAATGGCTAGATATCTAGGATCCGTACAAGATAATACAAATATCAAAAGTGGAAGTGAATTAAAACATGATATTTTATTTCACAAGGCTTAAAAGCAAAAAACTCTTTAGCTTATTTGATTACAAAGATGATCCAAATGGATGTAATGTCTCTAATGTAGTTTAGTTACAAAGCATTGTATTGACTCAAAAAATTTTAAGGAAGAAAATTTCTGAGTAAAATGACTTCTGTCCCTCAATGTTTATGGAGTCTCCCTTAAATAGACTTCCGAAAGATTCCTTTCTTAGCCTCATCATTTTGCTTTTTGTTTGATTGCGCTTTCTATTGTGGATGAACAGTTAAAGGTGATCAACTTTTCTCAAAGGTAAGATTCCTTGTCCGCCATTTCTGCAAGTGGAGGATTGACTGATTTGAAGGTAGGTCCTACCATTTTCTTTTGTCTTTCAATTTGGCACACGTTTCACCGGGAAACATCTGGCCAGATCTCCATAATGTAGAATCTTTTGCTTTCTGTCATTCTGATTGATAAGCACTGTCTGCATGTTCACTAATTTTTTTAATTTTGGAGCATTCGTCTTCAATGAAATCTTCGAAATCTTCAAGATGCTCTTTCTTTTTGCCTTTGTCTTTTTCTTCTTTTTCTTTCCTTTTGTCTTTGCAGAATTTGCATTTGTGATAGTCACCAAGGCTGGATGTTAATGCTTCACACAAATGTCCATTGTACTCTGTAGTTGCATTGAATGTATTGTAGAAGTTTTTCTCAAAATTACAGATAATCTTGATGGCTTCTGGTGTAATATTAGATCCAGTTTTGCTGGTCATCAGAATGTATTTTGAGTGATAGTTAACTTTGACTTTGGACTCTCCATTGAATGTTTTCAGGCTTGTAAGAATCCTTTGGAAAGACAAGGCTCTCCAATCTTCCAAAATTAATTGGCTTACACTGCTTGACTGTCCTTCGTTTGATTGATCCAAATAAACCTGCTGAGTGGTTTTAATCTGGATATGATAATATCCTTTGTAAAGAACATTGTTTTCGTCTCAAAAGGGAAGTGTGCTGTTTATTTTCAAAATGATTTGAAGGTCTTGATTTTTTACCACAAATTTTTTGAAATCTTTGAAGCATTGGAGTAACTTTTGATCAATCAATTCTAATTCTCTGAAGTCGGGTCCAGGAATTATAATTTTGATAAGACCACAGTAAAATGCATTTCTAACGAATGTTGGTTCAGTACCTTCAAATAAGATGAATTGGCCAAATTTCTTTTCTAATGTACCAATGTAATTCTTTTCTGGGGCAGAGTCTCCGATGATCTTGCCTCTTCTTCTAAACTGAGAAAGTCTTGAAGAGTAATGTCTGAGAGGGTTGAATCCTCTTTTGAATGTGTTTTTCCTAAAATTTTGAACCTATCAGGTATAATTTCAGGAACATTTTGGACTGCTTCTTTGTAAGAAAAGTTTCTGTATATAAGGTTTTCAGAAGTTGGCATTTTGAATGTAGGCATTCTGGGCCTTGCTCTAATGTCTTTTTGGAATGGCTGGGGTCTCAGTGATAATTGGGTATGGTCAAAAAGTTGTTTGTATGGAACTGAGCTTGTTCCTTTGGATTGGTGGAATTGAGTGAATGAAGTTTGGGCTTCAATAAAAGTTTTGAAGCTTTTATGCTTGTAGGGTTTTCCTTTGACCAAAGGTTCCACTTGTTCCCAATGTATGTAATATCCACGGTCAGGGCCGTCAAAGATTACATAAAACTTTTTTTTTCCTGCCATTGAAGTATTTATTCCCACAAGGGGTGAACTGTCTACCATTTGCAGACCTTGAATGTCCTTATGTCCTTGCGGACTTGTGATAGGATTTTGAATGTCTTTGAGTTTTGGCGAGCTCGTTTCAATTGTATCATCTGCCTGAAGTGGCACTATATTTTTAGATTCATTACTTTTTGTAATGTCTCTTTTTCAATAAATGAGAAAGTTTTTTCTTTATAACCTGAATTTTCATTTCTTTGACTTCCAGTTGATTAGTAAGGTCTTCTATTTGTTCTTCAATGTCAACCATTTTACCTGCATAAATGTAATTCACGTGTTAATGAATCTGCAAGATAATTGTCTTTACTTTTAATAATTTCAATGTCAAAATCATAATGGCTAAACCACATCTGCCATCTGATTAATCTACCTTGTTTGTAATCTGGATGTATTTTACAATTTAAAAAAGATTTGCAAACAGAGAAGTATGTTCTTACAAGAAATTTATTTGAAATAATGTAAAGTCTAAATTTTGAAATGGCTTTTTTCATTGCAAGAATTTCTTTTTCATTAATGTGATAGTTCTTTTCAAAATCTGTGAAAGGTCCTGAAGAGTAACTACATAGTTTTTCTTCGTTTGAAAAACTGTCTTTTGCTTTTAAAACTGCTCTCCAGAAATCCTGAGAGGCATCTGTTTCAATGATCATTTTTTCATTTGGTAAAGGATGGTAAAGGGCTGGAAGATTTTTAATTTTTGTCTTGATTTTCTGTATATAAACAGAGTCTTCTTTTGTCCATTGCCATCTGTAATTTTTCTTCAATTTCTTTTGTAAAGGTGCTCTCATCTTCGCAAGGTTTGGGATGAAAGATTCTACATAATTTAAACAACCAAGAAATCTCATAAGTTGTTTTTGGTCAGATATTTCATCAGGGAATTCTTGAATGTGAGTTAGAATATGGGGCTTAAGCTGTTTAAAGCCATAAGCAATTTCTAATCCAAGGTATCCAGTTTTTTCTTTAAATAATTCTGCCTTTTTTTTAGACAAAACTATTCCTTCTTCTTGTGCAGTATAAAGAACTTTTAAAACATGAGTTTCATGATTTTCTTCATTTTCAGAGAAAACAAGAATATCATCAGTATAAACACAGCAAAATTCATTAAATTTTTTGAAGGTGTTATCCATGTGTCTTTGAAAAATACCAGGGGCTTGTTTCAAATCGAAAGGTACTACTGTCCATTAAAAATGTCCTTGTGGGCAACTGAATGCCGTAAACGGTTTTGTCTCTTTTTCAAATCTCACTTGATAAAATCCAGATTTTAAATCAAAAGATGAGAAAATCTTTTTTCCTTTAATAAGATGTAAAAGACTTTGCATGTTTGGTAAAATGTATCCATCTGGTTTGGTAATTTTGTTAAGCTGTGAATAGTCTATAACCATTCTAGCTTTTTATCTTCTTTTTTCTACTTCTTTTCTTACCATAAAGGCAGGGAAGAGAAAGGAGACTTACTAGGCTCAATGACACCTAGTTCGAGAAGTTCTTTAATTTGGATAGATAATTCTTCTCTATCTTTTGGACTGTAAGCCATAGCTTTTGCACGGATGATTTTTCATTTGAATTCATCAAGGATTTCAATTTTTGCTGTAAAAGATCCTTTATTGATTTTGGGATCAAGAGGATTTTCTGAACAACATTTTTCAAATAGTTTAGCAATCTCTTGCCTTTTTGTGTTTATTTGAAAAGTTTCTAATTCATCATGAGAGATGAAAATGTTTGAAGTTTTTGCAATATTCTCCCCATTTGGAAGAGTAAAATTTTTGGAATTTTGAACTTTGAACATTTCTAAAAATTTTCCTTTTAAAGAATTAAAAGCCAAAGCTTTTCTTTTCTTCGGAATCCAAATTTTTTTTGGGTGTAATGTGAAGCTGACTGCATTGATTTCTTGTATTAATGGGTGGTATAACTGGAAAAAGTTATTCCCAATTATGAAATCAATACATGTTTCAAGTTGATAGACTGTCGAAATTTTGAATTCGAATGTCTGAAAGGAGGAATAGTAAGATCCACATATTCTTACATTAATGTCTTTAACAATTTTAGAAGATGAAACTTTTGAATTGTTAGCAATTTTCAATTTTAAGGTTCTTTCAGAGTGAACCCAAAATTGTTCAGGAATAATTCATTTACTTGCTGTACATAATGATGCTCCTGTATCAATGTAAGCATGGATTGTAAACTTTCTATATCCTCCAAAACTAAGTTTGATAGGAATGTAGATTGAATTTGGATTAGTAATGTTTTTGTTACTCATAATCAGATGATTCTGAAGATGAATAATCAGATTCTGTACCTGAAGACAAGTAATACAAAGATTCTGTATCACTGGAGTCTTCAACTGGATAAAAGCCTTGTTTTTCAAAGGTTTTTAGCAGTTTAACTCTGTCTTCGTTTCCAATTCTGGCTGGGCATTCATTTGCATAATGTCCAGATTCATTGCAGAGCCAACATCTGCAATTCTTTTTCTTTTGTGGGCAGTATTTCTTTTTATCATCTGCTTTTCTTTTGGTTGGTTTATTAAATTTTTTGAAAAATTTCTTCTTTTTGTAAGGTTTTTTGTACTTTTTGAACCTATAACTTTTTCTTTTTGGTTTTCTTATTGTTTTGTTTCTTTTTTCAAGATTGCAACCGTATTGTCCAGGAATTCTGTCCAGATACTGGTTACAACAGATTCTAGGGTTTCTAGGAATTGTTCTTTCACTTGTTCTTACAAGATATCCTTCTTTACATTTTTCTGCAAGAAGATTTCTTGTTACTGTAATAGCCAATCCAAGAGAAGTATCTATTTGGAGATTGACCTTGTAGTTTTCTTTTCTTGTTTCTTGTTTTTCAATTGCTCATTGAAAAGAACAATTACTTCGTTGTTGAAAGGTGCTGGAAGTTTTCTCATAAATTTTTCTGTCAGCATTTTCCACTCAGTGGGAGGATAGAAGTAGTAGTATTTTGAGTATTCACATGTGTATTCTTCTTAATAGCACATGTCACAGATTGTCATTTTTTCTAAATGATTTAAAGCATCAGCCTGATCAATTGTTGATTTAGTGTTTTTGAAAACTTCATAAGTCTGTTCTGTAAATTGTTTATAAATTTGTTCCACGATTCTTTTGATGAACTGGGGAATGTTTCCTTGGGTTTCTTGCCAAATGGCATTTTTTGTTTCGTATGTGATTGTTTTAAGGAAAGTTTTAGCATTTCCTTTTGTACTGGATATAACATAATTCCAAGAATTTTGTTCATCCCTGTGAATTTCTTTGTTAATTATCATTAAAATCATGATATTATTATACCAATCTTCAATGACAGTTTCAGGATCAAGAACACAATCTAGATCAAGAAATTTTATGTCTATTTGTGTTTTCTTTGGTTTGTGAAGAAGATATGTGGGATCTATGTCTTCTCTAACCGGTTTGGGTTTGGAAGTAAAATCTCCTATGGGTCTTTTACCATCACCTTTTAGATTTGAAGATGAGGGTTCATAAGGTTCGTAATCCATTGGTTTGGCTTCTATTTTTGGTTTTCTAATTTCGATTCCTTTGTTAGAGTTTCTATTGGGATAGAATCTCTCATGAATTATGGTTTCTTCCTCTGAACTGGATTCAAATTCTTCATCAGGAATGATAGGGTCTTGGTTTTCTGGAAGGTCTCCTACAGATTTTGCTGTAAGGATCATGTCTTGACTGTTGATATCGACTCTTTTAAAGATAGAGGCGATTTGTTCAAGTTCACTGTCTTCAAAAGCCAAAAGGACGTTGAGGTGTCCTAAGTCATGTGAAGTTTCATAAATGTTTTCAAGGGTTTTTCTAACACTTTTCATTCGGGATCATCGGGATCGTTAAACTCAAATTTTCCATTTTGATAAGTATTATGATATATTTGAGAAAACTTATAAATATTGTAATAAAATATTTTAAAATTTGTTAAGCGTCATTTTAAATATATGAGAAAACTTATAATTATTTAAAAGCTTATAATAAATAAATATTCTAAATTTTTAAAATTAATAAAGATTTTAAACACATATAATAATTTTTTTTGGTATCTCTATAATGTTGAGATCTTGTGCGGTCGCACCACCCTCTCTAAGCCATTTTTGCCATTTTATTGTTTTTTTTTTTTGATGTGTGCCATTTCCAGGAAAACTAGTAGATTTTGCAAGGCAAAGAATTCTTGAAGTATATTGTGAAGGAAAAAAAGAACATAAAAGTTGAATTGCCCTTTTATAAGCTAATTTCTACCATCTCGTGGACTTTGAGTTCAAAAATCTTTACAAATTTTGACGTGGCAAAATTTAATTATTTACTTTTTAGTCGACAAATATATATATATATATATATATATATATATATATATATATATATATATATATATATGAGAAGACAGAAGCAAGTTTTTCGTCTCTTCTCATCAAATTCACCAAAAGTGTCACCCAAGCTCAATGTTCGTCCTAAAGAAGCTAAAATCAACTAAAATCAATAGAAATCGGAGTAAAAAACACTTTTACGTTATATCAGTATCTATTGCTGGTTAAGTTCAAAATTGCTTAGGAACAACTTGTGTCGTGCCTTTGTGAAGTTAACGGATTTGAAAAGGCTCAAATTGTAAACTAGCTACCATTTGTGCTTTTCTTTGATGCGTGTTAACTGGTATAGTCTATGAATCTTTACACATTGAGAATAACGTGATGCTAATTTCATAAATGATTTTTTTTCTTTTAAATTAAAAAATGGTTGGAGTGGGGAAATCTTAATCTTATCTAGTTTTCAATTGTTCGCATTTGCTTGTTTGGTAAGTTTTTTTTTTGTAAATTATGACCAGTAGATCTTAGAGAAAGTGTGGATAAAAATTATGGGTCTTACAGAATGTGTAAATAAAAATAATATTTAATCAACTTATAAGTACTTATAAGTACTTCCAAACACGCACTAAGAAAAAAGTTGTATTTTCTCGTCACTTTGGAAAAGAACTCCACATATATACGAAACATGTAGTCATTAAAGTGAATACAACCCCTAAACAATCTGCATTCAAAGACTCCTCCTCTCACTCTTATTCTCTCTATATCTCTCTCTATATATATGTATGTCTTTTGTGTGTATATATTATTCAACATGAAGCTATTTGGATTCAACAGTTTTTCTCTATATAACCTTTGATAGAGAGAAGTTCATATCCAAGATTGGACAGACATGTATGTGACAAGGACTCTTTCTCATTACAAGAGATATCCAGAATCTCTTGTAATTCCTCCTGAAGGGCCTAATTCGGGTTACTTAGTAATCCAAGTTCAGTGGCGGAGTCAGAAATTTAAAGTTGGGGGGTCCTCAAACAGTGGTGGGCCGGGAGGCTTCTCGGGGATTCGGGGGCAGCGCCCCCGTTTTTTTTTTTTCAAACTACGATTATTGAGCCAATTTTTATGAGAATCTAATATTTTTTTTATGTCATAATCTTTAAAAAACTTACAAGAAGATATTGAATACAATCGATTCATGCAGTTAGACGTATTCGATATTCACTTCGTATTTGTTCTGATTGCTTGAAAAGACTAACTTCAATACTTTCTTCTTGGTTATTGAATGATTCTAATTTAATTCGAATTAGATTGGACTTTATTTGTTTAGTTCATTTATTGTTGGGTTTGGGCTTTACTATTTTTTGTTTTTGTTGATTATTAAGAAGAAGAAGTGATCTTAAAAGCATGTTTGATTCTACTATTTTGGAAAAAAAATCGATTTTTCCCAAACAAATTTTGGCCCACATTCTATTCAATAAAATTGTAATTTCTATTTTACCCTTCTTGTATGTATCTAATTATTAAATAGAGGGGCAAATTGGTAAATTAGTAATAAATAAAGTAACCAAAAATCCACATTTGTGGGCTACAATTAATTAATTGGCTCCACTCTTACTAGAATAATCTATCTTCCTTCCAATATTAGTAGAATCAAACACAATATTTAAAAACAAAATTAAAAAAAAAAAAAAATTCAGAAAGTTGTGGGGTCTGGTTGCCCCTGTCCAAGATCTAGATTCTGAGACTCACTCTTGTTTTAGATTGTTCAAGAATCGAAATATCAAGCACCTGCCTGTTCCCCAGAACAAGGAACTGACTGTCTGCTTTACTAATTATGGGAGCACGAACTCCTTTACTAGTCTTGATCCCGTTTTCTTCATTCCGGTTCTCAATCAACCATTGTCTTCCAATCACTATTATGTCATTAATCCACAAGAGAAGCACAAAGGGTATGTAATGATGTACTGCATAATCTTTCAGTTATAACTGGAATTCTCTTAAATTTTGTGTAATTGGGTTTTCAGGGAAGCGTTTACTTGTTCGAGAGAGGAAGATATGGCCAAATGGTGTTTGTTTCGATGCGTTAGAGTTGTAAAATCGAAGCCATTCGGAATTCGAGGTAGCTTTCAAGTCAAGTCTGTGGCACTTGATGGCTTTCCTCCTTATTTCTTGAGTAGAAATCGGCTGTCCATTTCCACAGAAACTCCACAACACTTCAGATTAGATGAAGCACCAGGTCTCAACTCTAAACTTCGTTCTTGTCTTCCAGAATTTGATTTTCCTTTAGCCCTCAAGGTTTGTAAAGTCGTTTGGGTGGGGTGGTATTGTCCTTTCATGTTTATCAAGGAACGGAGATTGAGGGATCAGGTTAATAGATCACTGTATTACGAGATGACACTTGAGCAAACATGGAAGCAGATTTTTACGTGCCAGAATGAGAAAAATCAACAAAATTCTGTGCTAATTGATGTTACTCTCGACAAAGAAGTTGTTTTTGTTGGAGGCAATAAAGTTATGTGGTATGAGACCAATGTTGTTGACAGGGTGATGTGGTTTACGAGTATAATTGGGTTGATAATGGAAATAGTTGAAATGATGAAATGGGAACAAGCAAGGGGTGGATGGCGAGGTGGGGAAGAAAGGCAGGTGAAGATTAAAAGAGTAGAAGAATTC